>CM037851.1:34213803-34693772 GCA_021234595.1 Delia radicum | reverse complement strand
TATGACTAATTAATTTTAATTTACGAAGGAAAATTCTACTATTAAAAACCTTCGAATTTATAAGAAAATTTAGCTAATTGTTTTTTGTTTGGTTTTATTTTAAATTAATATCTTTTGACATTATTAATTGACATACTTAAAAAAGTATAATTAGGCACAATGTGTGTAACATTTACTATATTTAACAGCGGAATTGCTTATTATCTTAGATACATTTTTACCAACTTAAAAATACTATAATTTGTATGTACGTTTGCAGACATAAATGTGTAATTTTTTTTTTTTTTTGAAAGTATTTCGTGAATAAATTCATACATTTTCGGCATTTTTACCTTGAAACTTACACACTCAGGGAACTTCTGCTTTAAATTTTGTAGTTGTTTGAGTTTTAATACAGTTTCTTTATTTTTAATGTTTTATTTTTAATAATTAATAATCTTATTATTACAAATTATATACTATTACCGTAAAAACCGTAAAAATTGGTAAAAATTAAAAAACCGCTAAACACCGCGTTCAAACTCAAGTTTCAAGACTTCAGTCGTTACCATTACATTTCAATTGCTATACTCAGGGAACTTTTGCTTTAAAAATATGTAGTTGTTTGGGGAGTAATACAGTTTCTTTATTTTTAATGTAAATGTCAGTCATTTGTAGAAAAAATTTAATTTTTTACTAACTTTGTGGTTCATTTAAAAAAACCAACCACATCAATAACTGTTTTTGATTTTACATTATTTTTTTACAGTCAGTTTTTGTTAATCTAAAAAAAAAAAATAAAAATAAATGTTTGTTTATTTTTTACTAAGATATGGGACGTAGCTCATGTTTACTACAAGTGTTAGTATTTTTTTGAACAGTAAAAACAAATGACAAATGTTAGTCGAATTTAATGAAATGCTTGTAGTAGTTAGTAGCTAGTAGTGAAATTTAATTTGTTTTCGACTACAATTGCTGTCGTCTTTATCTAAGTAATATCATAATATCTGTAGTGCACGAGATTTATAGTAGTTATTTTATATGCATTTTTTAGAGTGTATTAAATAAATATTTTCTCCAAAAAGGTAGCTTAGTTTCACAGTAAAACTTTCTGGATAGCTTGAAAAATAACTAACTGTTATTAAAATAAAAAAATTTAATAAATTTTACAATTTTTAGACAAATTGAGGTATGTATAACACTAAAATTTGTTAACTAGTTCTGAACTAAGAAAGCAAAACCTTATCATTAATTACATAAGAAACGATACAAATCTGACCAAGAGTGATCGGAATTTCTTAAAAGTATGAACAGACTGTCATATAGATAATGCCGTTTTAAAAATTTTCAAAATTTTAAACATATTTAAACAAATATTTTCAAGCCAAATGATAGCACATTACACGTCATTTCCAACTGAAATGACAACACTGTGTTGTTGATACAATATCCCTTTTTTAAGCTAGACAGTTGGTTTGGTAGCCATAATCTGTGAAAATTTAGTAAACAATTACATAATTATTTTTATTAGTGTAAACATGACTCTTCAAAAAAACTGTGAGTTTAACCACAATATACAATTCGTTACTGCTCAAGACTTATAGTTTTATTTGCTCTTTAGCTTCTGCTAAAAAAAGTTTATTACTACATTTTGACCTTTTTGGTTTTTAATTAGAATAAAAAGCAAAAGTCCCGTTTTTGTATCTCTTGGCAGTTTTCCGGCTAAATATATATTATAAGTTTTTGTTTTTACATTGAGAAAAATTAATATCTATGCATTCAAAACTAAGTACTAATTCGGCTTTAGCTGAATTTTACTGTTATTTTATTGTAATTGAACAGAGCTTTGAAAGAATTAATTCAATTTGAGTTTAATTCACAAAAAATTTCATTCAGTATTAAAAGATTTTCCATATATCATTCCTTTAATGCATTCAATAGCTTCATTCAAAAGCTTTAATTGGTATTGAATCGAATTCCTAGTTTGAATGAATTCAATTGTATGCTCATTCAACATTTTACTAATTGAATGAAGAAATTTTAGTATAATTCATTAGAAACGAAGAGGTTTTACAAAGCAGAAAATTATTTTTTTAATTTTGCTTTCTTTGTTGTATGTACATATTTCATGTGAAAATGATGACAAATTACGTTAATCATTTGACTAAGTGAATAAAAGCAAATCTCTCTTAATTTACCCTTTTATTAAATGAATTAAGAAAGTTTTTAATCATTTAACAAAGAATTCATTGAAAAATGAATTCATTTATATTATTTTAAGCTTTTGAGAATTAGGCTAAGAATTTAATCCATAAGAATGTTTTCTCGAAATGAAATTAGTGTAAAATTTAATTCATTTTGGAAAATTTAATTAAATAATTAAGCTTTTTAAACTTCGTCATTTACGAATCTAAAATATTTACCGGAATGTAGTTTTTGTCTCTGTGTACACAAAAGTCCTCACTGTAGTAACAAAACTGCTTTATATTGTTGTTATGATACTACCTTTTAAAGTATATTTCTAGTAATAGCATGAAGAGCATGATAAGTATGGTTCGAGATACAAATGAGTAACAGTCCTAAAAATATAAATTAAATTATATACTTATTGATTTAAATTAGTGACATCGTATAAAAGTGCCAAATCCATGATAATGAATTTTTTTATAGACGGTCATGTATTGGCTTATTAAGCGTATACAATTTATTTACAATTTTGGACATAAATAGAAGTAAATTACAAAATTAATATGGTAACAGATACTATATTGATTGGAGATGAGGATTTTTGTAAATAATTTGGTAAATACTGTTAAATATGAATCAATATGTGTGTTTGGAAAAGAAAACACCTTCTATAGGGTTCTTACATACAAATTGTATAATAAATGTAATTTTTTGTCTTGTTGTAAAACGTGTCGACGGTTAATGATATATAATTAGAATTTTACTATGGTTTTCCCCTTTTCATATATTTTTTAAAGTCCTACACAAAAAAAAAAAATTTGGTATTTGATAAATGCCTTATTCTGTGATTCTCCATAAAATGTATGAGCACACAATAAATGTATATATTGGGTGTTTCCCTTTTTCTTTGTTCTACATAGATAACATTTCAATATGGGATTCCCCTTTAAATATATTTTTAAAGGTGTAAGATATTTCAACAACAGCTGTTGCTAACGTAGAAAATCGAGATAAGAATGGCCGTATTGCGGTTGTGGGAAGTTGTTATATATGCTCTAAGCTTACAAAGAAGCAGATAAAAACTCGAAAGGCTTGCGAAAATTGCTTCAAGCCGATTTGTAACGAGCATTCAATCAATCGTCCCATATGTAACAACTGTTTGCATTAATTTCTCTATGCCTTTTATTTATATTTAAATTATTTTTTTTTTTTTTGTGTTAAACCTTGTAATAGTTTTTTTTTTTATGTAAAATAGTTATTTTTTAACAAAAATAAACCTTGAATAATTTTTTTTTTATTGTAAAACAATCTTTCTTCTTATCAAATAAAGTTTTCTTTTATGTTATTTCCAAAAACCAAGTCAAATAATATTGATTATCACACGTTAATAAAACAACTAATTAATTTTAATCATGTTCCTCCATATAAGATGTGTACAGGTACCTATTCACACAGGTACCTATTCACCCTATTAAGGGTGCAAACAGCAAATTGATATTTTTTGAAAAATAATTTAAATTTTGAAAAATATAATTACAGGGTTTACTGTAAAACATGGTAAGCCACATTAGTTGTTTTATCATTTTTTTCTGTTTTCTAGACATCCATTGATTTATATTTCATAGTCATCTTGCTTAATCAATTATTACAAGTACCTAGATCCTAAACATCCTGCAAAATCGTATTTGTTGCATTCTTCCAACATTTAAAAGGTGAAAAACACACTAAAAATGAAATGTGACTTATCAAGTTTTAACAACAAGCCATTCAATTATTTATTTCATTTATTCCTATAGTATACCCAAATTAGCATGAAATAGAAAAAATTAATAGAGATCTGACCATTAATTATATATATTTCGGACATTGTTGATTTCAAGGACGTACTTAATTTTTTGATCAATGACACATATTTCGAGAAAAATTTATTTAAAATTTGGCGGGTTTTGCATTTAGTTTTGCCATTTAAACCTTTTCGAAAGCAATCGATCTGACTTTGTTTTGATGGAATTAAATAACAAGACATCTGTTTATAGTTATGGCATATATATAATGTGCAAAACTTTATATTTTAACCACTGCTTCACGCTTTATGTAGGTTTTTACTTATTTTTTTTACAGTTTTAGCGAATATGAAATATTAATAAAAAATTGACCTGAATAAGTGCTAGTTAATTAAAAAAAAGGCAACTACTTAGAATTATATGTGACTAAATATACATGTATTTGCAAATAGCGGCGTTTACTATATACTCGTGAATATTCAGAGCGGTGGTCGTTGGCTCGATTCCCACCAGAGCCACAGGTCTGCTTTCGCTACAAACGCGCCGAAAGCCATAGTAGCTAGTGCCGGTTAGTGTAATAGTATATAATTTGTAATAATATGGTTATTAATTAATAATTAATAAAAAAAAAATAAAGAAAATTTATATGGCAGCATAGCTTAACATAGATACACATACATATATTTTAGCCCCATTTTCACAATGTCCTTTTAGCTACTAACTGGCACTTTAACTTGTACATTTGTTGTTGTTTCCCATATAAATTTTCAATTTAACTGTTTGTTAAATTTTAATTAGACATTTAGTAATCGGGCCTAACAGTTTTAGTGTTTTTTTATTTTATTATATTTTACTTTTTTAATTTAAAGTCCTTGAAAAAATGATGAGTTCCAATGAAACTAAAAATAACTAACAAAAATTATCAGTAGACTACAAAAACAAATTTTTATTTTTTTTTTTGTTTATTAATAGGGCAACCAAAAAACAGCTCTAAAAACAATGATTTAAGTGCTTAACAGACTCTACAAATTGTAAAAATGTGTAAATAATTTATTCCTTGGATTTTGCCAGTCAAAAAGTTGCAATAGAGAAATTGATTTTTGTTAAGCTTCAAAGTTCAACCTGGCTTTAAAAAATATTTTGACACACACCAATTTGTTGTCCTCTATCACAAGTAAAATTGGATTTTTAACTTTCAATTAAAACAAAACTTCAAAATACCGATTGACAGCGGAAAATTCACAATAAGCTTAGTTTTTAAATAAAAGAGTCAATATAAGTTAACTATTTACAAAATAAACAAAAATAATAAAATATAAAATAAGAAACAATTCGTAACAATCGAATATGAATCGTTGTAACCGAATTTCAGTTGGCAAATAGCAAACTTTTTTCTGCGTGCAGATTCAAAATTTGTTTTATTATATTGTTTAAAATGATTAAATACATTTTTTTAAATCTGAAAATGCCCCTTATTTTAAAATTTTCAGTCGTTATTTTTGTAAAAGATTCATTATTATAAGGACTTCTTAAATTTTGGAACTTTCGATGGGTACATATTTTGTAAGGTAAAATTTATGATAAAACTAAGAAAGATTTTTCGTTCAAAACATTACACAAAATATACACATAACATTATCAAAAATACAGGGGAGGCAAATCGTTGCATTTATTTTCCCAAAACAAAATGTTTGAATACAAAGCGTATAGAAAATTAGTTAAAAATATTCCTACTTTCCTGCCCAAACCTCTTCCTGTACCAGTGCCTGTTTAGGTATACGTAGTATACGTTTAATATTTTTAACTGCACATTATGTCACGTATATCCTTGACCTATTTAAAAAAATATAAAAAAAAAACAATATTATATAAATACAATATACCTTAGTTTGATATTCTACAAGGTGGCGCAAAAATAACCTTCCGATGTTTTTTGGCTGTAATTTAAAAAAAAAAAATGAAAAACTTTGATTCTTCTTGTGGATTATTTTTATTTGGTATTTTAATTTTTTTTACATCAAGTCGAGAATATGATGTCATGTAAATGGCCGCCGCCACAGTTGATTGTCATTTGAGCCCTTTTTATGGCATTTTCCATCGCTTTGGCTAAAACTTCCTGCGATAGGTCCTCACATTCTTGACGAATATTGTCCTTTAAGAGCTGCAAGAGTCTGAGGCTTGTTGACATAAACCCGCGACTTCAAAAAGCCCCACAAAAAGAAGTCTGGAGCGGTCAAATCAGGCGATCTTGCTGGCCAGTGCAAATCGCCAAAACGGGAGATTAGGCGCCCGGGAAATGCATCCTTCAGCATATCGGTTGTGGCACGTGCAGTGTGTGCCGTTGCAACCGTCCTGTTGGAACCACATGTTTTCCAATCCCAATTCATCAAGTTGCGGGCAAAAATAACTCGTTGATCATTGCTCTGTAGCGCTCACCATTCACAGTAACCGTTTGGCCCGCGACGTCTTCGAAGAAAAAAGGTCCGATGACTCCTCCAGCGAAAACAGCACACCATACAGTGACTTTGAGCGGGTGTAGTGGCTCTTCGTGGCTCTTCGTGGGTTACACGCGGATTTTCAGTGCCCCAGAAGCGTAAATTTTGCTTATTTACGTACCCACTAAGATGGAAATGGGCCTCATCACTCATGATTATTTTTGATGAAAAATCATCTTCCTCCTGGTGGTGATTAAGGATGACTTGAGCGTATGTTACATGCGATTGGCGGCCAGCAGCTAACAATTGATGCGTCGCAGTGTTTCACCAGTAGGCGTTGGACGGCCTGGAAATCTGCGACGAAATTCACGTTGTGCCAAAGTCACCGACCGATTATTGGTCAAATAAATAGTCACCAATATTCCGCGTTCCGGAGCAGTGTAGCGTAACATTGTTTATTAACGTGTATTTCGCATGTGTTTACTACACAAATGTCAAAACAGAACTGACATTAGGGGCCAATCGCAAAATTTATAGCATTTTCTGATAGGAGGATTACTTTTGCGCCACCTTGTATTTACGTTATTTTTGTTAATGTTTTTTTTGGGATTTATTTATTTCAGTCTAAATATACAATATCCTTAAAAACTGGCGACGTATGGTAACTTCAATAAATATACCAAAGTAAAATATTTATTCATGAAGCTTTTCAATTATTCTACAAAAAAAACTTATAAATATTGACTTTAATGAAATGTGTTTCATAGATTTTATGAAAAGCTTCAATGGACGTGTTTAAGTGACAATTTTCATTAAAGCTATGAAGAAATTCATTACTGAAGTGAAGATAATTCTCTCTGTGCATGTTTAATTAAATTTTCAAACTTTGTATTAAAAAAAAATATTTCCTTATACCGATTGCTAAAATATAGCAAAAAAAAAAAAGCTTTAGTTTAAGGGAAGCATCTAAAAAAAGCATATTTTTTAAAGAAAAAAAAAAAAACAAAGAAAGGAAGCTATATTAAGAAAATTTCAAAAACTAAGTTAAAAATGACCCTAAGAAATATAGCTTAAATTTTTTTATAAATTCATGGTAGAACTTGTAGCATTAAGTTTAAACAGTTCCTTCCTTTTAAACAAAAAAAAAAAACCCGTTCTACCTCATTTTTCTTGCCCCACCAATGATGAATTTGAAACTTTTTGCAGAATCTGGCCTTGTAATACATATTTTATAATAGATTTAGGTACGCTGAGCCTAATCTGGCAAAATTTTGTTCTCATTTGAGGGGCTTAGAGCACAAGGGTGATTTATGTTTAATATTGAGGAAGAGAGCATAAAGTTAAATTACAATAAAGTAACCATAGTGCAATAATTGCATTTTTCGGATTCCCGTTACACTATTTCTGAAAAATCTTTGGATGGCGTCTACATGTATAAAGTTCTCATTCTTTGTTGATATTACAGTAAAATTTTTACTTGCCACAAAGCAAGTAAAAATGGTAAATTATATTTTTAAATTAATTAATTTTTTTTAAATTATATTTTTTTTGGAGAGGAAAATTAGAGTATTTTTTATAAAATTGTTTAAATTCAAGTTTGATATAATAACTCTTTAATAAATTATGATGAAATACTCATATCTTTTGATGTGGTGGCCTTATTTCCCAGCATCCCGGTAAATCTAGCCCTTAGGACCATTGAAGATAAGTGGAATATTCTTGAAAAATATACAAAAATTCCAAAACAATTGTTCATGGAAGTTTTAACATTTTGTATAAAAGATACTCGTTATTTTAAATATGATAATCATGTATATGAACAAAGAAAAGGGATGCCTATGGGGTCTCCGGCATCACCAGTCATTGCTGATATATTAATGGAGGAGCTTTTAGATCATTCAATTGAAATGATGGACATAAAACCTAGAATTTTCACAAAATACGTAGACGATTTATTTTGCATTTTGAAAAAGGATAAAGTAGAAGATACTCTGAACATTTTAAATTCATACCACCGCCAAATCCAATTCACTAAAGAAGAGGAGAAAGGTGACCAGCTGCCATATTTAGACTCCATAATAATAAAAAAAGGTAATACATTAAAGCTAGATTGGTACCAGAAACCAACTTCGTCGGGAAGACTTATCAACTTCCACTCAAAACATCCCAGAAGGATAATTATAAACACGGCAACTAATTTTATACAGAGAGTACTAGAGATAAGCGACAACGTCTTTCACAGGGATAACAAGGATAAAATTATGAAAATACTTAGAAAAATGATTTCCCTAGAAAGACAATACTAGAATTGATCAAACACGTTAACAATAAGAAAACTCACCGAGAAGAAGGCAACCCACAGAAAATTTATAAATCGGTAACCTATGTGCCAAATTATTCGGAGAGAATTAAAAACTCAAATATTTATGATAAAGACAAATTCGAAGTCGCCCTTAAAACTTGCAACACAGTTAACAAATTATTCAGCAAAACTAAAACAAAGCTAGAAAACGAAGATAAATCCAACGTAATATATAAAATCAATTGTGGAGGAGACGGGTCCAATGTATGCAACAAAGTGTATGTTGGGACTACAAAAACCAAACTAAAAACACGACTTGCATCCCATAAGTCAGAACATAGGGCACTACATAAACCAATTGAGCAAAAAACTGCACTTGCGGCCCATAGTACTTTGACAGGGCATAAACCAAAATTTAATGACGTGAGCATTTTACAGGAAGAGAGTAATTATGCAAAGAGATTTTCTCTTGAAATGCTCTACATAATTGACACACCAGCTGATCAAAGACTTAATTACAAAACAGACACTGACAAATGTGCTCAATTATACCGACACATAGTAGACAAGTACAGAAAAATAAAATCAAATTAGTTGAACAGAAACTTCAAGAAGAAAAGACGTTTTAACTCCGCGGTTATTATTCAGATAACCAAATGTATGTAATCATTTATGTTTATTTGTTATGTGTATATTTTTTAATAAAATTGTTACAAATGTATTTTTGTTTAGATTTTCCTGACGATGGACAATAAAATTGTCCGAAATATTGAAAATAAAAATAAAAATTAAAAACAAAATTTAAAAATTTGGTTTTTATTATTGCAACCCATGACCTTAAGCCGAACTAAATTCATCACATAAAAACCCAACAGGTCAACAATATAAAAATTATCAAAAAATAAAAATTATGTTTTTTTCGACCTTTAACTTTGCAATGAAAATGAAAATTATTCAAGTTCGAGGCCATACTCTATATTTCTTTATTAGGATATTGTCCTAACAAATAAACTATACAGTTTTTGTTTTTAAATTTATTAATTGACCACTTTCAGGAATGTGTTAATAGATCAATTTGGGGAATTTTCTAGGTTCCCATCATCAGAACACGTTTTGAAAGAAGTGACAATTCCATGCTAAACATCAAACATTCATATAAACTAGTTTTCTCACTAAATGAGAACTAATATATGAGCTCAAAGTTAAAGATTAAATATATTTAAATAAATTGAAAACTTGTTCGTTATGTGCAAGCTCTACCTTTGGTAGATATACAATGCCCGCTTTTTGTTTTAATTCTCCTTTTTATTTTTACACTTGTTTTTTTTTTTATTTAAAAACAAGATGTAAAGTGGTCGATTAATAAATTTGAAAACAAAAACTCTAGAGATTATTTGTTAGGACAATATCCTAATAATGAAATGTAGAGTATGGCCTCGAACTTGAAAACATTTCATTTTCATTATTTAATTTTTTAACGCTTTTGAATTGCCAATTTTAATTTTGGAGGGAAAAGACTCCATTATTCCTCCCTCTGAACCCGCGCTTGCTCATACTTCCTACCTTTAAATAAATATATTTCACTTCTCTAAATATTTCAGGATATTATCACTGAATTTGTAATTTAATTACAAAAATTAGTTCAATGAAATATTTAGTTTACTTATTTAATTTTTTGGTGTACATAATATTCATGAGCAATTGCATTTAATATCACCGTGAATTTAATCGATGTTTTCCGATATTGATGAAGTTTTGTGAGTGTATGCGGTAGTGAACGCAAGTATTAAAAAAAATAAATTTGTGTTTTTTTTTTTTGGAAAACTCTGGCAACCTTATAGCTTCAAATTGTGGGGGTAGGGACTTCACTTGAAAGGTCATAACTTTTGATGTGTAAAAAACATCGACAAATTTTTCTCGCATAAGAACGGCTAGGTTTTGTGGTATAAAAGAATAATTTAAAAAAAATTTTACACGTTTTTAAAAATAAAAATTTTTGAAAGAAAAACTTTAATATCGAGTTTTGGAAAAAAATCCATTTTTAAAAATTGTATACTAATAGCTACACATGTGTTCTACACAGCCTGAAAATTTCAGAGTGGAATGCTCCTAACTTAGTGAGATATCAGAAAAAATGTTAAAGTATTTACACCACAAAATGTGTGTTTGTTATTTTTTTTTTTAATTGTTGCTATTGAAAAACTACTATTACTATACTATTGAAAAAAAAAAACACATTTTCTGGTGTACATACTTCTACATTTTTTATAATATCTCACTAAGTAAGGAGCTTTCCGCTCTGAATGTAAAAATAAATTTGTCGATATTTTTTACACATCAAAAGTTATGACCTTTTATCCCACAATCCTTTCCCACAATTTGAAGCTATAGGGTTGCCAGAGTTTTCAAAAAAAAAAAAACTTAATTCTTTTTTAATACTTGCGTTCACTGCCGCACACACTCACAAAATTTTATCAAAATATGGAAACATTGATTAATTTCACGGCGATATTAAATGGAATTGATTAATTTCATAGTGATATTAAATGGAATTACTCTTATATGATACTAAACATTAAAAACGACCAACCCTGCAATACCGGTAAGTTTTGCTGTAAAAACTACGGACATGATTATAATCAAATGATATATATGTAATTGTGTTCATTTATATTATTTAAAGCAATTTTATGATTTTGCTGTTAAATTTCGAAAATTTTAAGCAAAATATAAAACAAAAACAGAGGCAGTGATGTAAATGTAAAAACCGCTATAATAAAAAAGATGCAAATGAGAAAAAAAAAAACTAACAGATTGGGATTTAAAAGACACTTAATGCAAAAAGCTGAAAATTGTTTGAGTAGTCTTATTATATCAAACTTTGTCAATGTATATATTTTCATTTGGCACGTAAAACGAGGAGTATGTGCAAAAATAAATCATATATAATCTACCACTTGCATATTAAATATGCATATTTTAATAAAACATGTTAAATTTTATTATAACACAACAAAAACAAAAAAAAAAATTGCAAGGAATAAAAGTAGACAAAAAATGTAATTACTATTTACTTTTTATGACATTTTTAAGCATAAACTAGTTAAAAATGAAAAATGTAACTTTTTTACATATTAAAATATAACTATTTAGAAATTCATCTTATTTACGTTATAAACTTAAATTTGTTAAAGCAATTAAATGTTAAGCTTAACAAGTTTAAAAATTGCAACAAAAAAAAAAAAATAAAAATAATTCAATTAAAACATGTTAATTTTAAACAATTTAATATTTGATTGGAAGTGCAAAATTGTAGTTCTGAATTACACACTCATAGTTTTGACTGTAAAAATTACATGGATCCATGTTCCATCCACAATTACAAAACGCCACAAAAACCACAGCAGGTCACGATTACGTTTATAGTCAATTGAGAGCAAACGCGTCACCCATCTTGCAGACAGCTTTCTTAAACCCAACTGATCATTTAAAATCGAAACCACACTGCCATATCAAATGCCTATGGCATCAACAATCTCACCCACTTTTACTCTTCGATCGGCCAACACCATATGGTGGATGTTTTCGACATTATCGGGTGTATTGACCTCAATTGGCAGTAAACCACTTTTTTACCATTGAAATCGATTGTGATGAGTCCTTATAGTATTTATCAAGCTTTTCCTTGATTGACGGTTTTTTTTCGCAAAAATAATGTGTAATGAGCGCTCGAAATGCACTTTTTTCCATTTTTAAAAATATCCACGAGTTTGTATGTTTTGAACAGCTGTTAAACGCAAAGTAAATGACGGAACTTGCTCAAAATTTGACAGCAGTTTATTAGCAGGTGGTTCTTGATGGGAGAAGTGTTGCATTTAATATAACTACGCGGGAAGTTCGAAATGTCACGGACTTATTGATCCCCCTCGTAATATTGTAGATATACAAAAACAAGCAGTAGTAAGTATAGTTTTTTTATATTGTTTTTAAAATTGAATAATTTTGACCAAAACGAGACAGAAGGGGGTAATTGAAAAATAAATTTTGTTTAAATATAAAAGTTGTAGATAATTTACAAAATTTGTTTTGTATAATATGGTTTTATTAATTTAAAAAGGCCACAGAGCACATTAAATTATTAAATTAAAAAGCTCACTATGCTGAAACCGAATTTCTGCAATTGCTAATTAATATATAATATTTCTGCTAAAATTTTGTTGCAATATACAAAGTATTTTTAATAAAAAATTGTTTTTCTTTCTTTTATAGGTAAGCATTTTTGGAAAAATTTGTTTATAAAATAAATTAAGAATTTTGGTTTGTCAATTTCGTTAAAAAGTGAAGGTGAGTGGTAAAAATATTTCTAATAGAAAACAATGAGAATTGGTGAATTTAATAATGATGCTGTAATTTTTTTATGAAAATTTAACCCTCATCCTGTAATGAAAATAAGTAACGAATCTTGTATTTTGGGCAAATTTTGCCCAATACAATTTTATTAGGCTTATTAATTGTTATTGCAAGAATTGCACAGAATTTCTACACGGGAATGATTTTTACATACAAATAAGTTACAATTCATACATTTTGTATTATATTTAGTACTGTTAGACTTATTTTCACAGAAGTGGCAACGACCCTCTCTTTATATTTTTCTCTTCTTGCGGGTGATGTAGCTTCCTGGCGACAGAACCATATGGCTGAGTTTTACGCTGCTGCTTTTCTTCTTCCAAAAGTTCAAATCCTAGTTCTTCCAAAAAGAGTCTACGACGAAAATGCTTTGATTTCTTCCACTCGGGATTTATTGCTGTCCATATCACGAAAGCGTTGCATGCAGATACATCAAGCATGTTTGCAAATAGAGCTACAGGCCACCTATTGGTCTTCCGCTTACAAGTATAGGTGGCAACAAGTTGGTCGAGTGTATCAACCCCTGCCTTTGTATTGTTATAATATTCTATTATTTCTGGTTTCTGTAACTGGTTATCCCTTATTGTTGCGTCTTGGTGCAATGTGCTTATCAGATATACGCACCGATATTTTTTTGGAACATACGCTACTAACGTTACCTTATTTTTATGATCAAATAGGAACTCTGAATACAAAGCAGGTTTCATTCATACTGAGTTGGTCCTGGAGTAGTAGTAATAATATTTTCATCCCTTTTCCTACCAACTAATGAGCTGTCACATTTGTCGTACCAAATTGTTTTTTTGTCCTTAGAAAGAAAACCAGAAGATGGGAAATCTTCTTGCGCTGGAGCACAAAATTGCTGTGCATCGGAGAAAACACTTTCTCCTTCAGATATGGCAATATATGTCCCTGATTCTTGATCTGATGAAATTTCGAAATCTTCAGAAGAGCTTTCATGGCCGAGTGTACGCTCTTCAGCCTCATTTTCTGATTCGCTCAGCAGCTCTTCTATTTGGCGCTGAGTTAGCACGGCCGACTAATTGAATTTGAAACATATAGATATGTTTTTTATGGAAAAAAAACCAAGATTTTTATAACCTATACATACCCTTTTGGACATGGTGTTTTTCCTTTTTTCTTCTTGTAAAAAAATTATTTATTTTGACTTTCACACTTCACAAACCTTGACTGCAATAGAAGCAACTACGCACGTATACAATCGAATGTACACTAATGAATGTCGAATGTTTTTTATCTAGTGTTTTTTGAGCAACAAAAATAGGTTGGGATTCCCCAAATTGCCAAATACAAAACAAACAGTGCAGCCGTTATTGTCGCGAATGTTGCCACATCAACAAAAAAAAATGTGTGGAGATCAGGGATTCCCGGAAAAACGAAAAATAAAACACACATTATAATTTCTGATTGCGGAAATAATGAAATTTCGTATTGGGCAAAATTTGCCCAAAATACAAGATTCGTTACTTTTGTTATGGGGGACCCTCTGGTGGAGCCACAGTAAAATTTTTTAAAACGCTGCCAAATACACCTAAAAAAATAATTGTCAAGAAATTTCAGGCCAATATTATTAAAAACACGCTAGATGCGATGAGTTAAAATCGCTTTTGGGCAAAATTTGCCCAAAATACAGGATAAGGGTTAAAAATGTTACAGCCGGAAAATTTAAAATTTTATAACTTCTGAAAATATTAAGATAAAATCTCTTAAAAAACGAAAGTTGCACGTCTTCAACGAAATAAGTTGTAAAACCACCCTATGGGGAATTAAGAGTCAGTTGACCTAAAAGTGACTGGTTATGAAAGGACTTATCACAGGACTATTATAATTTAATACTGAAGTGGGTTAAGCAGTGTCAATTTTCCTAAAATTACCAATCCTGTGACTGTTAAAGGGAGGACATACCACTTAACCAGAATGCTTATTAACAAGATAAAGCCAGTTGGCCAGAATTTTACCCATTGGAAGCTGTTCAGTTTCCGTTTATTTTATACGACATGACCCCTTTGCGACAGTCTTGTGGTATGCCCATCTTTGGTTAGTTCTGTGGCATGCCACTATGCGGTTTAAAGCAGGACAAATGGCTATCTCCTATGACAAGCCGATGTTAAAGTTGCCAGTTGTTTACAAAGGGTATTGTGGCACACGCAGAACCGGTCCCATTCCCTATAGGGCACTGTTTTATGTGAAAAGAGAAAGAGAATATCCCCGAACAGATTTTATATTTTTGAAAAAAAAAATTTTTTTCATGTATTGTTGATCTTTTAAAATTGCATTGGATTTAGAATTGTCAGGTTTGAGATCATAATTAAATGTTACTATTGCAAATAGAAAACACTAATAGTTAATAAATGTAAGAGAAGATGAAAGAAATCTTGTGATGATCAGCGCTAGAGGGAGTGCCGCACTTTCGACCTAAGCGACTAGGTCATCATCAGCCTCATTCTAATCCACCACCCACAAGGCTGAAGATGACATAGTCGCTTAGGTCGAAAGTGCGGCACTTCCGCTAGTGCTGATCCGCATAAGAATTTTTTCATCTTCTCTTACATTTATTAACAATTAGTGTTTTATATTTGGAATAGTAACATTTAATTATTATCTCAAAGTCGATAAGGAGAGATTCGAGCAACAAAATACAGATAAGTGAGCTATAATTTTGAGCCGTGTATCAAAATTTTTGTTTTTTCAAGTACTTCAACGCTGGCTACAAATAAATCTGAATTTAGTATAGAAAAAAGTTAAACTTGTAAAAAAAAAAAAATAAGTGTACCTTATTTGTTGCTCCTCTATAACATAAGTATTTGAATTCTATCAAAAGCGGAAAAAACACAATCGGGAGTATCTTATTGTTAGTTGGATAGTTGGCTTAGAAAGCCTCATATGTGTTTTATACAACCAGTGTGTTTTATACAACTGTCAATACGCAAGTAGTTAACATGTGTAGAATCTAATTCATGTTCATGTTAAAAAAAAACATTTAAAATAAATAAGTAAATATTTTATACAGATGTGAACCGTGATGAAGATGATTACTTTTAAAACGCCACATTTCTTTGCATAAGCCACCACTTAAGATAATGCTATAATATAAATTTAAAAAAATAAATGAAATAAACAAACAAATTTATTTAAATAAAAAATAAAAACAAATTACAATAATTTAAGACAACTGAATTTTTCGAGGGCAAATTTTGTTGGAAATGAAAAAAAAAATACTTATACAATGTAAGAAATCAGCCAAGTTTTTTACAAACACCGTTTCTTTTAGTGGTTTAGAGAAAAAAAAAACTGTCAGTATGTTTTTAACCTAAGGGTTTGTTTTTTAAAAAAAAGCTGTACATAATAAAAACTTGTTTTCACTTTTTTATTTAAAAGTTTTTTTTTTTTTTTTTAGTCCTAAAACTAAATTGTTTTGTTTGTTAATATATCTAATTTTATGCAAATTAAAAAAGAAAAATACTTTTTTATTTCTCGAACAACATTTGCTGTTTTCTTGTTTATTTCAATTTAACTTTTTTCTTATAAAACTTCTCAAGCCATTCAATAGTTAATACCAAGGGAGGTATCCCGACCCTAAGACGCAGATCTTAATGTACTTTGAATATGTTGTTGCGAATAAGGTACACATACTTTTTTAGCTATAAAATCTCATGAGTAAGGATAAAGAAGTGGGGTGTAAAATTAATTTGTTTTTGTATGAAAATATGTTTGAAATTTACGAAAATATGTTTTGTACACTGATAATAATCCACGCGTAAAAATACAAAAAAAAATCTCAAAATAAAAAAAAACATTGTAAAAGGCGTACCGTTATATTCCCCAAAGTCGTTTTGCCCAAAAACCAAAATGACATATTGCCCAAACGTCCGCATATCCCCCAAAATTGTGGATGTTAATATGTTATAACGACCAAATCAATGACAGAAAATCCAAAATTTTTTTTGGGTGCTATGGCATTTTATTTTGAAAAAACTTTTTTTTTTGGGCGCTATGTCATTTTATTTTGGTAAAACATAAAAAAATGATAATCACGCAGTAAAGCTTTATTTCGCGAAGCGCCCTGCAGCGTTCTACGGAGGAACAAAACCCCGAAGAGCGGCCGAAGGCCGCCACCCAGAAGAACTTGTTTTTCAAATCAGATGTCGAATCCGTTGAAATCTTATATTTTTAAGACATCAAGTAATATTTATTTGACCTGTCATAACTTTTTATGTCTCAAAATACCAACCCACACCAAGATTTATTGTTTTTTAATGATTATTTTTTTAAAAGTCCATTTTATTAAAAATTTTACGTATATATTAGTGTCTAAACGTTAAATAAACAGAAGGCCAATGCTCTACTCTTTTATTTAAGATAAAAAACAATCAATTACTTGTTGTCTTAAAAATAAGATTTCAACGGATTCGATATTGGATTTGTAAAAACAAGTTTCTCTTAGAGTTTTTTTTTCTCCGTAGAACGCTTCAGGCGGCTACGCGAAATAAAGTTTTTTCTGCGTGCGAAACAAAAAAATAAAATTTAAGCAATTTTTTAAGTTTCCTTAAAACTCTTTTGTTTGATTTCATGAATCAGCCTTGACATTTAAGCTATTATGACATTTAAAAAAAAAAAATTATGATTTTGGGCAATAACTTCTTTTTTTTACCGTCCTAGCGCCCAAATTTATTTAGGCCAAACAAAAAATGTTATTTCGTCTAAATCAATGTCGTATTGCCCAAAAACAAGAAAATTTTTACAACAACAATTTACATATATTTTTTTTGGGCGCTATGTCGTTTTTTTCTTGGGTAATATAACTTTGGGGAATATAACTTTACGCCATTGTAAAATAAACGAAAACTTGTAAGTCAATATTATTTAATGGTGTATGAAAAATTTTGTATTAATGTATGTTTTTTCTAATTAAAATATAGACAAAACCTTGAAAAAGTCAACAAACCATTGACGAAACGTCGGTTAAACATGTAATTAATTGTTTTTTATTTACATTCAAACGTTAGGCCTTATTAGCTTATAAAAATATCATCAAAAGATAATAAATAACTTGGCCAAATAATTTCAAATTAAAAAACTTGTTCATTTTATAAAAGATTTTGTTGTTTTGACAGTTTTTTCTTATTTCTGCCATGGATTATTATGAGTGTAAAAGTACTTAAGAAAACAAAAATTGTGGTACCCATATTGTCTATATCGTGAACTCAGAGTTTTCTCATATAAGAATTATTGAAATTATAGGGTGGAAATAGTTCTTTGGCAGCAGCCGTATCGAATCCGAACAATTTGGTATATCGAAAGAAGCTCAGACAGCCTACCCTGTACATTATTTTTAACTTAATCCAATTCCAACTCCTTAATAAAGAGTAAGATTTAATTTTACACAAAACAAATTTTTTTTATTAAAAAGAATACTTGCAAGTTGTTAGACAAATTTTTTTTTACACCAGTGAATATGATTTGCTTTGATTTGATACCTAACTTGTCTGGATTTACTTTAAAATAATAAAAATAATTCTAAGACTGATGTAATTTTTGAACACACTTAGTAACAGTTACTTATTAGATTGGGCAGCTAACAAAAACACATGTGAATTAAATTTTTGTTATTTACAACACATACTAAGTTCATTAAAATCTGCCAGTCCGGTTTGGGGTACCTTCCTTGTAAAACATGTTGGTCAAGTATTGTGTTATCTAAATAGACAAATCTTAATATGGTATTGAAAGAATAACGACGCCATCCTAAATAACTTGAATAAGAAAAAAAAAGCAAAATTAGAAATAAATAACATTTTACTTCAATATAATTGTCAGCAAATAAATTTAAAAAAAAATCCTTATATATCTTAAGCAAAACATTTAACAACCCGATGAAAAAAGTTTCTATATACTCATATAAGACTTTATATAATATATGATTACATGTATGGCCGTATATTACATATATTATGCATAGTTTATGATTTGTTTTTTAATATGGCGTAATATATCAGCAAATATCATTAAATCGTATGTTATATATTAGCATATGTTGTTTATCTGATCATATGAAATAGATATAGAAATATATATGATCATATATGGTCATATGTACGTGTCTATGGTAAAATTAATCAAAAATTATTCTATAATTTTTTTATCTAATTATACATGGCAAATAATAAATAAATATATACCCTGCGGGAAATGGACCAGTCACTGGTATGGTCACGTGACTAGAACTTTGTGCGTTCTGTCATATGAAAGTGACCGGTTCTGTTATATGAAAGTGACCGGTACTTTTAACATGGGCTTGTCATAGGAGGTGACAATTGCCACCTGTGGAGCACTGTGTGACGTGGCGAATAACTTAACCAAGGTAACCTATCACCGTACCGACTGAAATGAATATGCTACTTGACAAGTTAGAAGTAGGTAGTGTCAAAGTATGACCATTTTAGGATTTATGTGAAATGCTACAGAACCAGTGGAAAAAACTTTATCTTTTGGCTGGTGTAGGTGTACGTATCATAGAACTGAAGAAAAGTTTTTGAAGGAAAACTAGTCACATATTAAGCTTAATGTGTTCTGTGATAGGGACAGTTTGAGAGGAATAGTTTTGCGACGTACCACTGCACTGGTCTAAGGGGTACATGTCGCCGTGCTTTCGAAAAATAATTAGCAATTAACCTGACACTTTTTATTCAGCATGTGTCATATTATGTACGGGTTGCGAAATAGCCCATCCGGAACCAGTCACTGCACTTATCCAAAACAGTGTGGGACTGAATCCTTTGGCACTAATTGTCATGTTTTCATCAACTGATAACGGGATTGAACCAGTTCAATGACCAGTAAGAACTTCAACTGCATCGGCCATAGTTGTTTCAGTACACTATAATGTTATGATACCTGATACCAACTTGTCAATGTTTTGTCACCATTACTATAGTCACGTGATTGGTCATTTCACACAAATGAACCCTTTTTGGTACACCACAATTTCGGTTTCACCAGTTTCATGACGTGCCACCAAATCATATATAACAAAATCGTCACTTTGGATCAATCGACCCTTCATTTCCCGCAGGGTATTGTACAATTTAATGAAAACAAATCTATCACTTTTATTTTTAGTTTTTTAGCAGCGTTTATAAGAAGAAATAAATGAGTTTAAAATGTTACTGCAAAACTACGAATTTTTTGTTTTGTAATGATTATTAATATTTCTTTTATTAATGTACCAAAAAACAACGTTATAATTATTTGGTTTTGAACCAACGAACATATGGACTACAGACTAACCAATGTATATTTCATATACCAACTGCTTTTAAGACTGCAGTTTTTTGGTGGTTTTTTAAACCATATTTTTTATATATAAACAAAATTTTGTGCAGACAACACATTAAACAACACAAATTAACTTTAAAATTTAATAAAAATTGCCTAAAAGCATGAAACTGTTAAAACATGTTTTTCGAAAATCTCTTAAAATCAGTTTAGGTTTTTAGAATAGAGCGTTGGAAACGGTTTGTTTAAACAAATGAAACATCCAACCCTTATAACCAGGCACATGAACGTAATAATGTTTCAGGCGCCTATACTATGATATGCAAAATCTTAAATTATGCACTAAACATAAAAAAATATGCACTTAAATTTTTTTTAAGACTTGTAATTATTCTCATATTTTTAAGCAGTTTTAATTTAATGCACACATTTTGCACAATTAACACAAAATTTTAAATATTTATATTAAAAATTATGCATTTAAAAAAAAAACACTATATGAAGAGCATAGTTACGAGAACTTGAGCAGCTTTGGTCCTCTTTAGATTATATATTCGTTGGTAAATATAAAATAATATTAAAAGTGATTTTTTTACGAAAAACTAAGAAAAATGCATTTAAAATATGCATAATAAGTAAATAATAACACAGTAAGTATGTTAAAATGAAACACCGGGACACGTAAACTTAATTTTGGGTCGTAGAATCCAGTGGTGTACTCCGTTTTAATAGGTTAGCTCAAATTAAAAAATTATTCTTATTTAGAGTTTGCATTGACTCAAGCTATTTTTTAAATGTATTTTAAGTAAAAGAAATAAAAATCTTTTTTGAAATGACTTTATTTATTGTTTATTTGTCTAAACTTAAGTCCAACAATGATGACCGTAAATTTTTAGGAGGATACAATTTATTTATAATCAATCCGAAACGTCATGGCTGAAACCTGTTAGTTCAGTGTCATATGGTTCGAATCATTAAATTTCATTAGAAAACACAGTCTCAAAAGAGACGGAAAAGACAAAAAATCGGTTGAGTCAATGCAAACTTTAAATTTAAATAATTTTTTATTTTGAGCTAACCTATTAAAACGGAATATACCAGTGGACTCTACGACCCAAAATTAAGTTCACGTGCCCCCGGGTTTTGATATGTCATTATAAAAGTTGAAATTATACTTTCAGTGTAATAAGCAATAAAAATATGGAAAATATGCAATAATATACATATACACCAAAATATTCAAAAATGTACAATTTTAACGCAAACTCTTTGATTCGCAAAGATATTTTGTTTTCCGTGTTCTCAGCCTTTAAGACAAAACATGCATTTGCATGAATTTCCGGTTCCAAATAAAACATGGATTGTAAATTTTCAATTTCAAAAATTAAATGGTTGCTTAGTTCCACTATATATAATATACTTTACACCACTCAATATACACTCAATATACTTTACACCACTGATCCTGTTTTGTGGTTAACAAAATAGTTATTTTGAACAATCTGAAATTGCTGAAGTACTAAATAGGAAGATTTAGCCTTCATAAACAAAATGTCGTATTAATCGATAATACCTACCGTATAGTTAGTATCTATTTATTATTTTGTATAACAATGACGTGTAAAATTTGCTGTTTCTTTATGATGTTCAAAAAATCTTTTAGTCTTCTATTTGAAAATTTTGCGAATAAAAAATTAGTTTTTTTCTCGGTAAATCTTTTTTGTTGTTGTGTGTTTTCAGGTTCATAAAATGCATACATTTTTAGATTTGCCGTTCTTTTTTAAATTTAATATTTATGTATTATTAGTGAATTACAAGTAGTAATTAATTGTATTAACATAAAAAGTATGTTAAATTAAAAAATTCTTTAAATAAAATTGTATCATGACATTATAGCAAATAAGATACCTTTAGATCAGCTTATGTATGCCATTTTTCTGATCAGATGAGATGTGATGTTTAGTTATATGTAACACTATATAGAATCATATGTGATTATATATAATATCACATATACAATCGTGTAGCGCATTAACTCAATATGGCTTTATATTCGAAAAAGTTTATTTCAACAAGAATTATTTTTACTATAAAAAAATCATTCCGTAATATAACTTTCCACGAGGTAAAAACTGAGTTAATTTAAATTTTTTTCTTTGTGTATTTTGCATTTTATAAGTAAACAATTCTCACACGAAATAAGTTCTACTTTTTTATTTTAATCCCAAATATATTCACCCTGAAAACATATAAAAAAATATTATTTTACATAAATATCAAAAAAGTTTATTTTCTGGTAATAGTTTTTATAAACACATGCATATGAGGCATTTCGCAAAAAAAGTTTGTCAAATTAATGCCAAACTGATTTCATTCACTTATTTATTAATTGCAAATACATAACAGACCAGATTTTCCAAGTAGTAGGTGAAAGTTTTTTGTATTTAAAATTTGTATTTATATTTTCATAGAATTTAGAAAATTTTCGAAATTTTACTATATCAATACATTTTTTTTATTAAAAAATTTGTAAAACATAAAAACAAAATTTTGAAACTACCCAGCAAAACTTTGGTAATGGGTGCGATAAAGTAATGCATTACCTTGTAATGTGTACTCCTTACCCGTATCATTATTTTCCAACAAGAAGTAATGAGTTACCGATAATTGAACACTCATGGATTACCTTGTAATGACCCCTCATTACATTTTACATTACTTCAAAACATAAAATAATGACTTACCGATCATCAATTACATAATGCATGAATTATAAACGTAAAGTAATTATTAATATATATATTTGAAAATCTATTTATAGACACATTACTTTGTGATTTTTTGTAAGCATAATGGTAAGGTATATATTTTGATATCACGAACGAAAACACGAAGCACAACAACTCATCTACATGTTAAGCAATAAAATATTGTATGTATCGATAGCTCAGTTGGTAGAGTTCTCGCCTAACTAATTGTTAAATACCAGAGACCCCAGGTTCGAATCCAAGCATGACCAAGTTATTTATTTAATAAAAGAAAAGTTATTTATTTAATTAAAAAAAAATTATCTGTAAAAAAAAAATTTTATGCATTTTTTTTATGAAAATCTATTTATAGACACATTACTTTTGCCTACCATGTAACCATATAAGTAACCAGTTACTTTACCCACTACAAGGTAATGAGTTACCTTGAGGCTCATCGCCTGTAAAATTCATCAATGAAGTAACGTGTAAAGTAATGCATGAGGCCCTATGGCGATACATTACTTTACCCATGATTTGGTAATGTGTGGTTTTACTGGGTAGGAACTATTTAATTCTGAATATTAAGTATAAAGATAATTTAATTTAACTAAAAATCTACTAAACATTTTATAAATTTTTTTTTATTACTTCGAAAAAAATCAGATGTTTTACTATTGAAATTGGTTTTGTTTTCGAGAAAATTTTCAAAGAGTATTTATTGTGATAGGGACACGCCTACATCAGATTGCTTTTCACAATTTGTTAAATAAGTTTTATAATTTTATATGTGGCCATGTGTAACGATATATATTCACATCTCATACTTAATCAAAAACAGTTAAAAACAAAATATTGTAAGCTTTTAAAGGAAGCTAGAGAAACGGAAAAAAACGTAAAATTCGTCAAATAAGCCGCAGAAATTCAATATTTTTCATTAAAATAGTAACTTCAAATGAAATGTGTATATAATTTATTCCTTGGAATTTCGAAAGTCAAACAAAGTTGCAATACACAAATTGTTTTCAAACTGGTTTAACAAAATATTTTTACAAATTAATTTGTTGCCCTCTCTCACAAATAACATAAAATTTTTAATTTTCAATTTAACAAAATTTTTTTTTTTTTTTTGGTTGCCCTAGTTAATAAAATACTTAAATAATTGCTTTTATTAACTGTTATAAGAATACAGCGTTACTATTTAGTTCAACTGTAGTTGAAGTTAAAATCAACATATCGCACACCTAGTTCAAAAGTGACTCAACTCCAAAGTTTTAATTTTTCAGAAATCGATAAAAAAATATTTGCAACTTTATACCAATTGAAACATAAAGAAAGACATAACTTTTTTTTAGCAACAGTTAAGAACAACAAAATACACTGATATTTTTTTTTTTATAGATAAACAAGTATATTGTTTATAGTTTAAGCATATCAACCCGAAAAATTAAATTTTGAGTTGTGTCATTTTTGAACTAGGTGTGCGATATATTTGTTACTACGCAAACAACTGTCAAACTTCTTTGAGTGTGAATTTATACAAATCTTTAGTAATAAAAATAGTTGTGTCAATATTTGGCAATACCGAATTTTGCATTGAATCCATTTTCAATGCCGTATTGAGTAAAAACAGCACATGCTGGAAAAACTTATATAGCAAATGAATTTGTATTAGGAATCTTAGAATTCACAACAATCTGCCACTATTTTTACTAGGGTGATTTTGGTGTAAAACATTTTGATTAAAGGTTATAACTTCATTAATACATCTTATGTTAAGAATCTTAGCCTATGTCTATGGTTAAATTTTATCAATGGTTAGGAGAAAAACTTAGTTTAAATTTTGATTAGTTAATAAAAAAATGTAATAAAAAATATATCAGGCAAAAATGTTTATACGAGTATATGAAAATATTTTTCTGACAAAAACCCTAATTTTGTATCAAATATGTACCAAAACTGAAGTTTTTCTTAGGAAAACTTTTGCGAATAGAAATATTTTTAGCTGAAAATTTAGAAATATACTTTTGAAAGTTATTTATATATTATACTAAAAGCTGCACTACGGGGTCAATATGGAACGCTATGTTGCCATGTAAAATTTGTGACAAATCGTAAATTTTGTATAAAAAGCTCTTTGATAAAATAAGCTCTTTCCAACTGCTATAAGTTCTTTTTAAAGGATCTTTCCACTTAGTGAACATTTGATTAGCTTGATTAATTATTTTGTAAAATAATTTGCAAAAACCACAAAAATTAAAAGAAAAAACACTCAACAGCTCTAGCAATCATATATACATGTACCATACAAATTAATACTGGTCCTGTCATTAGATTTCAACAGAAGGTATCAACATAGTTGGTAGTTTCAATATGGAGGGGTTTAAAAGTTTCATAATTTTTCGCTTATTACTGAAATTTTTTTTTTTTAATTTGCGTTTTGTGCAAGTACAATTATTTTATGTACAAATTAAAAAAAAAACTTAAAGTATATAAATTGTAATCGGTCTATATAAAAAAATAAATCATCTGGTGGTCTTTTTTTGGTCAAAATGCAATAAAACCGGCAACTTAAATCACTGGTAGGGAACTAATGATCCACCTAAAAATGTTTACTTATTTTTTCCCATATTCAGCTTTTTAATATGCATCGATTAAGTGGTATTTTATCAGCCAATTCAAAAAGTGACATATTCGGAATACTCTATTATTCATGTTAGACAAAAAAAGTTTTAATGAAAATGAAAATTATTCAAGTTCGAGGCCATACTCTATGTTTCTTTATTAGAATATTGTCCTAACAAATAATCTATAGAGTTACTGTTTTCAAATTTATTAATTGACCACTTTCAGGAATGTGTTGATTAGGGCGGGTCGATTTAATAATCGCCCATGGCTCAGTGAAAATCGTATTCTAGGGATCAAAGTAAGAAACTTTGTCGAAGGAACCATACCTCTAAAACGAATTCTACTACTCCCCAACTGTTGACTTTTGTCCCGTAGGGTCAAGTTTTGAATAATCCCACTTTGACCCATTTAGAGTGCCCCAATCGAGTCCAAATGTATGACCGACCCCCACTAACTTTGGAAGGCCGATCTACACATGCCAGTGGCACACCCCCTGGAACTTCCCTGGGGGGTTCCCCATACAAACATTTTAAAAAAATCACCATTTTTGGCACTTTATTTTATTATTTATTTTATTTATTTTTATTGTTTTATTTATTTTTTCTCTTTAGAAATTTATTTAGTCAAGTATGTTACTTATGTAAATGAAAAAAATAATTTAACTTAGTAATAGAAAAGAAAATAAAAAAACTTACTGTTTGAAGTCTTTTTTGCTTTCAAGTCTCGGCAATTTTCACGGCTCTCTAATGTCGTCGCCATAACAGCCTCTACATTTTCCGGTATAACTCGTTTGGAAACGCTAGCTAGCAATTGAACGTGTCGTTCTGTTGCAGGCCGTAAAATAGGTTGTGTGGGTTTTTTAAGCCACCACAAGACACAGCTGCATGTCGTAAACTTACTTAAGCAAAATCTGCTACAGGTAGAATTGAGCATAAAATTATCA
The DNA here is from genome assembly GCA_021234595.1 of Delia radicum. Classification (NCBI taxonomy): domain Eukaryota; kingdom Metazoa; phylum Arthropoda; class Insecta; order Diptera; family Anthomyiidae; genus Delia; species Delia radicum. The sequence continues at coordinate 34,667,061 of CM037851.1, read as the reverse complement.
TAAAGGATTTTCCAGAATTAATAAAAGGCGCACTTGCTTAACAGAATTTGTGGTCAGATTAACGTTTAATTTACATGTAAGTACTTTATGGGCAGTTTTGACAACAAAATCGGTTACAGGTAGAATTGAAATTACCATTTCATTCTTATTACCTCGTCTCGTAGACCATATGTAACGCAACAGTTTTTGTGAATGCATTAAGTCGTTGTGAAGAACTCGAAGTGTGAAGTGCTAATTTCAGATAAAAAAATATTTAAAAAAAATCATTGACTGATCTTAATTTACCAACCCATCTGGATATCTTGAGATATTATTTTTACTTGAGCGAACAAAAAAAGTTGTCCTATAAACCATTCACTATTCAAGTACAAGATAAGTTGATTGAAATTTGGGAAAAACTTGGTATGGAAATAATGCTGAAAAAAAGTGTATGTAATAAATTGAATAGATTGCTTGACAAATATCAAGAGCAAATCAAGAAAGAAACAAACCCCAACAATTTACAGAGTATGTAAAATCTCTGGAAACAATTTTTTTCATTGGAACATGTAAATGCGATTTGAAGGCAGCTCCATGTGCATGCGGTTTGGTTCCCGAACGCCTCTGAGTTTATGCACGATCAACATAATCAGAGAAGACTAACAATGGATGGATTTGCGATGGAAATTGAAGAGCAAGGAGCAACGTCTATGTCATCAATGCCAACATACCAAGATCCCGATGATTCAACATACGCACCGCCACCGGTTCAAGAAGATTTGGATATAAGCACAAGTTCACAATACACACAGAGATACGATTGTTTTAACTTTGCATTGATATGTGACAGATTTGGTGTGCCTGATAGAGTAGCATCAGCAATGGGAACCGCTCTTTTCCAAGATTTTAAAATGAAAGATATCCATGGCAAACCTCTCATCATGGATAAATCGAAAGTTCGCCGAGGGGGGCACTCTAAATGGGTCAAAGTGGGATTTTTCAAAACTTGACCCTACGGGACAAAAGTCAACAGTTGGGGGGTAGTATAATTCGTTTTAGAGGTATGGTTCCTTCGGCAAAGTTTCTTATTTTGATCCCTAGAATACGATTTTCACTGAGCCATGGGCGATTTTTTTGCCTCCCCACAAATCGACCCGGCCTAGTGTTGATATATCTATTTAGGCAATTTTCCAGGTTTCTATGATCAGAACACGTTCTGAAAGAAGTGACAATCCAATGCAAAACATCAAACATTCATATAAACAAGTTTTCCCACTAAATGAGAACTAATATATGAGCTCGAAGTAGAAGATTATCACCATTAAATTGAAAACTTGTTTGTTATGTTTTGCAAATATTTGGAATCAAGGTGTAGAAAAATTTGTTGTATCAATGTCAAACTTGTTGTCCTATATGATGCGAACTAAAAATGGGACAACTTTTTACATTTTTACAAAAAGCGGGCAAAACAAGCGTATATTATTTTGTAACAATTTGTCTTAAAATTATAGCGAACTAAAAAATAATAATTCGGAGCTAGATCTCAATTTGTATTGAGGTAGAAAACTCAATTTTCCCAAAAATTGCCCAATTTCTTTACTTTTTTATTTATAGAAAAAGCTCAAATGCAATCAATCAAAAAAGTTTCATCGTGTAACTCGGCTGCGTTTTTGGAAAAAATATTCGTAGCATATTTTCATCTCAAATACTATAATACAAAAATGTTATTTGAGCAACTGTGTACTAGAAAATATTCGTTATTTTCCCATCTTTTTTTTTGGCCAAAACAAAAAAAAAATAGGTTGGATAAGATTTTTCTGCTCTTACAATTATAGAAATTTCAGTGCAATCAGAATTTTTATCTGGGAAACGTTCTTTGTCGTTTCTTTTATCTTTAGTACATGCATTTAAAAATTCATTTAAAGCATTAAAAAAAAAAACTCCTAAAAATTGTTACAAAAAAATTTCACAAAAATAAAACACACAATTTTTTATTCAAAAACATGCAGCATATGTGGAATATATTTTATAGTTAAAACAAAAAAAAAGTTTACAATTTTAGGTAAAAGTTTGTTATTACAACGATGATGATGATGATGAAAAAAGAAACATTATTTATAACAATGAAAAAGCCATAGAAAATTACTAAAAAAAACTAAAAATGTATATTCAATAGAGTGGACCGAAAGAAAATATATTTTATTATATCAAATACTAAATGGAGGCAGTGCTAAAAAATAACTTTTAAGCCAGGAAAAACGTAAAAGCTCACAACTAATCTCAAAATTAATTTATCATTTTTATTAAGTCAATATTTATTCAAAAACTGGAAATATAGAATAGTTTTCTCAGGAAATTCTTCCTATTAATTAATGTGTTGCTTTCTTTGGAAAGGGGTAAAAGATGAAGGACTTCAAACATGGCAACATCGCAATTGCGCGAGATGATAAGTCTTAGAACAGTTGTTGCTCGCCACCTGATGTAGAGTTGGCGAATTTATTGAAGCTTTTTGTTTCATAGCCCTGATTCATTATTTTACTTCGGTGGGGTTAAGTGCTATAGGAACACCGAAGGTGGGCGGCCGCAGCGATATATATAAGTGATAGATAACGCATACATATTATTTTTCTAAATTGATGTTGTAGTCTCCGCGAATCGAACCCGGGACCGTCTGTGTAACAGTCCAACGCGCTAACCATTACATCACAACGCCCACATGTTTGGTTTCACTGCTCGGGAACCAGTTCTATAACTGGTTCTAGAAACGGTTATAAAGTAATCTGTTCTATTATGAAAATGAATTTATTCAAGTTCAAGGCCATACTCTATATTGCTTTATTAGGATATTGTCCTAACAAATAATCTATAGAGTTTTTTGTTTTCAATTTATTAATTGACTACCTTCAAGAATTTGTTGATGGTTCCATTTCGGGGATTTTCTAGGTCGCCATCATCAGAACAAGTTTAGAAAGCAGTGGCTACCTCATTCACAAACTCAAACACTTATATATCCCATTTGTTAAAACAAATGAGAATTAAGTTGAGAATGAAAATAAAATTTCCACTAACAATTAAAAATTTGAAAACATTCGATGTTGCATACACTCTGTCTTTGACAGCTCTGTTCTAGTTTAAAAGTAAAGAACCTATTGCAAATAGGACAAGATCCATTTAAAAATAATCGGTTACAGAAATTCGAACCTGTTAAAATGCAGTATAAGATGTTCTGCAACCTGTTATTTGTATTTAACTATTTTACTGGGTATGCTCATAATATATTATTAAAATGCTAAGAAGAGTATAGCCTCGAACTTGAATAATTTTCATTTTCATTACACAATTAAAGGTCGCAAAATACATAATTTTTATTTTTTTGCTATGTTTTTCAACTTTCTGTTCACTCTTACATGTATATATGGAAATAACAAAATCTGAAGTAAATATTTGTTGTAAAAACCAAAATATACATGTATTTCAAATTTTGTACAATTTGATAATTGCCAGAAGAACAGAAAAAGTAAAATAATAAAGTTTTTTTTTTGTTAGTTTATAATATTTTCAGAGCAATATGGAAACAATAAAATTATTGTTTACAGAGCACAGACATATTTGAAAAATACACTTGAGTAAATAATTTCATTATAGAAAACTAGAAATTTTTATTTAGATTTTAAGGATCAAAACAATTTTGCTTGTAAAATTTTGTTATAAAAAGTTTATTTTTTAAATTTTAAAAGTTTGGTTAGAAGTTAGCTTTTAAATTGTATGCATAAAGTTTTATAATAAAAGCTTGAGGGAAGTATGTTTTATTTTGAAATCATATAATTTTCTTAAATATTTTTTTTAGAGTTTAAGACGTAAAATTAACCACAGTTTAGGGCTTAACCACAATTATGAATGTCAAATTTACATCCTTAATTAAGTTATGAATGTCAAATTTACATCCTTAATTGTTAAGTCGTTAACCCGATAAAACATATATAGCTCAAATTTAAAATCATATCTCATTCGATATAGATCTATGTTTAATATAAACCAAGTTTATCTCCAAAATTGGGTATCCAGCAGTATCCCACTAGATCCCTCAAATATATTACACTCTTAAATTATATCAAAACTGATCTCTAAATTGTTGGATCCAATTATATTTAATTAATATCCTCATAGATACCGAAATATCCATGGTATTCATTTTTATCTTATTGGATCTAATGTGGTACAAAAGATAAATAATTTGTAGTGAAATATTTTAAGATTAAATTGAATCTACTTAAATAGATTTAATTTTTAATATTGTAAAACTAAAAAAATATACAAAAAGTAAAAAAAAAATATTTATATATTGTAGGGATGAGGTGACCCCATACATAATTATAGGTATATAACACTATATAACATTATAATTATATCTTGTACACATGGAAAATAATACTAAAGTTGGACCATATATAAAAATATCAGAAAAAAAATTGTTAATCTAGTCTCATTTGCAAAATCTTACATCATATAATCATCATAATCATAATTATACCTTAACTAAGCACTATCCCAGCAAAACCACACAATACCAAATAATGGGTAAAGCAATGTATCGCCATAGTGAGTCACGCATTACATTACACCTTACTTCATTGATGAATTTTACATGCGATGCGCCAAAAAGTAATGAATTGACACATTACTTACTAGGGGGTATAAAGTAACTGGTTACTTATAGACTTTCAAAAAAAAAAAAAAAACTACAAATATTTTTTTTAATTAAATAAATAATGTGGCCATGCTGATATTCGAACATGGGGTCTCTGGTTGTTTGGCGACAACACTACCAACTAAGCTTTGGGCACATAAAATAAAGGTTTACTTAAAACGTAAATAACTCGGAAAAACTTTGGTAATGGTTGCGATAAAGTTATGCAAGACGTTGTAATGGATACTCCTTACCTGTATTATTATTTTGCAACGAAAAATAATGAGTTATCTATAATAAGATACATAATGCATTGTTTTGTAATGCATACTCCATATTTTCAGGATTATTTTCTCAACATATAGTAATGAGTTAACAGTATTTGGTGATGAGTGATGACATTTAATTGGACTCACATGGATTACCTTGTAACGATACCTCATTTCTTGTCGCATTATTTCAACACATAAAATAATGGCTTACAGATCATAAAATAAATGGTGCATAAACGCAAAGTAATAATAACAATATGTGTCTGTGGTTGTGTTTTGTTTGTTAGCATGAGGGTAAGGTATATATGTTTGACATCACGTAGGAAAACCGGAAGCACAACAATTCATTCACGTTTTAAGCAATCAAATATTATGTGGGTCGATAGCTCTGTTGGTAGCAGAGACTCAGCAGCTAAATTTAGTTATAATGAAATATAATTTGATCCGGAAAATGGTGGATCGTATTGCATATAAGTAGATTATATTACATTCAGTTTGATACAATTTGATACGGTTCAATCCAGTAAATATAATATAGTTAAATTGAATACAGGGGGATAGATATTATGGTCCGATTATAAACACTCTGACGACGAGATTTATTGACCTAACATTTCTAAAGAAAAGTGTTGTCAAAAATATTGTCTTACAACTCCTTCTATGAAAAAATCCATGGGACGTATACATCCCATTGGTCGGCAAAGATAAAAAGTGAAGGTTTTGTTCACTTTTTGATTTCTTGTTCTTATAGAAATTTAAGCATCCTGCATTAAATGGAATGAATCAATTCCAAATATATCAGTGTTTCTTGAAACTTGAAGGATTGGACCAAGGCAAACCGAAAGTTTAATCTTTCGGAAAAAATATGTACCAAAAATTATGAACAAAATATTCACTTTTTCAACTGTGGGGTCACCCTATGCGGGTCTAAGACTATATTGGTCCAAGTTATTAGTATGGTCTGAAGGCTACATATATTCTTTGTGAATAAACATGACACTTGGAAAAATCAGTTGGAAAGTGTAGATAATACCACACTTAAAATGCTATGTAGGTAAAGACCACTGCAAATGTAGTTAAACACAAATGAAATTTCACGTAAAGAAAAAACGACTTACATTTCAGTAAATTCAACTAACATTGTAATTTGTTTTTTTAATGATCAAAAAATTACTAACAATTGTAGTAAAAATTAACCACATGTTAGTAAAAAATAAACAAACATTTTTATTTTTTTTTTAATAACAAAAAACTACTGTAAAAAGTAAATGTAAAATCATATAATAGTCATTTGATGTGGTTTGTTTTTTTAAATGAACTATATGGTTAGCAAAAATGACTGACATTTACATTAAAAATAAAGAAACTGTATTACAACCCAAATAACTAAATATTTTGAAGGAAGAAGTTCCCTGAGTGCACGAAAACTAAAAATGGGACATATACCACCCACTTGAATTCAACGTAGAGTTAAATTTTAATTTTATATGCTCAACAATAAAAGTTTTTATGTCAAACTTAAATTTTCGAGTTGATATTTAAATTTTGAGAAGGATGTTATGAATTTCAAAACAAAAACTTCACTTTTTCGCAACTTAAAATATATTAATATATTTTTACATGTGGAAATACATGGTTTTGTTTCCCATATGGGTAATTCCATGTCAAATCAACCAATGGGTGTACACTACCGTCTCCAAATTTTATGATTTTTCGTAGGAAGACAGATTATTACAGAACTAAAATAAGTGCAAAGTTTGAATGCACTGGCACTTCTGGATCCGGAAATATGTGGTCTTGAAAATAGTAAAAAAATGTCAAAATTTACAAAGTTGTACTTACTTAATTGTAATTTTCTTAAAAAGTATTATAGGTAGGCAACTCATCATTTGAAAGCTTATTAAATTACCTTTAATTTGATATACAACATGATTTTTGTTTTTAAAGGTCAAATGTCACATCTTTTGACCTATAAATCGGGAGGCTATATCTTTAAAAACGATATTTTTAAAAATCTGAAAAAATATATGTTTAAGACAGGTTCCTTCCCTAAAGTTACGAAAAATTTCAGAGTGGAGGTATTCTTGGATCCAGAAATATTAATCACAGAGTAAAGGTAGATATTTAACAAGGGAATTAAAACTATGTAGCATAAAGAGACCTTTAGTAAAAAAAAGAAGAAATGTCTACACTGTGTCAGAGTTTGAGTCCCGGCTGCACTAAAACAATATAATGTTTAATATTTCTGGATCGAAGAATACCTCCACTCTGAAATTTTTCGTAACTTTAGGGAAGGAACCAATCTTAAACATACATTTTTTTCAGATTTTTTAAAATATTGTTTTTAAAGATATAGCCTCCCGAATTATAGGTCAAAAGATGTGACCTTTGACCTTTTCAAAAAAAAATCATGTTGTATATCAAATTAAAGGTAATTTAATAACCTTTCAAATGCGACCTTGATGAGTTGCCTACCTATAATACTTTTTAAGAAAATTACAATTAAGTAAGTACAACTTTGTAAATTTTGACATTTTTTTACGATTTTCAAGACCTCATATTTCCGGATCCAGAAGCGTCAGCGAACTTAAATTTTGAATTTTTCTTAGTTCTCTGATACACTTTATTCGTGCCAAAATTCAGCAAATTTGAAAACAGTGATGTAAAAAACAGCCATATTTTAAGTTGAGTTGAGATGGTTCAACCCATATCTTAATTTAATTCTGCAATTTAAATATTGCTCGTCTAATAACCAAAAGATACAATTAAATATGCAATTTTGCCAAAAATTACAGTGATAAGTAAAATTGTGTGTTATTATACGTTATGTCCTACTTTTACAAAACTGTATCACATTGTATAAGATTATATAATATTATTTTTACTCGGGTGTACAAAGTAAAATATGCAAATTGGAACATCCTCGTTCAATGTGATGAATAAGAGATATGTATATTTTTTTATACTCGGGTAGAAGAAAGTATATTGAAAATTAGTTAATCAATTACTAAAATATAATATACCTCTGTCATGTTATTTTGATTGGCAGAATGTAATTTTTTAAAAATTTTCTCTATAAATATTGTATTGAAAAATGTTCTTTTATATACATTTTTGTATGTATCGAGGTATTTATATGAGTAGGTACTGATTATTTTTCAGTTGAATTTCCTTTGTGTTTTTTTTTTTTTTAATTCTTATGGATTGGCTACTAATACAGTTTTTTTTTTTATTTTTTATTTTTTTAAATGGATATTCTCTGAAAGGTTTTTGTGCTTTTCACATTTATACAAGCTCTAGCTAGCACAACAAACATTTCTTTGATTTTGATTAAATCATGATGTATGAATAAATATTCTTTCGAAAAACTGCACTCAATCAAAGGCACAAAGAATGCAATATTATTCCATTGCTTTGAATGTGAAATAAATACAATTTTGTTTGTTTTGCGTTTAACATTTTGTTCTATTTCTGATGAAAGAGTAAATGTTAGTTTAGATTAAATTTAGTTTATTTAGCTTAATAATAATAATAATAAAAAATTATAGCAAAATTTGTTTAACAAATGTTCGTAATGTGTGTTAAAACACTGAATTTTAAATGAATTTTAATGAAATTTGGTAAAAGGTTGTACTGGTTGCTCAATGAACTTTTTAAGAAGTTTTGCACTCTTAAGTGCCCTCTAGTGGTGGTATACGCAATTAAAATTCACACTATGACGATTCTTATTTACATAAAGGGCTAACAAGACACGTATTTCGACGCAAACTAGCAGATTTTAATAATATGTTGTAGAGGGGCAAAAAATTAAAGAAAAGTATTTAGCTGCCTAATCTCACGTTTAGGAGTTATAAACTCGAGTGAAAATTTAATATGATTTTGTATGAAAACATGACTGATATTCTAGAAAATTTAATTTATTTGTACACGGGGATAAAGGACAGAAGTACATATTGATAAAGGACATAAACAAAAAAAAATGATAACCATATTGGCTAAATTTGGGAACTAGATTGATCACCCAGCAAAACTTTGGTAATGGGTGCGATAAATTAATGCATTACCTTCTAATGTGTACTGCTTACCCGTATCATTATTTTTCAACAAGAAGTAATGAGTTAACGATAATTGAACACTCATGGATTACCTTGTAATGATACCTCATCACATTTTACATTACTTTAAAACATAAAATACTGACTTATTGATCATCAATAACATAATGCATGAATTATAAACGTAAAATAATTATTAATATATATTTTTGAAAATCTATTTATAGACACATTACTTTGTGATTTTTTGTAAGCATGAGGGTAAGGTGTATATTTTTGATATCACGAACGAAAACACGAAGCACAACAACTCATTTACATTTTAAGCAATAAAATATTATATATATCGATAGCTCAGTTGGTAGAGTTCTTGCCTAACTAATTGTTAAATACCAGAGACCCCAGGTTCGAATCGCAGCATGACCACGTAATTTATTTAATAAAAATAAAGTTATTTATTTAATTAAAAAAAATATCTGTAAAAAAATTTTGTATGCATTTTTTTTATGAAAATCTATTTATAGACACATTACTTTTTCACACCATGTAACCATATAAGTAACCAGTTACTTTACCCCCTACAAGGTAATTACTTTCAGGCTCATCGCCTGTAAAATTCATCAGTGAAGTAAGGTGTAATGTAAGCCCCGTGAAGGCCTATGGCGATACATTACTTTACCCATGATTTGGTAATGTTTGGTTTTGCTGGGTCACGTTTTGGTACATATTTGTCACATAAGTAAAGTTTTTGTTTTAAAAACTTTTGTAAAAATAAATATGTTTGACAGATTTTTCGGCTCATATATTTACATATCATAATAAAATTTGAGCTCTGAGTTCATCTCGAAAAGCTTTAAAACTTTTAAAAAAATCGCGCATTTTGAATATGAGGCATCATATTAAAGTAATTGTTGTCTAGCTCAGATAACTCTTCCTAATTGGCTCTTCCTGTTGCATAATTTAATTAAGGTAAACCGTAAAAATTAATAATACCGCTAAACACCGCTTCCAAACTCAAGTTTCAAGACTTCAGTCGTTGTCATTACATTTCAATTGCTATTCTTAAGGAACTTCTGCTTTAAAAATGTGTAGTTGTTTGGGTTGTAATACAGTTTTTTTTTTATTTTTAATGTAAATGTCAGTCATTTGGAGAACAAATTTAATTTTTTACTAACCTTGTAGTTCATTTAAAAAAAAAAAAACAAACCACATCAAATGGCTGTTTTATGATTTTACATTCATTTTTTACAGTTGTTTTTTGTTATTTATAAAAATAAAAAAAATAAATGTTTGGTTATTTTTTACTAAAATTGTGGTTAATTTTTTGAGACAAATGACAATATTAGTTGAATTTACTGAATTGTAAGTCGTCCTTTGTTTTTAACTACATATACAGTGGTCTTTACCTACATAGTATTCTAAGTGTGGGAGTCAAATTAATTCCATTTTGGTTAGGGTGTAAATGAAAATTGTCAAATCGTTTTTCAACGGACCTCCTAACATACTTATTTTATATGTTGCAGACTTTTAAGTTAGCTTAAAGGCTTCATTAGTTTGGAAGTAGAAGTAAAAAAATAAAGTAGCAAAATAGTTTTCTTATCATATTCTTGTACGTAGAGTTAAATATTAAGTATAGAATTAGAAAATTTCTATTTTCTACAGAATTTTGTACGATTTTACTTGAAAACAGTTTCATTGCATAGAAAAAAGATAAACAAATGTTTATTTACTTTTTTTTAACACATTTCTAGAGATACGTTTTTTTTAGTATACGAACAGAATAAGGAAAGCTAACATCAATCATACTTACCAATGCGTAATCTTCAACATAACTAAAAAAACAAGTTTAGTGTTGTGTTTTTGGGATGTCAGTTAAACTTTGATTAGTTAAACCGGTGATGAATTTTGTCTGCCATTTCCAAGTTTATTAACAAAAATTTCTAGGAACCAATACATCGTTCATAATGTCTTTATCATAATAACACAAAATAAACCACATTTCAACATTAGTATTCCATTTAAAATCTCCGTTAATCTAAGTTTAAAGATAATCAACAACCTTAAAACTTGGCCGAAATGTGCATATGATAGTTAAGCTTTCAAGGAAACCAAAAGTTTTTCTTAGTTTAATGCGTAATTGGGCCACAAAAACACGTGTATCATGCACAAAGAACAACAAAATAAAATATGAAACATGTTTTCCTTAAAACACTTTTTCTTTGTTACAAAAATAAAATATTAAAAAAATATATGAAATGAAAACTTCCGCAATAGTACAGCATTATACTTGTATTTTTTATGTTTTTTTTTTTTAGTCAAATGCTACTGCAGTTGCACTAACAGTCATTTATTTAAACAAGAGGATTTGAAAAAGTGCCAATAATTTAGGAAATAAAAAGAAACTAAAGAAAAAAAAATATATATATAAAATATGGCATAAAACAAAAGATAAACAAATCAATGTGTTCTTAAAAAGAGAGAAAAATATGAAATATTTCATTTATAAGAATTTTTGCTTAAAGGCTTTCAATATATTCTGTATATGCGAAGTATTACCTTTTTTTTTATGAAACTTTAACTTCTTATCAAGTTTCATTTATATTTTCATATTGCTTTAAGCCATACACAAGTATAAAATCCTTTTTTTTTCGAGAAAACTTTAAAAAATCTTTTTCATTTAGTTAAGAAATATAAAGTAGCATTAATTTAAGACTAATTAATTGCTTAACATTAATTTAAGATAAGATATCAGAAGAGTTTGTGGTCATTAAAAAAAAAAAAAAAATCAAAATAATAAAACTACCAAGACCATACTATTTCCTAGTATATGAAAATAGATAAATACTTTTTATTGCACAAGGTTGGCAAGAGATTTGTATGATTAGAGATAAAGAAGAAACTAAGGAAAATATTGGTAAACGTCTTTCTAAAACCATTAAAAACTAGTTGTAAATGACGAAAAACTGCTAAAATTAGAAAATTTTTTTACACAATTTACAATTTTTTTTTTATATATTTGAGTTAAATTTTAGTTATCTGATAGTAGCAAATTTAGCTGCTAAAATCAGCAACAAATCTCCTAAATATTAGTAGACAATAAAAAAAACTGAAAAAATTAAACATTTTCAAAGTTTTTTTTCAAAATTCGTCAGCAAAAATGTACACTCTTTATTTCCGCCCACACTTTAGAAACTACCATCCGGGAAATCGACCAGTCACTGGTATGGTCATGTGACTACAACTTTGTGTGTATGAACCTGTCCTAGTTCTGGTTCTGTTATATGAAAGTGATCGGTACTTTTAACATGGGCTTGTCATAGGAGGTGACAATTGCTACCTGTGGAGCACTGTGTCCCGTAGCGAATAACTTGACCAAGGTAACCTATCACCGTACCGACTGAAATTAATATGCTACGGGGCAAGTTAGAAGTAGGTAGTGTTAAAGTGGGACCATTTTAGGATTAATGTGATATGCAACAGAACTAGTGGGAAAAAATGCATCACGTGACTGGTGTAGGTGTACGTATCGTAGAACTGAAGAAAAATTTGTGAAGGAAAACTAGTCACATATTAAGCGCAATATGTTCTGTAATAGGGGTAGTTTGACTGGAATAGTTTTGCGACGTACCACTGCACTGGTACAAGGGGTCCATGTCGCAGGGCATGCGAAAAGTAATTAGTAAGTAACCAGTCACTTTTTATTCAGCGTGTGTTATATTATGTACGGGTTGCTAAATATCCCATCCGGAACCAGTTACTGCACTCATCCAAAACCGAATGTTCAAAAAACCTTCAAAAAGGCACAAAATCAAATTTAAAATTAGTTTATTTGTTATATACCCTAAAAAAAAAACTATAATATTAAATTCATTATAACAATTTAAATTTGAAAAAGTACATAAACTAGACAAAAAGTCCGAGTGTTCAAAATAATAATTTTTGCAAGTTTCTTCTTTATTCGCTAACATTGGTATTATCAAACAATTTCTAAGAATTTTTATGTTCCAACACTTCTAGAACGAACTTCATGAACTTTTTAATTTTGTATGCTGAAGCATTATAATTCTAGTTCACAATAATATCTTTATAAAAAGAAGGAGCTGCAACAATTCAGCACAACTTTAATGTATAACTTATAAATTTTGGGTACAAATTGGGTACAGAAATTCAATTTTGTACCCAAAAAAATTCCTACAAGCCGCCAATTACTTATACACAAAAAATCGTTACCCAAAATCTTGTAAAATATCTTAACAAGATATTCTTACAAGCGGCCAATTACTTATACACAAAAAATCGTTCCCCAAAATCTTGTAAAATATCTTAACAAGATATTTTGGAACCAACATGCAGAAATTTTGTAATTTTAATTTATATTTTTTTTAAAGTGTTTCAAGTTTTTGAATAAGTCGTGCATAAAATCATATTCTGGTGATATATTTCTAGTTTTTTGATAGCGATATTTTATGTGTAAAATCGCCATTCACTCGAAAAATCGCCAGTCGGCATTTTGGCGAGAAATCGCCATATCCGACTAACTTGTTCACTGTCTAAACAGTTCCGTATTCAGTCTTTTAAACCAGTGGAGTGCTACGTCTTAATTTCTACTGTCACATAGTCGGTACAGATAAAATTTTTCAGTGTTATGTCCGCTTTGTAGCAGTCATGAGAATCATTTGGCACTTATTGCCATGTTTTTATCCACTGCTAACGGTTTTGAACCAGTTCAATGACCACTAGCAGCTTCAACTGCAACGACCCTAGTTGCTTCAGTACACTTTGATGTTGTTACTTTTTCTCCAGTTACATGATATATCTGGTACCAACCAGTGAATGTTTTGTCACCATAACTATAGTCACGTGATTGGTCACGTCACCAAATTAACACCAAATTAACGTCTCCAAATTAACACTTTTTGGTACACAAAAATTTTGGTTTCACCAGTTTCGTGACGTGCTCCCCAATCATATATCACAGAATTACCACATTGGGTCAAACGACCCTTCGTTTCCCGCAGGGTAATTACTACAAAGTACTACTAAAAACTACTGTTAAAGAAGTAGACTATGATAAACATCAATGGAAAATAAGCTGTAACTTAAAAGTCGTACACCGAGAGAATTTTGTTTAACGAAAATTAATAAAAATTTTCAGTAAATCAATGAAATATTTCACAAAATAAAGGAAAACTTTCTTCAAATTAATGAAAAACTACAAAACTTTTATGTAACCAGTTTTTTAATGCAACTTCTTCTTTTTAATTAACAGAATTATATTTTTCATATACTCAAAAAAAAAAATTAAAAATTACACTTATAAAAAACTAGTTATTTATTTGATTAATTGATTAATAATATGATATGTTTCATACAAATCTATGAGAATTTGCATTAACTTAATGAAAAGTTTCAATGCACGAATTCCGGTTCAACTTCAGTGATTAAATGCAAAGATTCATTAATAGCACGCAGGTATTTTTTTTTTAGTGTTGCAATTCTTCATGCAATTTGGATACATTAAAAAGATGCGTTTTTGTATGATTGGGACTTCACATTTTAGAGCGTTGTTGTCTGTGATTCCCTTCCGCATCCAGCCGAGAGAAGATTTCGAACTATATAGCGTGGTTTTTTGTATGAAATAAATAAAAAAATCAGACATAATAGCGAAATTTTTTAAAAATAAATTTACTACTCAATAGCCAATAAAACGGCATGCAAGCATATGCAGTACTTGCGTTTAAATGCGCCAAAAAGTTCTGGCAAAATACAATACATTTCATACAAAATGCATGGAAATAATTCCGTTTAAATGCGTTCCGCTTAAATATGTTTCCGCTTATCTGATTTCCATAGGCTGAGATAAATTAGTAAAGTAAGAACAACATTTGCTAGTTTAAATGCGTTTTTGAAAATATGAGTTTTTTGCATAAAAAACAATCTATAAATAACCAATTTTTTTTTTTAAATTTTTTAGTTAAACATAAAATTATGTTAAAAACTGTACTTGTTTTAGTTTAAACTCAAAAAATTTAGCAAATATTTCATATAAAATAATAAAATCAATTATTTAAGCAAAAAGTATAGAACAAACTAATTCTTAAGGAAAAAAAACTTATTATTAATTAATAATCATATAATTACAAATTATATACTATTACCCTAACCGAGCATTAGCTACTATGGCCTTCGGCGCGTTGTAGCGAAAACAGACCAGTGCCTCTGGTGGGAATCGAACCCACGACCCCCGCACTGATAAGCCAGCACCTTACTAACTAGCCTACCGGGGAGCATAAGTTGTCTTTTAATATATTATTTTCAACCTAATGAAAATTTTTTTCAAAAAAAAATCCAATTTCTAGAGAAAATAAAAAATCAACAAGACCTTACTTTGCAAAACCATTTGAATATTTTGATATACTAATGCTATACTTTAATTTTCCGTTGGACTTATTTGGGAAATTTTTTTCTTGTTGCACAGTGCAATTTAACCTTCTAACGGGTAAGGCTGCCTCAGCGCAGTCTTCCCAAAATTTACCATAAATGCGTCCAATGAGCATTTTAATCTTAGAAATCAATATATTCCGAGAGAAAACCGAACTTGCTAAATATTTTGCGAATACATTTTTCAACTGCGGTTTGGAAGCGAGAAAGCTTCAAAATCAAATTCGTGAAATTTTAAAAACTAATTATTTAAAAAAAAAATAGGCTTCAAAATTCTAAAAAAACAATTTTAAGTTGACTTTAAACTCTTTATCGTAAATAATTAGTATATTGAAGCGTTATCTTTAATAATAAATCCTTACTTTAGTCCAAGGACTCACAGAATTTTATCAGTATTCCTCTAAAGGACATCGTCTTAAGTGATAAACTAATAGATTGTATGTGAGTTGTTGGCTAGTTCGGTTAAAGATCATGAATATTTTTCCATATTAACAGAAAAACTATAATTTTATTTGTGATAATTTACTTTAATTAACAGAAAAAACAATTAGAAAAAAGTTATTTGACACCTGCATGAATGGAGTTAACTTTCTAGCCCGCAACGGCCTTCATCAACATTCTTCGTGCCTTAAAGTGTTAAATTGTAAACATCATCTATTTAACTCAACTAGTTAGGTTAGATTTTTATGAAATTTTGCAGAAAGAAGACATTAAGTATTAATAGCCAAGCGTTGAAGTTTGAATAATATAAATTGAAGTTTAGATACTTTTTCGCCTAATTTCGCTTTTTCCAAAAAGCGAAAATCGAGATATCTTCTTAACTAGGAGCAGAAAAAATAGCTTTTCGAGCGTGGTTATATCGCCTAAATTGTGCAACGATAAACAATTTTTTAGAAGAACTTATTATTTGTTTTTCGAGTGGAGCATGTGGTATGAATTTCGTTGCAAAATATAATTAGCGGGTTAAAACAAACATAAATAATTTAAAAAATTTTGATATTAAGCCTTGCCGCCTTCAAAGGGGCGGATCCGAAAAAAAATAAAGTTCTTGAATCTGATCATGTATATCAATCGTTCCTAATTTTTTTTTTTTATCAAAATTTGTGAGGTTACCCTAAATTAAAGAAAGCCAAATTTTGCAAACTTTGATTGGTAGCAAAAACGAACGTCGCCTAGAATTTTTTCGCTTTCGTTTCAAAATGGATTTTAGACCAGCTAGAAACAGAATGCGTTTTCAGATTGGAGTAACACGAAAATTGTATTTAAGGAAATTAAAGCCTTTGAAAAATATTTCAAATCGATAAAGATTTTTACGGTTTGCGCTAGTCAACCATGATACTTTATGTTGAAACACAAACATACAGGTAATAAAAAGATTTTTCATTATATGCAAAGAACCATTAATTAAAAACAGAAAATAAGTAGAAGCAAAGAGGGAAAAGAGTCTACGGTTATAAAATGAAAACATTTCTTAAAAGTTTTCTTAAGAAAAAGTTATTTAAATATTTATTGTACTTTTTTATTAAAAAATATGTATTTTTTGTTTGTTTCATGAAAAGTTTAAATTTGTGAATTTATTGATTTCATTATACACTAGGATGTCCCTTCAGAATCAATTTGTAGATTTTTATTTATGAAATGGTCTTTTTTGAAGAACAAAAAAATAATTGTAAAGACAAGCTAGTGTTTTCAGTTCGGTTTATCGATTAACCGATTACTCGATTAATCGAGTAATACAAATAAACAAATAATTTAATATTCCAATTATTATTCAACTCGATAATGGGTTAAAATATGTCAATTTACCGGTTAAAAATTTTATACTGATTTTTTCCGTTTTTTTTCCAAAAATATCTGATAGTCTTAAGTTTAGCTTAAAAAATGGGAAGGATTGCTTCGAAAAAAGAATTATATAAATAAAATATCATAACATTTTTTTAAAATAGAGTAAAAGATAGCTTTAATCATGACTTTTTAAGCAATTCAAAGCAAATTATATCGGCTTCAGGAAATAAGATAGATCATTCTTATTTTCCGTTATAATTATTTTAAAAATTCGAAGTTGCATTTCTTTAAAATCGATGTCACGCAACATTCAATTAATAGGTTAATTTTGTTATAGTTCTGCTTCTTTTAGTATCTCCCAAAAATATTTATTCCAATCGGTTCCAACTGCGAACTTCCCAATCACATTATGAACCCAAATCTCACACTCAAAAACATTGACAGATTTTATATGACAGTTGTTGTGTAGTAATCAGTAGTTGTTGTTTTTAACTGCAATCATTATACGAAATAACTCAAAACAGCTATTATTAGAGCTACTTCATAGAAAAGAAGTAATGAAAAAATACTGTAATTTTGTAGCAGTTGCTTGAAGCAGTTATTTTTATATTATAAACAACCATTAGAACAGTATTTTTGGAGCAAACCGTTAATCCTTAAATGCTCATCGGCGCCGATTTGAATAACAGTGTGTATTTATGGTGTGAAATTCCAAATAAACAAATACCGCGTTTTTCAAAATACTTTTTTTACACTTTTTATAACCGAAAATCAAAAAATTTGTAAATTTTGGATTACACCTTAAGAACCAAATATTACTTGAAAGCTTTCATTTGCCTGTAAATACTTATGTATTTTGTTTAAACTTTCTGAAATTATTTTCGACTTTTTTCGTTATCATAAAAAATTAGTTTTTGGGTTTTCAAATTCGCACACTTTAGTTTTTCGACGTTCTTGATTAATTGAAGCCTCACTGCGAAAAATTTATTTAAAAAACGGATTTTTATTAAAGAGCACTTGGTTTTTCTTAAGCATTACTTCTAAAAATTTATTTAAAAACGTTTTTTTATTAAAGATCACTTGGTTTTTCTTAATTTTCTAGTGAAATTTTCGTTTTAATTAAGCTCAAAACAAAGCCATAGGAATTTTTTCAATGGTTGTATCTTTAAAGAAACAGTGACCATTTAAAGGTTAATTTTCGATATTTATTTAAAAAAATACAAAAATTCGCTGAGTTTTTAAAAAATCTTGTTTATTTGATATTTTTCATACACTCTGAAAAAAAAACCGCATGCAGGAAATATAAATGCTGGTGATATAATTTTGCTTGGAAAACATTTTGATATTAAGGGTTAATTAAAATCTCTAATTAAACTAAAGTGATATACTCAGCCAGACATACAACCACTACACTGATATAAATTTGTTCATAGTATTCCTTCATTAATAAAATAAATTTTTTCATCAAAAAGTCCCCAAAGAAAGGTTTCATTGAATCAATAAAACATGTTGCATTAAATCAATTTTAATGAATGGATTCATTGACCCAATGAAATTAAATAAAGTTTTTGAAATTTGTTTACCTAATTCAAACATAATTATTATAGAAATTTCATGTATTTAATGAATAAAATTCATAGTTTTTATGAAATATTTTCATTAAATTCTCTCAAAACTTTGCGATATCAGCCAAAATAAAATTTTGTTTAAATTAAAAAAGCGCTTATGTCGACTTAAGAAAAATGTTTAAGAATTTTGAAGTCATTTCAAATCAACACTTTATATACGAAATGATATGTCACCGCCTCAAATCAATTTTTTTCAAAGCTTTGCTTAATTCTGTTAAAGAAAAAAAAAATATATTATAGTTTTATTAGTTTTTTGTTTTTATATACATCGAGATTATTTTTATGTTATTTTCAAATTATAACAACCCCGCAAAACTTTGGTAATGGGTGCGATAAAATAATACATTACCTTGTAATGTATACTCCTTACCTGTATCATTATTTTCCAACAAGAAGTAATGAGTTACCGATAATTGAACACTCATGGATTACCTTGTAATTAGACCTTATTACATTTTACATTGCTTCAAAACATAAAATAATGACGTAAAGTAATTATTAATATATAGTTTTGAAAATATATTTATAGACAAATTACTTTGTGATTTTTTGTAAGCATAATGGTAAGGTGTATATTTTTTATATCACGAACGAAACCACGAAGCACAACAACTCATCTACATTTTAAGCAATACAATATTGTATGTATCGATAGCTCAGTTGGTAGAGTTCTCGCCTAACTAATTGTTAAATACCACAGACCCAGGTTCGAATCCCAACATGACCAAGTTATTTATTTAATAAAAAAATGCATTTTTTTATGAAAATTTATTTATAGACACATTACTTTTTCCTACTATGTAACCATATAAGTAACCAGTCACTTTACCCCCTACAAGGTAATGAGTTACATTGAGGCTCATCGCCTGTAAAATTCATCAGTGAAGTCACGTGTAAAGCAATGCATGAAGCCCTATGGCGATACATTACTTTACCCATGATTTGGTAGTGTGTGGGTTTGCTGGGGAGCTTTCAACCTCCTTATATTTACAAAAAATAACGCAAATCAAACATATGAGCTAGATTGAAACTAGTATTTCAATCTGGCTAAATATCTCATCAGAATCCGTAGTTTTAGAAATGTATGTCATTCGTTTAACTTCAGCGATTATATTTTTAATCCAAAATGCACTTAGAGGAATAAAAACAAAAAATTACACTTACTAAACAAATCTGTTTGCATATTACAAGTTGAAATTGTTGTTGAAAATTTATTCGAAAAATGTTCATAGATTTAATGATTTTTTATATGATATTATGAAAAAATCATGAACAAATTTAATGAAAAAACTAAAAATACTAATGAATTTTCATTTAGTTAATGAAATTATTCATTAAATAAATGAATCCATTTTAATGAAACCTATTCATTAATAATATGAAGAAAAATTTTATCAGTGTAATAGGTCTCTTTTTAAGTATATTAAATTTGGTACTTTGTAATTTAAACATTTACATTTTTTAATTAAATTAGAGACTGTTCATTAACGATTTCTATAGCAACAGCTTAAAAAATTATTTATATCTTTTAACACATACTGTGTGTTAAATAAGAGGCTTTCGTCGCATTTAGACGTATGATTATTACGTATGATTAAGAAAGCTAAGTATATTAGGGTTCTTCCAATCAATGTGACTACCTTATTAAAGTCTAAATAAACAAAAATCGGTGGAATTTAGTACCATACAACACAATACATCAAATTTATTAAATATTTTGGAAATAATTACAATTAAGAAATCAAATTTAAATAAAATGCCGGGTTTATCGTTAATGCGGATTCAAAAATTTAATTTTTTTAAATCTTTGTCGTCTTATATTATAAAAATTTTACTCCGCAGACTTTCTACTCTACCAAAAAACGTTGTCTATATGAAGTTTATTTTCTAAAACGTGTTTAAATTCAGAAATCGGTTTATAGTCTAAAAATTGTTAAGGAAAAGGAAAAATATCTCATATTTTATAAAAAAAAATCTCCACGATAACATTATCCTTCCTGTAATTAATTTTTATTAATTTTTTTTTTAGGCTTTAAGGAAGACTATGAACTTAGTACAAGTATATTGAGAATTATATATTTGCGCGCACTTTGGCTACTGAAAAAAAAAATTATAATATTTTTTTACAGTTTTATTAGTTTTTTGTTTTTATATAATTTTTTTTTTTTCAAAATCGCAAAAATCTCGAATCTCTTTAAAACCGTTACAAATTTATTGAAGGATTCTTCTACAACCTCAACCGTAATAAAATTTTGATTCAGAATTAATGGTGAAGTCCTACAGGGAGTAGTTAGAAGTTTTTATAAATTGTGTGTAAATTTTTATACAATTTATATACAAAATATTAGAAAAATGGAAATTTTTAGCGACCGTTAAACATCGTTCGATTTCGCTGAAATTTGGAACATATGTTAGTGTCGTCCATACACAACGGTATGGTTTATCATAGGATTTTGAAGAACCTTAATGCATATCTTAGTTATTTTCCAAGAGTTTTTTTTATTCAACGATCGTTATTTTAAAGCATTAAATTTAACACTAACAAGGATTGTAGCCTAACCCGAACCAGGAGAATAGAAAAAACAAGTATTATTTTAGAAATGTTGAGGTTAAGAAGAAGAATAAACCGTTTTCTCTATTTTATTTTAGCTGCCCAATCTTAGGTTTAAGGGTTAAAAAGTGAGGTGCAATAGAAATATGTTTTTGTGCGAATCTTGTACACAGGGCTAAAATACTCAAGAAAACAAAAATGTTTATTCCCATATTGCCTATATCGTGGAAACATTATTAAGTTATTTAAAATATAGGGGATAAACATATTCGGGAAAAGTTGCAAAAATGCAATGCAAAATGCGATTAAATTGAATAGTCATTACAGGTGCAGTGACTTTCATGTATTATAAAATGCAATTTTAAATAAAAAAGCCACTAAAAACCAAACAAAAAATATGCACTAGCTATTAAAAATTATGCACTAAAAAAATATGCTCTTAAAATTCGCCAATTTGTTTTAAATGCCAATTTGTTTTAAACTCCCTGATTTTAGTCTACTGACAACAAACATGCATTTTCATGAAAGTCGCTGCCCTGGTCATTAATATTCGTTATTTTTCGCTTGATCCATCTCCATAAAGCGGTATTTTTAAACCATTGACGGCGAATGTTTGCTATATGTCCCGTTTAGTGTTTTTGTTGTATTAGCTACACTGATAGAAAAAAATTAGTAAACATTTTTGTTAAAACTACTAAAAATTACTTCAAAATGATGTTTGCAGAAAAAATGTCTATATTTCGTAATAGTTTTACTCCTAATATTTTGAAACATTTTTGCTGATTTTAGCAGGTTAATTTTTTTACTTTCAATTAGCTAACATTTAGTTCAAATATATCTATATATTTGTAAATTCAACAGATCTATTTTTCTATTCTTATCTTACCAATATTTAGCAAAAACAGCTGTTAATTTAAAAGTTGTTTTTGCAACGTATTTTTCAACTAATTTTTAATAGCTATTTTTTGCTATTTTTACAGGTTTATTTCTATAAGTGTTTCTATCAAATTTATTTATACTAACCTTAAAATTGAACAACTCAATAAAAAATGGCGTAAGATTTCTCTTCTCTAGAAAATGTCCAATGTCCCTTCATATCAGAGGGTCCACCTCAAGGTACCTCCCTTGCAAAACTGTCTCTTTTAGTACTCTTATATATATTTATAATAACGGCACGTCTTACCATATATAGACATCATATATAGACATCTGGAGTTGCCGTTACACCCTCCAGATTTATTGAAAATGGTTTAAATGGAAGGAATTAATTTATTTTTGAAAGAAATCGATTATAAATTATTTAAAAATATTATATAAAAATTTTTTATCGTTATTTTTGTTAAAAAAAAATGTATACATTCACATTTGAGCCCTTTACCAACTTCAACTCGCTGCCTTAACAAAAACTTTTTACTGATCAATGGCAACCTCACTATTAGTTATTCTCTTCCGTGTTCAAGCAAGTTTCCGGCTAAGTTTAATACCCTAATCTTAATAAAAAATCATAAAATTTTAATTTTTGTTCAGTCATTTAAAAACACAATCATAAAATGTCATTTTTTGCTGTTTTTTAAATGGGCATAGCATAAAAAATATTATTACGTGAAGTTTGACAAATCTTTAAAATAAAATATGAACATTTTTAAATAAATAAATATCTAAATTTAAATTAAATATTTAAATGTTTAAGCCCCATAAAAAATGATGGGGTTTTTAACACAAATAAAGCATAAAGCAACATTTATGATTTCTTCTAAAGTGGGTTCAATGTTAAGCAAATTTTGTTAGTTTACCAGAAACAAAAAATTCAATTTGTCTAAACATTGACTAATTTTATTTTATTAAGAAACTATGACTCACATGTTCTCCATTCGTGAACGTTCCACATTTTAAACGTGTTTTATATGGAAATAATAATAACTTTTAGACCGAAAAGTGCAAAAACTATGAAATTTCTGTAAAAAGTGAAAATACACAAAAATGTCATTATTCAAAAATTATCCAAGGAATGTGGAACCAGTCCAGTTTCTGAATAATTATTCAAAAAGTGGCAACACTGTTTCAGGCTAAAATATGTTAATGATATCCGATAAAGTCAGAATAACATATCGGAATCATTTTGAGTACACTCAAAAAAAAGTTTGTTGAAAATTTTGTTAAATGAGTATTTAAAATATTTAATTAACTTTCATAAATTTTTTTGCTAAAATTGCGTTTTAAGCAAAAATTTTTAGTTAAATTCTTTCTGACTGATTTGACTTTTAAACTAATGTTTAACTAATTTTTGTTGCTACCAAAATTGAGCTAATAAAGACATTCATAGCACAGAGAATAAAAAAAAGGTGATATGTAGATGTCGTAGATTGAGAATTTTTGTGAAAACAGATTAAGAATTTTTGTGAAAACAACAGAGAGAGAGAGAAAATACTCTTTGATGCGGCTGTACAAAACATTTAATGTCTATATCGTAGATAGGCACTATTTCCATAATCCCTTTTGCTTTGTAAATGCAAAATGTTGTTATGATATGAAGTCATATTTTGTGTATTTTTTCTTGTATTCTTATTTACAATTATCTTCATTTGCAAAATGCAGAGTAATGTCATACATATATACATATCGTACATACATGTAAGTCCTTGGGAATTATTATATTTAACTAATACAGCATTTTATATATTTCCATCTTAACATAAAGTCTGCTCAATAACTTTCCCAGTAAAGTCCAGTAAAAACTACTCAGTAACAAAATTACAGAGAGCAAGACAAACTTACAAAAAAGTAAACGAACGTAAAATTTGTAAGAATTGGTAATATATATAAAACAGCTGATTTTAATTAGCAAGTATTGAAAAAATAAAAATCAACTTTCGACCAGAAACAATTTAGAACGTTTTTTAACTTCTTCAGTGGTTAATTCTTTAATATTTTTTACTTCAAATCCATAAATAATTATAACTTAATATAATATTTGTTTTTGTTTACTAAAAATACAAGCACATTTTTCAAAAAAAATTCAAATTTTTGTGTTATCGATCAAACTTAATGTGTAAGCACTACCATTTTTATTTAAATTTTATTTGTATTTAAAAGAATAAAAAATTTCAGCAAAAGAAATTATATAAAGAAAAAATGTTTAAATAAGTTTTTAAGTTGTTATCTATCTACTAAGATCCAGCAAAAAGTTTAGTTGATTTTAACAAGTCGTTTTAACAAGTCGTCATTTGTATTCCCATAAGTATCAGTAAAACTGTTTGTGGAATTTACTAAATTTTAGTGAAAAATCAGCTCGCTAATTTTCAACAAATATCTTTTGCTAATGTTAGCAATTATTCTGCAGAGATTCTAACAGTAAACATTTTTCTTAATGAACTAACTTTTTTACTTACTTTACTGACATTTTTTTTTGTGTGTATATTGGAGAAATAATTGCCATACAAAATTGTTTTTACCAAAATCTTGAAATTTGGGAGTTTTTAATAAAAATGTTGTAATAACAAATATATTTTTAAAGGGACACCCTAATATACATACATAATTACATATATTTTATATTGTAGCGTTTTATATACATAAATTTACCTATTTCCGTTTCCTTGGTTCTACTCGTTTACGTTTTTTTTTTTTTTTTTTTGCTGCAGCATAAACATTGTTTTCATTTTCTTATTATTTATGCTATATTTTATCATATAGGGTAAAAGGGGAGCATTCGGCACTTTTTTTTAAACGCTGTCGTTGCTTAACCAACAATGTTTTTTGAAAATTTTTTTTATCTAAAATTGTACACGTCTTAAGCTTAATTTTCATGTTTAAATCATAAATTATCTTTATTCCTTATATTTATTTTATTAAGATTTCCAAAGTAATTCCAATCGGCTTAATTGCCCCACCCAGACTTGGGCGAAACCAATTACTTTTCACAATCGTTCACTTGTGAACTTTGTCCATATCATTAATAATATCAGACCTACGTTCACACTTGTAAGCTTAATCGCTTCCTTGGAAAATTTGTAAAATTGTTAATACCAAACATGGGGATTAGTAGAAACATCTGAATATTTAATTGCAGGGTAATTACTCAATTACACCCAATTACATGCAATTGAACATAAAAATGTAATTGGCCTGAAATTATATACACAGATATTGGTAGTATGTCCCATGTCTGGTATTGACAAAAAATTCAAATTTTCCAAGGAATCGTTTCAGCCCACAAGTGTGAGCGTAGGTCTGAAATTATAAATAATATAGAAAAATTTCACAATTGAAATGTAATTGACGTCGCCCAAGTCTGGCCCCACCTATGGGATAAAATCGCCAAGTTGATGTGACACATTTGTCAGCTATAAATATAATGGTTCTGGTGGACAACTTATATTTTATTGGTTTAAATTCGCCAAGTTATTGGGGTAAATTCGCCAAATTGATTGTGACATATTTGTCAGCTATAAATAAAATGGTTCTGGTGGAGAACTTATATTTTATATTAAATTTTCATAAAGATTGATATCAAAAGCTGTAATTTTAGCAAACAAATTTCAAAAAAGTTTATTTCCTTCGAATTAGTTAAACTAAAATTACGTCTGACTAGTGCAACCATATAACGAATTAGCGAATCAATATAACGTATACGTAGTTAAAAGTGCTGCCAATTTTTGCTGACAAAACTACCGCACCTGGTGGTCTGGCGTATGTATCCCATGATCAGTCGCTCACAGAATTTAATTTTTGTTTACACTTTTTACAAACAAATTTTAAAAAATTCGTGTTAATATTATAAATTTATATCAACGATCTTACATCTAAAATGGTATTTTGCTTTAATATACGAAATGAAAAAATTTTACCCAATATACTAACTCTCTATTATTTTTTTTGCAACCCAAAAAACATGTCTATCCTGGACCACGTAGTAAGTACGTACAAGAGTAAAATTTTGTGACATAAAAGATAATCAATAACTGCACAAATTATGGAAAGGACATTTAATAACTCTATAAAATACGACGAAAATCAAGGCTGGCATGAGTGCCGCAGCGGCGAATCCTCCCCATTCTGCCCTACAATTATTTTATGCCTGAAGTTGTAAATATTTGTGGTAGAGTATTATACAAATACGTTGCCTACATATATTACAAGTATTAAAGCTTATTCTGTTTTCCATCATTATTATTTTTTTTTTGTTCTAATACGCAGACAAAATAATTTATTTCTTCCGCTGTATTTAAGTTAAGCAGATGCAGGAAAATCCAACAAAAAAATATACAGATTTTTGTATTAGGAAATTCAATATAATGTCTATTTACTTTAACGTTTTTGAAGTTTAGTTTATATAAAGATGCGGTTATTTTAATGTCTGTCTGTCTGTCTATGTGTCTATCTGTATGTGTGTGGCTGAATATATTTAAGTAAGTCTGTTAACTCGTGCAAAAGTAATTTATTTTCATTATATTTTAGAAATGTAATTCACTTATAAAACGAGGTATTAAAACAAGATTTGAAACACTTGAGCCACATAATAGCTTTAAAACAAGTGAATGGATATATAATATGTACTAACCTTGTATATCGAATTGACAAAGTAGAGTAAACTTCTTTAATTAATTTTAATCATATCACTTAAAAATAAGAATTAATTAATTTTTAATTATACAATAATGAATCAATTTTTAATAGCTTCACAAACTACAAAATTTATTTTTATAATAAGGGAGTTATTGCGACCCGAATCTGCAGCATTTGCTTTACCCTGAATATGCTATAGAGGAGAAAAAATGTCATACGTATTTATTAAGATGCCCAGTCTTACGTTTAAGGATTAAGAATTAGGCCGAAAGATTACACAATGAACCAAAATTAGAGTCACGGTTTTGGTGGTGGATGATGCTTATACCGAAAGATTATAATAGGTTAATAAACCCGCTAAGCGTTTGATCCTGTGTGGGTACATTCAAATTGTGTGAACGTTTTAAAACTTAAATTTTTTGTTGCCAACACTGTTTTGAATAAGATTCAAAAAGTAGTGTAATAGTTCCTTTGAACTAAATTCTTAGTTCGGATGTCCCCAACAGTATTATAAGAGGCATTTTTTCAAAGAACATCTTAACCATATATCTGCAATTTGCATGGCCATTTAAGTTCATTTTCCAGGAAAACCCAAAAAAGTATAGTAAAACGAGCGTTTAAAAGGTTAAGGGTTAGCTTAATTCAATTACAATTGCTTAATGAATCGCCTGTTGTAGTGTTATTTAAAACACATTGTTTTTAATAACAGGAATACTTGAAAGTATTCAGATATATTTTATATACCTCTGGTGTTTCTCCAAAAATGCTTCATTTGATACCAAATTTGTATATAGATACGAGGTCGGATCAATAAGTCCGTGACTTTTCGAACTTTCCTCGTAGTTATATGAACTGCAACACTGCTCCCATCAAGTACCACCTGTTAATAGACTACTGTCAAATTTTGAGCAAGTTCTGTCATTTACTTTGCGTTTAACAGCTGTTCAAAACATACAACCTCGTGGATTTTTTTAAAAATGGAAATAACCGAATTTCGAGTGCTCATTAAACATTACTCTTTGCTAAAAAAAACCGTCAATCCAACCAAGGGAAAGCTTGATAAATACTATGGGGACTCTGCACCATCGATTTCAATGATAAAAAAGCGGTTTACTGACTTTCGGTGTGGTCGCACAAATGACGCTGAACGTTCTGGATGGCCAATTGAGGTCAATACACCCGAAAAAGTCGAAAAAAATCCACGATATGGTGTTGGCCGATCGAAAAGCAAAAATGCGTGAGATTGTTGATGCTATAGGCATTTCATATGGCAGTGTGGTTTCGATTTTATGAAAGCTATCTACAAGAGGTGTGCAGCGTTTGCTCTCAATTGACCATAAACGTAATCGTGTGACAACTTCAAAGGATTGTTTGGAGTTGTTTAACCGCAATTCGAATGAGTTTTTGTGGAGTTTTGTAACTGCGGATGAAACATAGATCCATTACAACGCTACGGAGACCAAGCAGCAGTCTAAACAATCGGTTTCTCCGGGTGAACCGGCTCCAAATAAGGCCAAGGTAAGTTTGTTGGCCAATAAGGTGATGGCAGCAGTTTTTTGGGATGCACGCGGGATAATCCACATTGATTACCTTCAAAAGGAAAAAACCAATAAACGGCGAATATTATACAAACTTGGACCGATTTAACAAGAATTTACAAAAAAAAACCAATCCATATGGCCAAGAAAAAAGTTCTTTTTCATCAAGATAATGCACGGGTGAACACGTGTGCAGTCTCAATGGCAAAATTCCATGAATTCGGCTACGAATTGGTACCTCATCTGCAATATTCTCCGGAGTTAGCCACCAGTAACTATTTACTATTTCCAAACCTAAAGAAGTGGCTTTTTTGGAAGGGATAACAAAATTGGAGAAACGACTTAGTGTATTGAGCTAAAAGGAGATTATGTTGAAAAATAATTTTTTTTTTTTTTTTTTTTGCTAAAAAAAACTGCGTTTTATTCAAAAAGTCACGTACTTATTGATCCGCCCCTGTATTTTAACATAGAAGCAAATAATTCGCAGAAAATGAGAAATTGGGTTATTTTTGACACTACACAGAGAGAAAGTTGTTGAGCGAGTTTTAAGGAAACTGTTCACTAAACTAATGGAGTTTTCTCCAAAAAGTAACCGAAAAAGAAACAGCTTTAAAATTTTTATGAAATAATTTTTAAAAAAATTTTGAATAAATAAAATTTTGCATACAATTTTATGAAAAACTGAATTAATTTAATGAAACATGTTAATTGGTGAATTCCAGTGACACTTCATAATATCAATGAAAAAATTCATTGATATTGTGAACAAACAGGTGTTCCTAAAACAAATACTTGTTCCTAAAATTGTTATTCTCTACACAGAGAGTATTTTCTGTGTTGAAAAATAAGAGGACCAGCATACAATTTTTTGGGGGGAACAACTAGGTATAAACATCTACAGATTTTATCCAATATCAATAATTTTTTCCTTGGTATAATATAATTCATTGCGCCAAATGTCATAAAAATAATTAAAATGTTGTGACATGAAACGTGCACACAGAGAAATGAAGTTCAACCGAATGGAAAAATGTATATTAATAGTAACAACTTATAAATTCAGTTAGTACAACGATACTTACATTAGATTTGTGAATATTATGGGTCGGACAACTAAATTTCAGTTGAATTAACCGAACTTTGTTGTAAAATCTAATGTCCCGTTTTACCAACCGACCGAAATTCGAAGTAACCGAATTTGAGTTGGCAAATAACTAAATTTGTTCTCTGTGTGTGCGAACACCAAACACATGAGATAAATATAGAGAAAATCTAACATTTTGTTTCTCTTGCATAAAATTGTCATAACTTTGGTAGATTTTGTTTGAAAACGTTTTAGTTTTTCCTTTGTCGGGGGTACCACGGTTTATTTTGTATTTTGATTGCAAGACAAATATTTAAAACAGAAGGTTGCAAATTCATGTTCGGTTACCGGCAGACATTTGTTAATATTTTCTTTTTATCAAATTTTTTTAATTGTTTGTGGAAAAGCTTTTTTTATGATCAAAAACGCTGATTTATGGTCTCCTTTCCTATATAACAAAAATACCTGTATTTATATAAAATTTTATTTCACCATTCGATTCCACAAAGAAAATTAGTTTAAAAAAAAATACATGAGAATGTATGACTCTGAAAAATGTATTCTCAATCGGGAATACATTTTTACTACAAAAACTATTTCATTAAAAAATTTAAAAACACGATTTTTTTCTATCTTTTTTGGTGTAGAATCGAATGTCTAGTTCAAATTTAAAGCTATACAGCTGCTTTTGCTTTATGGAAAAAGGTTCCCTGATTCAGCGTTTTAAAGGCTGAATTAGTTTGTACGTTACGTTCAGTGCCGAATCAGCTGATTAATTTTTGATGTATGAAAATGAGTGTGTATGGTTAGTTTGTCTGTAATATTGCGTTGCGTGACGAACAAACCTATTAAAAACAGAATTGATAGCTAAAACAGCTGATTGTTCTCACATAAAAAAAAAATAAAAATAAACGTCACAAGAGCATTTTTTTTAATTTTATAAGCCAAATTGTATAACGTAATAAAAAAAAGGTTTTTTTGACACATTATGAAAATGAAATTACTAAAATATTTGCAACTAGTTCAACAATGATTGTAATCGTTTACCCACAGTAGCTGATATGCTATTAAGGAACAGACTAATGGCACAAAACAGCCAACAGGAACGGCACGTTACAGAAATGTCACGGAACGCATAGAATAATGGAGCCTTAATCCAACGATTTCAAACAAAATCAAAAAAATACTAAAATCGAGATTCAATTAAAATATTTGTTGATTTAATTGAAAGTTTAATTGAATTTGGTCCTATTAAAGAAATTGTAGTAATAATTAAAATATTTTGTTACTATTAAATTGATTTTTTTTTTAATTAAAGTTTTAATGATATCTATTAACTATTTCATTGAGTATTCATAAATGAAAATAATCATATATTATCGCATGTGAAGTATCATATGTATATGTTCAGATCCATCAAATTGAGTGTATATGGCCATATCTGGCTCATACATGACCATTAGGGTGGTCCTTATATTGCACGTTGTCGATTTATGCTGCTCCCAACCCGTAAAAACGTTAAACGATGTCTAAAAAGTAAATTCTAAAAATTTGAGCAAAATCGATTAACCCAACGATGCTGCTCAAATTGTTCAAAGTTTGGCCTCCTGGGCCAAAATGGGCAAAATTGGAAAAAAAAATTATAAATTAAAATTAAATGAATATATCAAAACCTAAATACTTTTTGATTTACATTTTCCCAGAGATACTCTGATAAAATATATAAAGTTTTTGGGATATCGTTAACCCTTGTTATTCCGGTACCAAAAAAAACAGGTCATTGACCATTCACAGAAAAAATTATCAACCTAAAATATCTAATTAAAGATTTGATTTGAATTAAATTTGTTTCTGAACAAATATTTAATTGAATCAGTTAATATTTTAATTGACTTTTAAATATAAAAATACATATTTTATCTTAGGCGTAATTCTCAACTTATCTTTTCATACACTGTTTGCTTAAATAGAAAATTTTCCGTACCAAATGCATTTAAAGTTTACAAACAAAACAAGCAGACACACACAAACATACAAACAGAAACACACATACCAACGTATCTTTCACACACATTTTATTAGAGTAATATATATATATTTTTTTTGTAGAAGTTATTTATAAATTTTTTCCTTTTTAATTTTTAATAAAAGTTTTAATTGATTTAATATTAATTGATTCAATAAATTTTTTAATTAAAACCAGTTTTTAGTTTTTTCTGTGTACATTTTAGTTTATATATTTATTTTTTAAATTTATTTAATTTTTGTTGTTTGTTGTTTGTCTCTGAGGTCCGATTAAATTAAGAACTATAAATTGATTTTCATTCTATTTTATTGCTTAATAAAAATCAAGTTATTGTTTTTTTTTTTTATTTCATCTGACCTCAGAGCCAAACCGCAAATATCATAATCCATTCCCCACAAAACTGATGGCTGCTACTCAGTCATTTTGTGGATTATTTTCGTAGATTGTAACATGGGGTTTCAATTTAATTTTAAATAAATATAAAAAGAAACAATTCAATGCTTATTAAAGTAGACAAATAATTTCTTCTATTTTTTTGTTTTTGTTTGATATAAATTTCAAACTTTTTTATTATGTTTTGAAAAAAAAAAACAACAAACTAAAAAAAAATGGAAGAAAATTTAAAAACTCAAAATGAAAAGTTGTTTTTATTAAGATTTTTAAAATGACATGTTTTTTTGTTGAGATTTTAAAATCGACCATAAAAACTTTGTTTTAAAGAAAACCGCGTAGCGTAGCCTTATATATATATCATGAAACAAATTTGCAACAATATTTTGTAAAAAAAAAACAAAGTGAATATTTTATTATCTCTATTTTAAATATAAATAAAACATAATTTTAAACAAAACTTTAATGTTTTTATTAGCGAGTCTACTTAGAGTTCTAACGCTCATGAGACTTAAAAATAAAATCACTCTTAGATTATGCGACTTAAAAACCTAGCTTTCAACAATTTTAAGAAACAATAATTTTGTATCTCTAAATCAATGATACAGGAACTATAATGGCATTTTTTCATAGTCAACGATATGTAAATTAATATACAATCACACATGAAGTCACATAATGAAATCAATATCATATATGGAACAATATTTAGCATATATTTCAATACATGAAATATAAAATTATAAAATTTTTGTTTACATGTATAAACCCATATATGCTTCCATACATAGCATACATCTTTATTAGGGTGGATTGAAGTTAGTGGAGGATTGAAGTTTTTAAACTTGCGATGAATTGGAAAAAAAATAAATAAAAAAATTCATAAAACCTTAATAAGTGACAAAAATGGCTGTTTTCCCGAAATCCGCTGAAGTTAAATCGCTGCACTGGCCAAATGAAAAGAAGAATACCTTTAATTTTTTTCAAGTTTTAGTCCTTAATATGTGCTTAATTAAAACTTTAAGTCCAGTCGTTGATTTTTTTAAATTTCTTTAAAAAAAAATTGAAACTTTAAAATTGGAGATTTGAAAACTGTGTTTAATAATTTAGACTTTTTTGGCTTTAGTTTAAAATGAGTTTGTAAAACAAATGATAAAAAATACTTTTTAATTGAAAAAAAATACAAAAATGTTTTTGCATTACATTATTTCTACAAATTTCAAAAATTGGGCTCGAACTTCTTGATTAAGCGTTCTGTGACACATTAGTTGCCGGGGGCAATTGTAATATTATTATGATTTTTTAATCCCTTTAATTCAAGATCAATTTAAAATATTAAAAAATTTTAAGACATTTAAAAAAAGTGATATTTTTACCATACTGTAACGTGTCCCCAACGGCACTGCAGTGGTGATGCCAGCTAGCCTGCGTTGGCATACATCCCAGGTCGGATTCCAACCCACCACTTCAGCCCAGGGACAAGCACGCTAAAAAAAAAACTAATAAAAATCAACACAAAAAAAACTATCACACACAATGAACTTAAGAGGGAGGACAAGATCGAAAATCCCCCCACATACGCCCTAAGAAAACGCCAAAATTGGGCAAAAAAATTCAAAATCTATGTAATTTATAAAACGCTCAAATTGAAAAAAATCGCCAATTAACAAAATCTGAGAAAAACACTTAAATTTAAAAAAAAATCGACAAAATTGAAAAAAGCTCTAAAATTTAAAAAATTACATAAATACATAAATACAATTTTACAATATTTTTAAATTTTGGAGATTTAATTTTGGCAATTATTTTAATTTAAGAGTGTTTTCTTTAAATTTTAGCTATTTTTTAAATTAAGACGTTTTTCTAATTCTTGAGAATTTTTTAATTTTATCGATTTTTTTTAAATTTTGGCATTTTTTTTTAATTTTTGATGATCTATAAACATTTTTGAATTTTTTTTCTTTGTTGTCATTGGGGGATAAAAACTGGAAATTTTGTGTGAACAATAATAACGCCATATTTTTTTTATTGATGCATATTTTTTTCATAGATGAAATCTATGAGTTATCATTTAATTATGTTTTAGCTTTAAAATGTTATATTTATGTTTCGTTATAGCATAGAGTGATTGTCCACCAATCTGAAGCTCTGGGTTCGAGTGACCAACAAATTACAAATGAACTATTTCTGTATTCGATTTTAGAAAGCCGTTTTTTAGACCAACTGTTTAATGATTTTTCCAATAAGATAATTGTATCTTTCCAGTAAATTTCTTATACTTTTTTAATAAAAATGCTTTTCAAACCCAAAACCAGTTTGTGTCATAATATGACCTGCTAAAATTCTCTGCCAAATTTACATTTTGCTCCTAGTGGATTCTATAAAAAAAAAAAATATTTTTATACCATCATTAAAGGCAATTAAAAAGTAATAAACATTTCAGAAATTCTTTAGAAATAACATTAAATATTTTAAATTTTTTTTGGCTAACTTAAGATTTCTAATTTAACATTTTTCTTATTAATGAAACAAATGTTATAAACTTTTTAATGAATATAAATTAACTTGCCTGTTTGAGTTTTCCAAGGAAATGAAAAAAAAATTATTCAAAAATACTTAGAAAATAAAATCTAAATAAGTTAACAAACTTTATTATACCAGTTTCACAAAACTCTCATTATATTTTCATCATCATTATCAACACCTTCATGTACAAGTACATAAGCGAAATAAATAAAGTGAACAGGAAAAATATTTAAATGACTTTATTACCTAATGACATAGACACAGACCGACAGACATACTTACATGCAATAATATATATCTAAGTTACTTTAAACAGACAACTACTACAAATATTAGGGTATCTCTTGTTTTAGTTAAAGAAAAGGTAAAAAATAAGGCTTTGTTTTTTGAAAAAAATTTAATATATAAAAATTTAAAAAAGAGTTAAAAAAGACAAAAATTTTTTAAAATATTAAAAGTTTTTCAAAAAATTAGCAGCAATAAAAACCAAATAATATGATAACTTAATTACACAAAAAAAATATGATCAAACATGATTGAGTATAATAAATAATAATATAATATTCTAAACAATTATATATATGACTAATCATATTATGACCACTGAGGACGAATTTATTATTACCTAGGATAATAATATGATCGTGAGGATAGTTTTATGAATGTAACATGTTTCAAACATAATATGATGCTCTTGAACTATCATAACTTGACAACATTTTTCTGCTTGATAACACTTACGATACCAATTGATCATATTATTATCACTGTCTCTGATATTAACATAATTAGGGATCATATTATTATCATTATGACTAAACTACAATCATAACCTATTTCCAATCATAATATGATGCTCT
Source organism: Delia radicum (assembly GCA_021234595.1). Lineage (NCBI taxonomy): Eukaryota > Metazoa > Arthropoda > Insecta > Diptera > Anthomyiidae > Delia > Delia radicum. The sequence goes on along the minus strand of CM037851.1, from coordinate 34,631,674 downwards.
TAAAGCATATATTCTTTTCGTATATGTGTTAGGTTGCTAACACAAGTTTTTTGAAATTTTTTGAAAAACTTTACCCTATTTGTAAAATTTATCCCAACAACTCTGGCTGACTGCGAAAAAAAAGGTCAAACTTTACTGGTTGTATTTTATTACAAATTAGTTTTTGAGCTCAATGTTTATATGGAAATTTATACAATATTATTATACACGAGTACTATATTATTTTTTGCTCTATATTTTCTTAAGCTCCCAGTAGATGATGTCATTTATAGGTTAAGAAGATGACTATTTTGTAGTTGTAGCAGAAGGAAAAATACCACGTAAAAAGCCATAGTAACGAGAGTATACTATACGAAACTAATTACGCACTTAATGTTGTGCATAATACTTTCAGACTCATACATTCTGAGATATTAAAACAGATACTAAAATAATATTAGTGTTTGTTTTTCACTTCGTTTCTTTCTTGTGTTTAATAGTATAAGGAATTTTATTTGATGAAATTTATTTATATCTGTGTATAGACATAATGATGTTGTCCTTAAGTAGATTTAGAAGAAAAAGTAAATTACATTAATATCAGGAAATAATTTACCTTAAGTATTAACGTAGATTGTTTTATGTACATATTTAGATGTGTTTTTTTTTGTGTTTTTTGGCATAATTAAATAAAAATGTTGGCAAAGATGACAAACAAAAGAAGTTGTTAGTTAAATTAATTTAACCCATTTATTACCAAATCTTTATAGTTGCAACTCTTAACCTATACTTTGTAAAAACAAAGATCTGGCGAGTATATTTTATAGATTATGTCACATTTTGGAAACTAATTTCCAAAATTTTGAAATGGTGAGGTTGTTCCTGCCAATGGGTTATGATTACTTATAAAGTATATATTTTAACACTTTCTGTCTTAAGACTACATAATTTTTCAATAAATTTTTAAAAAAAACACAGCGCTACAAAATTGACCCTTAAAATCGAATACAAGACTACCGACCATTGATAGCAATTATTTCGGCAACGCTAAAGTTAAGAAAAATATCTCATATTCAAAATTTTATGTATAAAAACCTTCTTTAAAACATCGAAAACTATAATGTAATTTTGCGAAGAATCGGGTCCATAAGTGAAAAACTAGCTACGCCATTAAATTCAGCATATCCGATAAATTTATGATCAATGGTCGGTTTTCGTGATTTCCAGTTTATGGGTCAATTTTGTTGCGCAGTGTCGTTTCAATATTTAACCTTTAGATTAAATTGTAAAGCATTGAGATTATTAGTTATTTTAAATCGACAAAAATCAAATAGGCTAGAATTGTCTTTAAAATAGGCAATCAATATCTCTATGTAATGAATCCAACATAAAAAATATGCATATCATATTCAAATTTAACATTTGTCGCTTTGTGCATAAATTTGTGTTCAAATAATTGTATTTGCAATAAGCATTATTTTTGATAATAAATATTAATCATACGTCATGGTATGTACCCAAGGTGTTTATAATTAAATGTTACTCATACGTAATGTATGACATTAGAGTCTAATGTTGGAGTCTAATGATTAGACTAACTAGACCGGTCACCAAAATTTAAAGTTTTCAAAAACAGTATATATAGCAAGTGTAAGTGTGGCAAGATTTCATCAATACTTCAAAGAACTTCTAAATCATATAGTTAGATCAGGAGATATATTTTATGCAAAAAATCACATTGTGGATGATAATCTTGATGCACCTATATCATTACTTGAAGTGAAAAACCAACTGAAAGCAGCAAAGTTAAATAAGTCGCCTGGTGAAGACCGGATTCCCTATGAGTTCTTTAAAGAAGCTAGTGATAATTACGTAGAAGCTTTAACAAATGCATTCACTCAAATATTAGAAGGAAAAACTAGTTACGATGCTTTTCAAAAAAGTGTTATATTTCCCATTTATAAAAAAGGAGATCTGAACCAACCGAATAATTACAGAGGCATTTCATTCATGAATTGTTGTACAAAAATAATTATGGGAATAATACAAGAAAGAATATCAGAATGGTCGCATCGTAATTAAATGAATATCAAGCTGGGTTTCGAAAAGGATATTCTACAATCGACAACATTTATAACCTCACAGCTATAGTTAACATAAAATTTGCGAAAAATCGGAAAGTAAATGCATTTTTTGTAGACTTTAAAGCGGCTTTTGACCGAGTGCCACGAAAGTTACTCTTATATAAGCTACATCAAATGGGATTGTCAACAAAACTGATAAATTGTATAGAAAAAGTTTACCAGAAGCAGTTTTATAACTTGTTCTAGAACAAGTTCTAAAGGTAAAGAATCTGTTTCAAAAGAACCTATTTCAAATAGGACAAACTCCATACAAAGAGAATCGGTTTTAGAATATTAATCAGAACCTATTGTAATACAGTACAAGTTATTCTAAAACCTGTTATTTGGATTTTACCATTTTTCTGGGTCTTTTTAAAAACATAAAACAAAGAAAAATAACCAGGTATAAATTGCCAACCACACAAAAAAAAATAATATTGGCAAAACACTGATATTTTTGTAAAACCAACCGCGCTGAAAATTACCCGAGGAACAAAGAAGATTGTACCAGGAAAAACATATTTTATTTACAAAGCATATGTTTTGCCAGTACTACCCGCAAAATTTCTCTGCCAATGTTGTTTTTACCAATATTACAAACAATTATATTACAAACATTGTTTTTTAATATTTTATTATATTTCTCCCATTTAAATATAAGACTAAATATTTTAAACGCACCAAATTTTTGAACTACCAACGTTATGTCAAAGGTGGAAAGTTCGCTTAAACCAACCACTGTTATCTATCGGGTAACAGGGCAGTGTTGTCAATATTGTTAATCCCACGTTCTGCAAACGCATAACCAACCGTCGCCGACGCTTAGCAAACGCTGTGCCAATTGTATTTTTCTGACGGGGTATATAAAGCATACTAATTCCTAAGTGTCTGAAAATTATATACACATAAAAAAATTCATATTATTTATGAATATTTTATGAAAAATTTGCCAATGTACTAATTTATGAACTTTTTCATAAAATTTATGAGCAGTTCATAAAAAATACTACGAAAGATTGTGTCTCGTAAATTGTGACAAGGTTTTTAAAATATATGTATAAACACTTAATATTTATGAAAAAGTACTTAAAAAATTTTCCAATGTACAAGATCCTAATATTTAAGAAAACTTGCATAAATTGTAATAATACTGAAAATTTTAAGTACCGTTTCATAAATTCTATGGAAACTAGGAATACTTTATAAATAGTAAGTAAATTTCATAAATAGTATGAACCTTTAAAAGTATGAACTTTTTCATAAAAAATTATGAATTTTATTTTTTTGTCTGTAAGTCTTGTTTTTTTTTTTTATTTAATCAGGTAGGTGACACTAATGAAACTTTTAGTGTAGGCATACTTTTTTTAAGTCAAGCTTAGTGAAGTTTGTGAAAAGTGCATTTAACAAACAAATTGCATAAAAAATGCATTTCCTTTTGAAGCTCAACAAAAATATAATTTCAGAGTGATAAAGTGGAGTAGTGTGTTATTCTAATGCAATTAAATTAATGATGATCATTAAATTATTAAAGAAAATCCGAGTATTCATACTAACACAATTTTTGTATATTTATCACTTAAAAAAAAGTAAATCGCTCATTATAGCATAGATGTTTTTTTAGAAATTTGAAAAACTAAAAACGCCAATCTTTAAGTATGTCCAAAGAGTTTCTAAATGCAAAAACAAACCGTTTATTTTTTGTCAGTCTTCGCTGGACATGCAATTTTAATCAAATTATAATATTTTTTTTTTTTTGTAAAGAGAAGCAACACTCAGGAAATTCTTTCTATATATTAATGTGATGCTTTCTTTGGAAATGGGATAGTGAAGAGATGAAAGGTGGGGCAAGATGAAGGGCTTCAAACGTATCAACACTGTAATTGGGCTACATGATAAGAGTTAAAACAATTGTTGCCCGCCACCAGATGGAGATCGCCAACTCTCCATCAGGTGCTTATTGAAGCTTTTTGGTTCATAGGCAGGATTCATTATTTTACTTAAGTGGTGTTAAGTGCTATGGGAACACCGAAGTTGGGCGCTGCGATACATACATATTATTTTTCTAAATTGATGTTGCCATCAGCGGGAATCGAACTTGAGACTATCTGTGTAACAGTGCTAACCACAACACCTCAGATTTTCAAATCAAATTACCTAATTGATTACTAAGAAGACAAGAATGGATCAAAATTAATGATAAATAGGTTTTTTGTTAAAGTTCTGCCTATTATTAAGGCTCTAACTTTTCTAAAACTTCGGGTTCTGATGAGATCTTTAGCCAGATCGAAATACTAGTATCAACCTAGCTAATATGTTTGATTTGATTTATTTTTGTATACATGCGGAGGTTGAAAGCTCGTTATAAATTAAAAACAAATCAGTAGAGATTTAAAAATAAATTCGTTGATTAAAAAAAAGCCTACTATTTCAATATGTTTTTTTTTTTTTAAGGCTAATCCTTTCATATACATACCCTGATAATAATACAAGATTTACCAAAACTTTTGTAAAACAGACGAAAATTTGTTCATTCTACGAAAGTTTTTGTAGTTTTGATAATTATTTCGTATATTTATGTATGCATTATTATGAGTGTACTGTACTCATATTTGTTCTTAATAAATGTTTATACAGTTCATAAAACTTTTTATCACAACTTAATAATCTATTTCACTTTCTTTTGTTTTTCAGCCTGACAGGTGGTTTAATTCAACGTTTTCATTTTTTGCAAAAGAACGTGTACAGCCTACAAGCATTGTTAATTTAAAAACTCATGCTAAAATATATAAAAAAAAAAACAAAAGACAGCAACAACAATCTTAAGTTGCTCATAAAATGCCACATAGCTTATGGGCCTGCAGTAGACAACAACAACAACAGCACTAAAAACAATGCAAACAACAGTTTTAGTAAATAAAAAGCAGTAACAAGAACAAAAAAAAAAAAAAAACTTTATAGTTAACGTGAAAACAATTTAACACCAACAAAAAATAAAAATTTACAAACAAAACTGAAAAAAAAAACTTCAGATAAAAGTGAGAACACAATAGTGCGAAAAAAGCTATACAGAAAACTCTAGGCAGCAAAAAAAAAAACTTAATTGTGAATATGAAACTCTTACAGAACATGTCAACAGAAAACAGCAACAGCAGGTGCATTCAAATGTAGGCAATATTCTAGTGTTGCTGCAAAAAAAATAACAAAAAGTATTTTGCATAAAACTTATTTTTTCTTGCCATTTAAATTTTTTTTTTTACAAAAAGCAAAGAAAATCACAATGTAAAAAAAGATAAACGAAAAATCTAGTTGTCTTTCGTAGGATTAAAAAAAAAAAATGTGTACTAACTATAACAAATACACGTACAAAATGAAAGTGACGCTTATGATGGCTACCCTGAATACAATCACACACAAACACTTACATAAGCAACCATATTGAAGCACTTTTACTATACAATCGCATGTGTATGTGTTATTTGGTTTATACAAGTAACTAAAATTACATGTACGAGTATATATATATATGTGTTTGATAGAATGTGATTGGGTTGGTGAACGGTACATACCATATCTGAACATTATTTGTAGAAATGTATGAGTATTCTTATGCATACAAATGCAAAAAGACAAAAAACTCACACTAGTGTACAGAAATAGAATAAAAAAAAAAGACAGCAACAACTGCAAGAAATATTGTCAACAAAAACAACAACACCAAAACCTTGTTAAGTGGCACTTGTACGAATAACATTTTTAAGTGCTTAACACGCTGCCAGCAAAAAAATAAATGTAACACCAACGCTATTATTCTACTATTGGCAACATCATATTTTACTTCTAACAGCAACAACATCTACGTTATAAATTAAATTGAAAAATCTCTTAGTAAAAAGACTAGAAAAAATATATACATTTTTAAAGCTGAAAAAAAACAACTTAAAAAGATTTTAGAAAATAATTCTGTTTAAAAAATATTAACCCTTTTGTCTTCACAATTAACCCATTTGTCTTCACAATGGTTTTGAAAATTTATGGTAGAAAGAATATCTATTGGTTTTACTAAAAATATGTGCATTACTGTAAGGACTAACAATTTTCAACTTTCTATGAACCTGTTATCTTTATTGGGTCAATTAAGAAGCAAATGGTTAAATAAATCAAATAATTGCTAGAATTTGGAAAAAAAATAAATGGAAATCAATTGTAGTTGAAAAAAAGGAAATATTTTTTCCAGATAGTTAGATTAAATATTTTATGTAGATGAGATACAAATTTTAAATGTGCCTTTTGACGATAAATAATTACACAGTTAAACACAAAAAATGCATTGACGCACATTGTTTCCAAAAGTACTTTTTTGAGCAACTCACATTTTAGATCACAATTTTTAATTGAATATAACAATTTTGTTTTTTTTTTTGTGTAAACTTACAAAATTTCGCACAAAACCATTACGGATTTTGAAATTTTTGGTTTAAGATATTGTATTTTAAAATTTTTTTAATGTAAAAAAAAACATTTCCAGCCAAACCTCGGTAATTTTTTTTTTTTAATTGAACAAATACTCTACTCACGCAGTGCATTGTATTGATCAGGAAAATAGGGTATGGGAGGGAGGAAATACTGAGTAGTGTTTGTGGATATTTGATTTAAATTTTTCTAAATTGTAAGTACCAGGGAAGACTTCTGCGGGAAGTTTGTTCCACATACGAATCGTTCGACTAAAAAACGAATTTTCTCTGTAATGCGTTGTGCGAAACACAGGACAATAAACTACAAAAGGATGTGCTCTACTAGATAAGCGAGTATTAGGAATAAAAACTCGGGCTCGAGGAATAAGCTCACTTATCTCAGATGAGCACATCCCATGGTAATATCGATAGAAAAGTGTCAAACAACCCACATTCCGACGCGATGCTCCAATGAATCAATAGAGTTATACACTACTGTCATTTATAAGCTTCACCGCCATCCCCTGAACACGGTCCAGAAGCTTCAGAATAGACACTGAAGCCCCTGCCCATATATGAGAGTTGTATTCCATTTTCATTTAAATAGTAAGGAGATCGGATGGAGTGAAGTAAGTCTTGCACAGTTTCAGAAAACCAAGACACTTGAATGCCTCTTTCGACACTTGAAATACGTGATTATTCCAACGGACATCACACTGTATTCTCATGCCCAGAACATCAAGAGTATCCGATTCCTCAATACCTATACCATCCATAGCTACAGATGACAATGTTAATTCCACAGCCCGTCTGTGGGTTAACATACAACATTTGGTTTTTCGTGCATTAAAATCGACCTTATTCGCGCGACCTCACTCAGAGATTGTAGAAAGGTCTTGATTGAGTGTGTCATTCATGTTCTGCCGCATGACCTCCAACTCCAAAGAGCTTGGTCTGTGATCGAATGGAAATGAATGACAAATGTTGCTGTCAGTTGCAAAAGAGTAGATAGGATTGAAGGTCTGACCAAGAAGATTGGTATTAAGGAACATGTTACCAGGTAATAAGTTAAACTCCGAACTCTTTCATTACTTCGCAACTCTTTGTATTACTGACACTAAATTCACATATTTAAATGTTTTTATGGTATAATCAGTTCGTTTATACACAAAATTTTATAAAATTAAATTTTTACTACAAATTTGACAATTCTAAAATAATATTCGATCTAAAAATTAAAGATTTAAATAAAAAGTTTTAGATAAATCTTTGCGTGTAAGTGAGGAGGAACATGTTACCAAAGTAACTACTTACATGCCCTTGTTAAAATTATATAGTTTCAATAGAAAACTAACATAATACCTTCTCATTAAAAAAAGTTTATTTTTCCACATAAACTTGAACAAAATTTAATGATTAAAATTTTTAGTTAATAAATAAAAAATTTTAATTTAATACCCAGTATAAAAAAAAATAAAATTTTCACAAAATAAAAAATAAATAAATAAATAAATTGAATTAAAATTGAATTAATTCAAATGAATTTGGCAAAAATAAGTTGGAATTCATTTCGAACTCAAATGAATTGCAATTCATTTTCAATTCAAATGAGTTTGGCGAAACGAATTGCAATTCATTTCCAATTCATTTGACTTGAGTTGATTTTGAATTAATTCAAATGAATTAGAAAAATTAATTGTAATTCATTTTCAATTCATTAGGATTGATTTGATTTTAAATTAATTCAAATGAATTTGAAAAAAAAATTGCAACTCATAAATGAATTGCAATTAATTTTGCCGAATTCAATAGATTTAAAATGAATTCATTCCAGCCAAATGCGTATGAATAGATTCAAATTTCATTCAATTAATTTTTTGTCGAAAAGAATTAATTCTAAATTTTACTAATTCGCGAATTAATTCAAAAATGAATGACTCATTTACAGCTCTGCCTTAATGGACATGTCCTTGTTAAAAAAAGGGTTTGTAATCGAAAAGTATCCAGTCACAGACCTTAATTTCTTATGCCAAAACATATTACCGGGTTAAAGTAAAGTTTTGCTGGGTATAAGGGATTTTTTTTTTTGTTTTAAGTTTTTTAAATAAATTTTATTTACAATTTAATTCATTACAATTATTTTGCCTCAGCGCCTTATAGGCATTATTGAGGCGAGTTGGCAAGAATTAATAATACTAAAAATTTACATTTGTTGAAATAAATTCATTTGTGAAGAAAATAATAATTAATAAAAAAAAATATTATATTAAAAGTTCATTTAAATGTTGCAAAATGTGTTCTTTTAGTAATTTTTTAAAGACAGAAATTCTAATTTCGTTTTTAAAATTTTGTGGCAAGCTATTAAACTCACGGCTACCTATAAAATCTGCTCGCTGTTTAGTTGTTTCCAACCTACACCTGGCTACTCTTAAGTTTCCATTGCTTCTCGTATTTATTATATGATCATTTCTTGTAAACTTTATTGTATGATGACCAATATTGTTCAAACACTTAAAGACGTATAATAAAAGTTGCATTTTGTAAAGACCATGTATGGGTAAAATTGACTGGCACTTATTAGTGTATAAAGAAATTGTTGGGTATGTTATTGGAAGATTGAACACCACCTTCAGAGCTTTATTTTGCATTCGTTGAAGGGACTTTAAGGCATTAGTTTTCTTATAACCATATGAAATGGCTAGATAATTTAAATGACTTTGAACAAGGGCGTTATAAATTAAAAGTTTAGTATCCTTACTAAATTTGTTCTTAAATTTGTATAAAATGCCGACAGCTTGGGATGTTTTTGTCCGTAGATACTGCAAATGGTGATCCCAAACAAGATTGCTTCTAATGTGTATAAATGTTATGCACCTTAAATTAAAGATGCCAACCGAGATAAATGTTGTAATTTTCCAACTGAAATGCTGTCACTGAACTGAAATCGGTTGGTATAACTGAAAATGGGGTTTGAAAACAAAATTCGGATAGCACAACTGAATTTAGTTGCAATAACCAAAATATCCAGCAGTCAAATTCGAATATTGGTTGCACTAACCGAACCTTTTGTTTGCAGGCACAAAAATATACTTTTCAATTCTGTTGGCACTTTACTTTTCTGTGCGTGCATAATTGGTATTATTAAATAATTAAATAAGGAGTGCGTGAGAAGTAAATATAACATACTTTTGGGTTTATAACTTTAAAAACGTGCGCCCCGGTAGGCTACTTGGTAGAGTGCTGGCTTATAAGTGCGGGGGTCGTGGGTTCGATTCCCACCAGAGGCACTGGTCTGTTTTGGCTACAATGCGCCGAAGGCCATAGTAGCTAGTGCTCGGTTAGGGCAATATTATATAATTTGTAATTATATGATTATTAATTAATAAAATAAAAAACTTTAAAAACTTGTCATTATTTTTATACTTGACAGTTTTGTAGCGTTTGTTATTGCTGTCAAAAACAATTTTCCTAAGTTTATGTTTATGCCTATTGCATGAATATTATTTTTTTTATAATGGATAATCAAGATCAATTTTTTATTAAAATATTCCATGCATTTTAGTGTCGTCCTCACAAACCAATTAGGCAAGCTGGTGTATAACGGCAAATGAGACGTTTTGTTATAAACAAATATAAGGAACAACTTACAATCAAATGAAGATCTCAAAATTAAAAAGAGTTTGAAAAAAGTGGGCAGTTTCTACGAAAGAGAACACGAAAGATGCAGTAAAAGCCGTAGCGGAAGCAATTTCAGAAAAATTTAAAAATTATTATCAAAAACAATTTGAAAATCTGAAGGGTTTGTAAATTTAAACTTTGTATTAAATGTTTAAAATTTTTAAGTGCTAGTTTTAAAATTAGAAGCCTAAAAGCATGTTATATTAATTTCTTGCGCACCGGAAAAGTGAGGCAAACAAAAATAGCAAAAGGAAAGAACAAAAAAAGAGGAAAAATGAAAAGAAAATAGGAAAAGAAAGAGATTTAAAATTTAAAAGTTGTTTTTACTTAAATATTCTAACATATTCAAAAAATCTTCAGTAAGTAGTTAAAATTTCAGTATATATATACAATGGATTTCATCAGCTAGGGAATAATTTTGTCATCTTGCATACAAAAAATTCATACTAACTTTCGTTTTAAGTAAAAAACGTGTCTGATGGACTTAGTAAATGTATAAAAAAAAGTATTTTTGCTAACGAAAACATTTGGTTGTTTCAATCGGAACCGGTAAAAGTGCACCAACTTCACTTTCTGGCTGTCGAACTTTCAGCAAAATCGGAAAAAGTTTGGCATTCACTTTGCTTTACAGCTTTCGTCTTTTTCCATTAAATTTGACATTCATATTCCCAAATAAATCAGTTTAATAAACTATTTTCCATACGGAGAAAAAAAAAATCAATGAAACTTTTCTTTACAAAAGTAAACGCAAAATTTTCTTAAAACTAATGAAAAGTTTTACATTTTTTATAAAACCAGTTTTTTAATGAAACTTCTTCATTAAGTGTGGCAAAATTTACATACATCAAATTATTCCATTATACTATTTTATGTAAACTTGCATTTACTTGACTGAAAGTTTCAATAGACTATTTCAAGTGCAATTTTATTGATTTAATGCAAAAATTTGTAATATCATGTAGATAATTCTCTTAGTGCAATATCGATACTTGTCTATAATGCCTCCAAATGGAAAAAAAAAAATGACAATTTATATTTTTTTGGCCTAACTGTTAGAGAAAGAGGGTTGCATGATATAAATGAATTTTTGCAAAAAATCAACTCCATTGAAAATATTAATTTAACTAATAAATCCCCCCCACACATTATATTTGTCAATAGAAAAATGTAAAAAAGATTAAAAAATTAATTTAAAGTACTCTAATTCACCCCTCCCACCCCTCAACCGTCAAAAAAAAAAAACGTTTTACAGGATCCGCTCCTGTTTACAATCGGACCACTAAGTAAAAATTTCCGAATTATTTCCAAAAATCTTGTTATATTTCCCACTGTGCAGTGACTTAACTATAATTTTCCAAATGATAAAGACTATACAATTTGCGTTTTTTGATTTTAGATAGCCTCCGTTTAACCTAATAAAGATAACAATTTTTAGAACATTTGCCATAATGACAAAAGGGTTAATAGAAAATAACACAAAAATTAAATTAGAGCACAGACACAATGGCATCATCAAAGTTATAATCTCTTCTTTTAAAACAAAGAAATAAACAGAATAAAAATATTATAAAAAAAAATTAAAAGTAAAAAAAAATCCATAAACAAAGGCTTGTTTTTTGGTAACAATATAAAAAATAAAGTTGTCTTTATTTAAAAACAACGGTTGCTTAAGCAACCGTAGACATAATGATAATGTTGCATTGTTTTATGCAACGTATAGCTGTAAAACTAATAGACACAATAACACCTGCTGCATTAATAAAATCACAACGTTTACCATCAAAACGTTGTCGGAGAAAATTTCATTTGAAAACACCCTACCACATAATCATACTCCTAACAATAGCGTTATTGCAATGTATAGAAAACGGTAGCATTGTATGTGCAACATCACTAAATGGCATTAGTAACCCAAATAACAATAATAACAATATGAATAAAGGTTCTCTAAATAGTATTAATTTGAATAATAATAATTTAAATTTAAGGACATCAGCTTTAATAGCAGCTGCTACAACATCATCTTCATCATCATCATCGTCTTCAGCATCATCATCAACGTCCTCCTCAAATGCAGCAGGAAATTTAAATACAGTACCATCATTATCTTTAACAGCTATTGGCGGTAGTAGCAGTAGCAGCAGTAGTAGTTCTAGTTCCTCTTCTTTATCATCATCTTCCTCTTTCTCATCGTCTTCAAATTCTCGTAATGGTCGTCAAAATAGTAATAACAATAGCAACAACAATAACAATAGCAATCAAAATGACCAACTACCCTCTCAACTTTCCTCACGCATTATCCATACACGCAATGGCGCTTTATCGGGTGTAATTGTGCAATTAGATGGTCGCCATTTAGATCCGGTTGAATCGTATCGTGGTATACCATATGCATCACCACCTGTCGGTAATTTAAGATTTATGCCTCCTGTTTCGGCAGCCATGTGGTCAGGCGTCAAAAAGGCAGACAGGTAAGTTTTTTTCTAATGTTATCATACCATAAACAACTTTTAAGCATGATTTATCGATGTTGGAAAACATATATGAGAAACTTCAAACATTTTCGACACGTTAAGGCAAAATATTTTCAAAATATATTTTTGTATGACATGAGTAGTGACTTTTGTGTATGCACTCTAAAAATGCTTTGCAGAGTCAGTACCATTAAATATGTAAAATTTTAAGTAATAATGTCTAATTTTAGACATCAAATGTGTAAAATTCTTGTATATTCATTTTTGACTTCAAAAATACACATTAAATGTATTATTAGGCATATTTTATATATACCCTGTTACCATGGGCCATATATAATCATATCATGTTATTTTGGATTATTATTATATGGCTTATATAATTATATATGGAGTAAGATTTGGAGACATATAATAATATGAAGTACTATACTAAAAATTCTCTCAATAAAAATGATTAGATGTATTTGTAGAGATATAAGCCGTAATGTGACTCCACTCAAAGTCAGCTATCTCTTAATCATATTATAAAGTAAGTTTTTTATACAGGTATAGAACTTTAAGATGGCAACCCTTTTTTAACTGGCCGCCATTTTGTCAGCTGTCAAGTGATTTACGTTTAGTTTGGCTTGGCATTTCAACCTGAACAACGCTTCCAATTTGTGCAAATTTATTTTGAAAATCATGGTTCTTTTCGAAATACGTATCGTCCACGAATTTTGCGAATTTTGTTTACCAATGAAGCTCACTTTTGGTTAAACGGATACTGCCGTATTGGGGAGTGATCAGAGTCCTCAAGTGTATATTGAGACACCGCAACATCCAGAAAAACTGACTGTTTGGTGTGCTTTATGGGCTGGTGGAATCATTGGTCTGTACTTCTTTAAAAACGATGCTGGTCAGAACGTTACAGTCAATGGTGACCGCTATAAAGACTTGAATACTGACTTTTTCGTCCATCAATTGAACGACCATGATGTGCAGGAGCTGTGGTTTCAACAAGACGGCGCAACATGTCACACAGCTCGTGCCACAATTGATTTATTGAAGGAAACGTTTGCTAACCCCATAGTTTCACGTTTCGGGCCGGTGAATTGGCCTCCAAGATCATGCGATTTAACGCCGCTGGACTATTTTCTGTGGGGGTATGTGAAGTCGCTAGTCTACTCCGATAAGCCCGAAACGACTGACCACTTGGATTACAACATTCTCCGAGTTATTGCCTATATACGGCCACAAATGTTGGAAAAAGCCATCGAAACTTGGACCTCCAGATTATACTACGTCCGAGCCAGCCGTGACGGTCATATGCCAGAAGTCATACTTAAATTATAATGCCAGAAGACTACCCAGGTAGAAAAATACAATCTTTAAAACGTTTTAAAAGCATTTTTCATGATGGTACAAGCGTTTTCAGAACATACCAAATTACAAATTTAAAGCGTTTTGAGAATGTGCAAAATGATAACCCAAATTTACGGTCTGAGGATGGTATTTTATAACGTTCTCAAAACATTGCAAAACAAAATTTTTGAAATGCTTTTTCAATCGTTAAATAAGTATTTGCAGAACATTTTGGCTTACAGTTATTAAGCGTTATGAAAACGACCCAAATGATAACCGCTTTGAGGGTTGTAATTTTGAACATTGTCAAAACGCTCGAAAGACAAATTTTAAAGATCTTTATGAATTGTTCATAAATACCAATTTATAGTTTTAACGTTCTCTAAGCGTTAAAAAAAGCTACAATTAAAGTACTTTGTCATTGTTTTCAACACAAATATCAGAATAATAATTTTAAACAATTTTATATATTTACATTTTGAAAAATATTATTTTTATTGAATTTAATTAAAATATATTTTAAAGTAACAAAATATAAATTAATAAGCTTGAAACATAAAAGTATTACTTCAGGGTTTTAAATTAAGGGAAATGTGATTTAGTATAAAAAATATAAACATAAAACATAATTTTGACGAAACGATATTGTGACAACCACAAAAGAAAAAATAGATTTAAATTTGATATATAAAAATATATCAATAAAATCAATGAAATTAAAAATCGAATATTCAAATATGAAAATAAAAAGCCCTCTATTGGAAAATAGATATATTTCATTATATAAAAAAATTGCATAAGAAACCGAGTTCGCATATAGATAGACCCCCTTATGACAGTGTTGTTTTTTAATCAGTAAAATATTTTGTAAAAAAAAAAGTATTTCTAAAGTACTATTGGCAAATGTTAGAAAAACGCTTTAACGCAATGGCTTTACATTGGTTTCATTTTATAAACCGTTGTAAATTTTGTACGATAAGAACTTCTAAAGTACTTTTTACAAACGTTGGAAAAACGCTTTGAACCAATGTTTTTACAGTGTTTTTATTTCACAAATATTTGTACGTTTTGTATAAAAAGTATTCCTAAAATACTTTGTCCGAACGTTCGAATAGCAATCCAAAATAATGTTTTTTAAATGCTTTTTTTTCGTATTATTTGCAATTATCGCTTTGGAAACGCTTTTATTTTAGTACCATCAAAAACAAACGTTTTGAAAACTCTTCGTTTTTTGTACCATCCCAAATTTCTACCTGGGTATCTATCGAATAAAGAAAATTTTAAGGGCTTATTGTAAAAAAATGATAACCCACATTTAATTTTACATGGGTTTTCGCTATTTTCTAGTCATACATTTACCAATTTTTCGTAGAAGTTTTACTTAAACACTTATTACAAGTACCCACAGTGTAAACGACCTGCAACAGTCCTTTCTCTGCATTTTGTCAACGCTTAAAAGGCGAAAACTAACTAAAAATAAAAAAGTGGCTTATCAAGTTTTTACAATAAGCTCTTCATTTCATATCAATATAAAAAATTCATCGTTGTTTTATTCCATTTAAAAGTTCTATACCTCTATAGATATGATCGAAATGAAAAATTTTAGGATTACATTTTTTGATAGGATTTAATTAAAGTTTTATGCACTTATAGATCTTATTGTAATAACTACCTGTCAAAATATATATTATGCCACAAATATATATTATGCTAAATATAAAAATACACTCGAACAAATTGTCATATATTCGAACTTAAAAAGGACCTCTTACATTTCGTTCTATTCAGCTAACATTTTCATTTGTCTTTTACTGTTAAAAAAAATTAACCACAAATGTCGTAAAAATTAAGCACAAATTTAATAAACAATTAACAGTCGTTCATTTGAATGTAATTATTTTCCATTATTAACCGGAAGGATTGTACTTTCACATAAAAAAGAAATTTGAGAAAATATTCAGTAGTTTTCTTTTATAGCATTTTCAAAAAAAAAAGTTATTTGGCGGACCCTTTAGTTAAAAACCACTGCAAATCTAATTAAAAACAAATTAAATTTCACTTTAAAAATGACCTCTTACATTTCGTTCTATTCAGCTAACATTTTCATTTGTCTTTTACTGTTAAAAAAATGAACCACAAATGTCGTAAAAATTAAGCACACATTTAGTAAACAAATAATTTATTTTTTTTTTTTTTTTTATTTATTTATTTAAGTCTACGGGATAGATCCCTACAGACATTTTTCTTAAAAATAATAAATTACAATAGTGTTTTAAATCTACGTATTTAGGAACAATATTATATTGCGTTTAATTACGTTAACATTTGTGGAAAAATCTATTAAATTATAAAATGTATTAAAGTCGTCGCATAATCTTCTAAATGGATCAGCATTAGCATAGTTTACGCGAAAGTAATCAATATATAATGGACTGAAGTAACGTGTTGGACGTTGAGGAACGTTAAATGTAAGACTATTCACCAAAAATTCAGAGCAAACGTCGCCATTTATCAGGTTGATTAAGAATGTTACATTTAGCATTTTTCTGCGGCTAATTAATGAAGGTAATTTAATTTGAGCTAACCTTGATTTATATGAAGGAAGATTAGTAGGATCAGGAAAAAGATTTCGTAAGCAAAAAATTAAAAATTGTTTTTGAACAGACTCAATAAGATTACTGTTAACG
Organism: Delia radicum; assembly: GCA_021234595.1. NCBI lineage: Eukaryota > Metazoa > Arthropoda > Insecta > Diptera > Anthomyiidae > Delia > Delia radicum. Next base: position 34,614,938 of record CM037851.1, on the reverse strand, counting down.
TCGTAATACGGATCCCAGACAACGCAGCAGTATTCCAAAATTGGTCTAACAAGAGACGTATATAATTGTTTTGTAATGCTTGTATCAGTAAATTCTTTAGCCCAACGTTTAATAAAGGCAAGTACCCCACGAGCTTTATTAGATGTCATAGTAATATGTTGAGTAAATGTCAGTTTTGTGTCCAGTAAAACACCGAGATCGAGAAAAACATGTACGAACTCCAACTGATGTTCACCAAGAAAATATTGACCAAGATCTCCAGAATTTCTAGAAAAACGCATGTACTTGCATTTACTTAAATTCAAATCGAATAAATTTAGATTGCACCAAACGAAGAAACTATTTAAATCACGTTGAAGGTAAGCTCGATCACCAGAATCTTTATAGCTAAGGAAGATTTTAACGTCGTCAGCATACATAAGCACGTTAGAAAATTTAATTATAGATGGAACATCATTTATAAATAGCGAAAATAAAATTGGACCCAGGTGGCTGCCTTGCGGTACCCCAGAATTTACAATTATTTTCTTAGATGAGGTATTATTAAACAAAACACATTGCTCTCTAGCAGTTAGATAAGATTGAAACCAGTTTTAAACAGTTTTTTGTAAATCCCATCAAGTACAATTTTTTAAGTAAAAGGCAATGATTAACTTTATCGAAAGCTTTGCTGAAATCAGTGTATATTACATCAGTATGTTTTCCTTTGATGAAACCACGGTTAATTAAAGTTGTAAGTTCTAATAGATTTGTCACTGTTGAGTATCCTTTACGAAAACCATGTTGAACCGATGATAATATGGAAGAGGCTTGATGACATAAGGAATCAGTGATGCATTTTTCAAACAGTTTGGGTATTGCACTTAGTTTAGCTATACCTCTATAATTGGTAACATCAGATTTACTACCAGATTTAAATAGTGGGATAATGTAGGACTCTTTCCAAATTTTTGGGAAATAGCCATGTTTAATAGACAAATTAAAGATGATAGATAACGGAGTTGCTAAGGAATTAGCACAATTTTTTAGAATGCAGCTAGGAATACCATCAGGGCCGCCTGAATAAGACGATTTAAAAATTTTTAAAGCGCTAACAATAGAAGACGTGTCAACAAGAGGAAATGAAATTGACGGATGTTCAGGTATAGTAAAAGGATAAATATTAGAACTATCATATTCAGCATCTGTGTATGTAGTGGCAAAAAAGTCAGCAAACATGTTACTGATCATCAAATCATCGCTAGATTCATGATTTAAATATTTCATTACTGGAGGGTAGCCGTCAGATTTTCTTTTAGAATTAACAAACTTATAAAAGGATTTAGGGTCACGTTTTAAGTTTAGTTTTATGTTATTAAGGTAATTTGTGTACAACTTTAGATTCAGCAAGTTGTATTCTGCGCGGGCTACGGAATATTTACCATACTCCATAAGTGAGCCAGATTTTTTATACTTTTTAAACCGTTTATTTTTCAAATTTTTCAGTTTAGTTAAAGATTTTGAGTTCCATGGAGGACCGGATTTTTTCATTACAGTGTGCTTCGGGATACATTCATCAAAGTAACCAAAAATAGTTTTATAGAAAGAAAATATCATTGTGTCTATAGCATCTGACGATCCATTAGAAAATGACAAAATTTGTAGCCAGTTTGTGTTACAAAATAAGGAATTCAAATCATTGTAGTTCGCCTTTTTAAAACAGTAATACTTAACATTATTCAAATGTCTTTTTGACTTAGTAACGAATGGCAAGTTGCAAATTAATTCAATAGCAGGGTGATGATGGTCTTCAGGTCTGGTAATAGGATTAGAGCGAGTCAAGGTACAATCAGCCGGTTCATTTACAAATACCAAATCTAGTAACTTTTTATTTTTATTATAAACACCATTTATCTGTAGAAGCCCTAAATCCGACATGTTGTTTAAAAATTCTTCATAAGTATCCTTAATATAAATGGGAGCATACATAAAAACGTCCGGTAAAAATTTCCAAGTTAAATATGGCATATTAAAGTCGCCAAAGACAAACATAGAGTCCTCAGAATTTGTTGTTTGAGCAACAGATTTAATGGCTTCAGAGTGCTGAGAAAAAATCAATTTATCAGTCAATTTATCAGTACTCGGAGGAATATATGAACAGGTTATAAAGACTTGTTTACGATTTAACTTTATTCTTACTCCAATAAATTCGATATTGCAAATAGGGTCGGTAGCAATTTCAACCGAAGGTAACTGGTTAGACACAGCAATTAAAACACCTCCACCAGTAGTATTAGTAATTCTATCCCGTCTATAAATCTGATAATTATTACACAGTATTTCAGTATTTAAAGTTTTACAACTAAGCCAGGTTTCTGTGAATACGATGACGTGGTAATTGAGCGCGAAACTTTCAATATATAAAGAGGATAGTTTTGAATTAATTCCATTAACATTTTGGTATACGATACTTAAATTTTCAAGGTTTTTAGTTAGTTTTTTGGAGAATTTAGCATACGTGGAATACGAGCAGTATTATTTGAATTTTGGTTATTACGTGGAATATATTCTCGGACGAGAGCGTTTTCCGGCCAAAATCCAGGACTAACAACACGATCAAAAAATTCAAATGGTACCATAATTCTGAATGGTCGTTCATTTGTTTAATTTTTTTAAATAAAAACTGCAAAACCTAAGATAAATTCATTTTACAGAAACTTTATGTGGTTTACTTTTTTAAATATACTACAAATGTAATCAAAAATGAAATTTCTTCCAAAAATTACTGCTTAAAAACTGCTAATTTTTCACTTAAACATACTGTACTACTACTCAAACAACTACAAATATTTACAGCAGAAGTTCCCTGAGTTTATGATTTTTGAGGTTCTGAAAATATTGTTTGCTCTATAAAATTTAAAGTTCTCAAAATTTTGTTAAGTCTTTTCGATTTTAGTATAAATCTAATTAAAACCCAGTATATGATGTAGAATTTGGTGGAATTGATATAGCATTTTAGCTTACTCAAAGCGAAATGTGTTTGGAAAAAACTGCTGTTGTAATCGCTAGGAATGAAAACTCTTAATACATTTTCAGTTAATCAATTAAGTCCGTAGTGAGGATTCACTCTAGATACGTAGTTATGTTCCAATATCATGTTTTTTATAAAAATAATGAAAAACAAAAGTGTTTTCGTTTAAAAAATTTGAAATCTATTTGACCCGTAGGTGCGTTTACTAAAAAAAAACTCAGTTCACGCAATACGCTAAGCAATTTCAAATATAATTTAGAATGTCAGTTGCAAAAAATGTAAGTGTGTGATATTCGAATACTTGGTATACCTCAAACTGTATACATTTATGTCGTGTTTAAAATACTGTACTCTAGAAATTCTCATTTTGGTGAATGTATCTATCAAATCTAATGACTCCATTTTGTATTGTTTTGGATCTGAAAGTTAAAAACTAGAAGCAAAAAAATAAAATAAACAAAAAAATTCTTGTAAATTTCAAGTAATTTGTTTCATTTTCCAACTGGTGTCTTTTCAACGTGAAACTTTGCCTCTCATAGTTTTTAAGTAGAGCCAATTCAAAAAACCTTGAGAATTAAGAGGCATCGAAAGTCAGTTTCAACTGGTCTTTTTCTGTAAAACAGGTTTTTAAAACTTTGAGCATTCATTAGGTTTTTACTTCGTCATTTTTTAACCGGTTTTAAAATTTAAAACGAACATAGAAAGAGCGATAGCCGACCTTTCCAAATTTATATATAAATTTCAAAATTGATCAAACAGTACAGAGAAATTTAAAAAAATATCTAACTCTTTATTTAGTTCTTCTAATCCTTTTTTAATTTTAAGGGCTTCCTATTCCAACAATTTTTATAGAAACATATTTTTTATATCTTACTTCTAACATTTAAATTAAATTTTTTATTGAGATAGGCGTGGTAGAGAAGATTAAGCATACTTTTCTAAAAATCATAACTACATTGTAAAGTTTTTATTGAATTAGACTGCGCAGTTTCTGGTAACACAACCTTCATCAGTAATCCTTTTTGACAATACTGTAATTATTTGTTATGGTTTTTATTGTTTGATTGCATCTATATGAAATGTTTATTTATTAAATGCAATCCTGACCGTGGCTTGAACCTGCTTTCTTTGCCACATGCACTTCGCACTACACTTTAGACAGAGGCTCTAACCAATTGATCTAAGTAAGGTCGATTTTTGCTGTGGCTTAAAACCAGTTTCAATTACACGGGGTCGATTTTACATTTAATTGTAATTGCAGAAGATAGCTAAGACAAACACCACAACAATTCACAATTGTTAGAAAATCATATGTAATCTAATTTCCACTATTTCCCACATTTTGTGAGTTGGCGCAACTATGATGTATTTTTTGTACATACGGTAGTTTGGCTATTCACGTAGTTAGGGAAGAGTTGCCAGGGAGCAAATTTTTGATATATTTTATTGGGGATTTTTGAATTTTATTCATCGTCTTCTTAGACAGTGTGCAATGAATACTATAATTAATATGCACATATTTTTCAATTTATTATTATTCAGTTAAAATTTTCTATTCAAAACAAAAAGTTGTTATATTATAATGAGTATTGAAATAAACGAAAAATGTTTATTGTTTTTACCGATTTTGTCAATTATTTTTTTTACCACGTGAAAATAAACTAAAAAATACAATTGTTTTAAAGTAAGAGTAAGTAGTCATTTCTTTAACTTATTTTCAATTAATTTATTGTGTATATTCCTTAGTCTTTACGGAAAAAAAAATATTGTGAGTGTATTACCAAGTTTATCTTAAAAACTCATGCATACAGTATAAAATCACAATCGTTAACAAGTTACAACCAGTTAACGCCTTTTGCAAGTATATCATTTTTTTTTTTAGTATTTACACAAGCTTCAATTTAAAAATTTAAAAAGAACCCAGCAAAACCTCGGTAATAGGTTGGTATTACGGAACATGTTACCTAGTAATAAGTTAAACTCGTTATCCTTGCATTACTTTGCAACTGTTGGTAGTGTCCGACCGAACAGTTCGGCCCAAAAACCTATATTTTGTCGGTTTTTTGATATCTAGAGGCAATGATGGCAAATTTTGGTATTGGAAACATGTTTGTTGAGCCGATTTAATTCGATTTTGTGTATAAAATTTAAGAGAAAAGCCGAAGTTTAGCTATAAAATTAAAAGTTCGGCCGCCGAACTATTTTCAATTTGGCCGAACTTTCTGAGGCCGAACAGTGAATTCATTGCTTAACTACAGACTTTTCTTCAAATTTGGCACTCAAAACAGCATCTAATCAGCCCAATAAACATTTTTCCATCCGCCAAATTTGTCCATAATGCTTTAAAATACCTAATACAGACCAAAAGCATTTTCTGGCCGAACTGTTCGGTCGGACACTAACTGTTGGTATAACTGACTGCCCATTAGTAATTCTAAATTTATGTGTTCAAATATTTTTATGGTATAATTAGTATAATTGCAGGGCTTATTGTAAAAACTTGATAAACCACATTTATTGTTTTATGGGTTTTTCTATTTTCTAGACATCCATTGATTAATATTTAAAAGAAGTCTTGTTTAAACATTTATTGTAAGTAACTGAGTATAAACATTCAGCAAAAGTCATATTTTTTGCATTTGTTTTACCTTTAAAAGTCAAAAGCAAACTAAAAATGAAATGTGACTTATAAAGTGTTTACAACAAACCCTTTAACTAATATAATAAAATTTTTACTGCTAACTCGACAATTTTAAAATAATATTTGATTTAAAAATTAAAGATTTAAATAAAAAGTTTTTTATAACTCCTTAGCTGTAAGTGAGTAGTATCATGTTACCGAGGTAAGTAGTTACCTCGGTGGACATGCCCTTGTTAATATAATTGGGTTTGTAATAAAAAACTAACCAGCTACTAATAAAAGTGTTTGTAATGCAAAAGTAACCAGTTGGCGACCTTAATTTCTTATTCCCAAACTTATTAACGGGTAATAGAAAGTTTTGCTGGGAATATAAAAAAACTTATTAAAATAACAGACTAACTATTTAAGCAGCTCAAAACGAAAAGTATAATATACAATTAAAATGGTAATTAAGAACGCACTCTAACCCTAAACTCATACCATAAGTAGCAGGAAGTAATATAGCAAGACAACAAAGGGAGGTGTAAAAGTATTAAAACGGAAAAAAACTCATAAAGAACAATAACCATGATGGGTACTGCTTAGATTTTCATGTCTCCTCCCAAGTACGTAAAACTTGGCAAATAGCCTTAACGTTTTTATTATTAATAAAATTCACACTTTAGCAAAAAAATAAAATTGCAAAAATTTTAATATTTGAGATTAGAGTGGGGAAAATTACGTTAAAGCAGAAATTGTACAGTTTGAATATGAAAACCCCCCAAAAAAAAACATCATAAACGAAGTGTAAAATTTTTCCTATAAACTCAGGTTTTTATATTTTTTTATGGTCGAAGCAAACTTTTAGCAAACAACTACCTACTTATTTTGTTAAATCTTTATGGCCAGCTTGTAAACGCGTTTAATGATGTTTTTTTTTTTTTTTTAAAGGTGGTCTATTCTTTTGTAATACACACAATAATCATAACCAAACCAGAGTCGATGTTTTAGTCATAAAAATAAGTATGAAACTTTATTCGCACACTCAGTAGAATTAACGATTGCACTAATAAAATCTTAATGAATGCGTACGTTACAAAATACTATGAAAGCACTAGAACAGATTGTTTCCAAATACAGTCGGGGATAGAAAAATAGCAATGGGAGAACTATAAGAAGTCCCTTTAAAGGAAAAGTTTTGTTGTGACAATTTTCCAGATTGAAACCTATATTGTCCAGATGCGGCCACTTAATAGAGTATATTGTTTAAATATTTTTTTTTTTAGAAGACAAAAATTAATTGACTCCACTATACAGAAAAATTATTAACCTTAAATATATAATTAAAGATTTGATTTGAATTAGATTTGTTTCTAAACAAATATTTTTTTCCTTAGACCTTAAATGGTCTACTGGACTTTTAACACCATTGTGAAACCGATGGTCAAATACGCCTCATTGGCATGGTGGACAAAGGTTGAACAACTCGGGGCTCAGATGATTCTTAAGAGGGTTTATCGACTGGCATGTATTGGTATCACTGGTGCCTCGAACTCATGTCCGACTGATGGCACTGAAGTCAGGAGAACGCGTGCATGGGATCCCTAAGGCTGCGGGAGATTGGCAGCATGAGGAGTGGGGATCTGAAGGGGCATCTTGAGATTGCGAAAATCTTCGCTGATGACCCGGCTATTAGGGTCAGTGACAGAATACTGCCTGTGCAGGTATTTGTGAGGCACTTTGTTGTTGTGGTTTCCGACAGGAGCGCGTGGTTGACTGGATCTTGGGTACCGGAGGTTGGTGCAAAGGTCTGGTTCACGGTAGCACGCGCCATTCACAGTAACGTTTCTAAAACTATATTTTCAATTACAGTTTTAAATTTAAAAAATCTCAGCACAAATTTTAGTATATTGTTCTGAATTATGTATTAGAACTTGCAAAAACTACCCTATGGGGAATGAGGAGTCAATTGACCTAAAAGTGACTGGTTAAAAAAGAACTTATCACAGGACTGGTATAATTTAATACTGCAGTGGGTTAAGCAGTGACATTTAAAATTACCAATCCCGTGACTGGTAAGGGAGGACATACCACTTAACCAGAATGCTTATTAACAACCCAGCAAAATAAGAGCTGAGGAAGAAGTAGTAAAAACACCACATCTACTGAGTCGGATGTGGTGCAAATTTAGGTGAATCATTAATGAATTTAACATTGTCGTGTGAATTTAACATTGTTTAATGAATTTAACATTGTCGTGTCGTGGGCGGATGGAGTGAATATATAACTTCTTTACTAGCATTTTAAACAGTGCATGGATGCTATTTTCCAATAGTTCATGGAAAGTCTTTTTCAAATATATATTAACATTTTTATTTAATAAAAATGTGCAGCATACTTTAGGGATGTATCTTTAAATATTAAAAAAAAAAAAATCTTTTGATGCCAGCGAGTATTGAACACACGAATCTGAGTTACGATCTGCTGTATTAAAGTAGACCGCGCTACCATTTGCACCAAAGTTACTTATGCAATACAACAAACTTAAAACGAACGTAAGTTGAAAATATTGATATATTTTTATGAAAACAGGAAAAATATGCTACACAAATATATAATAAAAAAGATAAAATAATGATTTTTAAAATATTTTTATTATGTGATTTCGTATCACTGAGATACAAATTATTTTTAAAATCTTTTTAAGTTTTGATGAGGTTACAAAAATATTAAGAAATAATGAAAATGCTCATTTAACAATTTTGAATTCATTGCAAATTTTAAAATATTTTTTTAATAATTAATTTGACGAGAAGTGTCTTTAATAAGATAATGACAATGAGAAAAAAATATTGGAGAAGTAGTTTAACTACAGATCGGAAAAAGTGGCCTGCAATGAAACGATTGTGCCTTGGAACGGAAGATCTTTTAATGTTTCCCGTATTTTTTTCTAAATATTTGAAGAAAGAGGTCGGTAATTTTTTGCGATCCGAAATAATAGAATTAAAACACAACTAGATTTTAGAAGCCAAAATTAAATTTGTTTACCTAATTTTTTTTTGAATATTGCACACGTTTCAATTGAGGCACACCTGAAAAGTATATCTTGAAACAAATATGAAAAATTCGATAAACTAATTTTTAGCAGTGAGATGCATCTTTGCATTTTCTTATCAAGATAACAATAAAAAATATTAAACCTTAGGTTTTTTTATAATTTTAAATAAGTTTTACAAAAAGTTCCATCGCAAAGACAAAAAATAGATTTTTATCAAATAATTATTTGTCCACTCTGGATAACAATTTTCTAATTTAATTTAATTTAATTCTTTATGATTAAAGTCAAGATGTTAATTATTTGGTAGTTTTTAAAATACTCAGAAAAACCAAATTAAATAAAAAATACTAAAAAAATTAATTAGAATTAAAAAAAAATAAAAAAAAAAATTATCTCCCCGGCCCGAAATTGAACTCGAAACCTTCTGATTGCAAATCCAACCACTTACCACCTCAACCTCCATATAAAAAAATAATATGTATGAACTTATAAAAAAGTACTTCTTATGATGTTATTAATTTAGATACCAATTAATTTATATGGTGATGCAAATGCAGTTGAAAATAACTTTAATTTACCATTTTTGGCAGTTGTTAACAATAACTTCTATTAAAGTGAAAAATGTGTGTATGCTAATGCTTTGGAAGTCAAGTTAAAGAGGTTCTTAAAGCACTACTTCCTCTTTATTTTGCTGGGAAGAAAAAGCCAGTTGTTAAAAGTTTTTAACTCCAAAGTATTAAGGCAAAAAAAAGTATTAAGGCAAAAAGCGGTTAGTCCTCCGACATGGCTCTCTTGCGACAGTCTTGTGGTATGCCCATCTTTGAATAGTCCTGTGGCATGTCACTATGTGGTTTAAAGCAGGACAAATGACCCAGTCCTATGACAAGCCCATGTTAAAGTTGCCAGTTGTTTACATAGGGTAGAGTTTAGCAGAGGACCGGTCTCTGGCACAAAGGGACCGATCCTGTGGCACACGTAGGACAGGTCCCATTCCCCATAGGGTACATATTCAATAGTGATAATCTTTTTGAAATACAGAATGCTTTAAGTTAAATGTTAGATCACGCAGAAATCTTTATTTAAATTTGAATATTCGCACTAGCATTTTAAAATTTAATTGAAACAATATGTGTTCTTTGTATTTGTTTGTAGCTTGAAAACTACAATAAATTTTATGTTTGACAATAAATTATAATTTTATATAATGTATGTATGTATGTGTGTATGTATCTTTATTTACAAATATAAAATTTAAAATAAAGAAATAAGTTAATTAATTAACAATGACATTAGTCGTCTGTTATAAATATATAAATATATATGTAATTTAAATATTAAAATATTAAAAAGTATAAACAAGTTTAAAAAATATTTATTAAAAGTAGCAAAAACTATAGCTGTTAAAAAATAGAATTTATAAAAATTCATTCATTATTGATTTTCTATAGTTTAATGCAATTTTTACATAACTATGGAGTATATTCCATCCGTTGAATATTTGGCCATTCAAAATATTTTTGAGTTCATTTTCATCTAGATAGGTTTTACCAAAATGTCTGTTTCTGATTTCCCTAAAAATTGGACATCTTGCCATAAAATGTGGTAAAGTTTCGTCTTCACCTGTGTTACATAATGTGCAAGTTTTACTTTGTGTTGTGTTGAAATTATTTGCATTTAGAGGTAACAAATCACACCTTGCTCTAAATACGTTTGAAATTTGCCATTGGTTTTTTAAATTTTTTATATAGTTTATGCCCACTTTATGATCTAATAATTTATAAAAACGCGATTCATTGTTAATTGCTTGTTGTTTTAGTTGTTCAGAGGTTCTTGATTTTAGTTCTTGGAGCAAAATAGTTCCACTGTGAATCCATTCTTGCGCAGAAATATTTTCATACGCAAATTGGACTCCAAAATCTCTACTTAGATTATTAATCTCCTTTGCCCAAAATATATTATCTCGTAATACAATTAATGACAGTTTATTTGGCAATCTGTTTTGGTTGTACTGAAGTAGCGTTTTGTAAATATAGTTCATATGCAAATTTAATGTATAAAAATGACTGCACTCTGCATTTGTTTCCAAAAAGAAAGTGTAGTTGGGTGCAAAATCTGGAAGTTTTAAAATTCTCTTCATAAAATAACGCTGTAGTTTATCTACCTCTTCAAATAAACAGTATCCCCATATCTGAGCCGCATATGATTGTATGGATCGACAAACTGCTTGAAAAAGCTTCCATTTAGATTTTAAACTTATATTTGGTTTGTTTAGAAAACTGTTCCACGTTGAGTTAATACTATTCTTGGAAGATATATATCTTTTTTGAATATGTTTCTTAAAACTCATTTGCGGTGTCAAAATTACACCCAGATAGTTGTACTCATTTACAATTCTGACCTCTTGATTTTTATACCAAATCTTATCTCTTGATGCCAGTCTACCACCTTTCCTAAATACCATCATTTCTAACTTCAGCATACTAACTTCCATGTTCCATTGCTCACAGTAATTTTCCAAGTTTATTACCATACTTTGTAGAGTTTGTATATCATCAGCTAATAAAACAATATCGTCTGCATAAAGAAGCAAACGTACGTTAATATCATCTATTAAGAGCCCACCACCCAAGTGTTCGTGAAGATCGTTTAAATATAGAGTGAAAAGCAGGGGTGACAAAAGGCACCCTTCTTTAACACCTGTAAAAGTTTCAAAGTACTCAGAAACCTCATTTCCGTTCCAAACTGCTGATTTTGTGTGTCTGTAGACGTTTTCTATAAGATTTACTACTTTCGTTGACATACCTAAAGCATGTAATTTATAAATGAGCGGTTTTCTTGGCACTCTGTCAAATGCAGCTCTAAAGTCAACGAAAAAAGCATAAGTTTTCTTCTTCTCATTCATTTTTGATTTTACTATAACCGATAGATTATATATATTATCGACAGTTGAATAGTGTGGCCTAAACCCCGCCTGAAACTCATTCAAAATATTATATTGCTCTACCCAATTAGTAAGTCTAGAGTTAACGATACCCATTAACAGCTTTGCAGCACAGTTCATAAAGGAGATTCCTCTATAATTTTCAGCACTATTCATGTCTCCTTTTTTGTAAATTGGGAATATAATACTGCGTGTAAACTCTTCTTCCACTTTTCCGGTTTCAAAAATTACATAAAATTTTATATAATTGGATGAGGACAAAATTCGTATATAACTATATCATATTACTTCTAATTGTATCTAAATAAATACAGTATGATGCAATTAGATCTTATTTAATATAATTTAATCGAGACATTTTGCAGATAAAATTTTATATGATTACGTATGGGGTCATACTAAATTAGATAAAACTATATGCAGCTCTTTATCATTTTTTTTTTAAATCGTGAATTCAACTTGATTTTTTTTTTTTTGTTAAATATTTATGGACGGCTAAAAATACTGAAGTAATCTATACTGCAGAGTGAACTTTGCTCTCTTTTCCTTCACACTTACGAACATATTTTGTGTATCATGACATCGAAATTTTAGTACTTTGAGGTACGTAATTTGCCCATACTTCTCATAGTGACTAGACCATAAAAATTTTTCATCAAAACACCGGTAAAATATGTAACAGTTTAAAAAAAAAATAAAATAACAGTGGCCGATTTAGCAAATACAGTACTGGCAAAGCACTTCTTTTGTTATTACTGGCAAGACATTTGTTTTACAATAAGTCCGTGCTTTGACAGTACAATATTTTTTGAACCATTGGGAATTTCTAGCAGGATAATTACATATTTTTTGTATTTTATATTGCTATTTTTCTACACATTCAATATTTTTCCTAAAAAAAATACCTCAAATTTTAATATCATAACATGAAAAAAAAACGTGTGCTTCAAAAAATTTTATTTCTGGAGCGAAATAGAAAATTGTATGTTCATCATTAAAAATGTTAATGGTTGGAATGTTTAACGCACAATTTATATGTTAGAGTGTCCCTTAAAAACAGATTTGTCATTACACCCCCAGTTTTATTACAAATGGAAGAGAATTATTTTTTTTAACGTTAACCCGGTTTAAACGGTTTATTATTACAAAAAATTCACAAAATTAGTCATTTCCAAAAAATTACTTTTGATATCATTTATTCATTGAATATACTAAAAACTATTCACATATCGAAATCTGAATCCATCGGGTATATTATTTAGCCAGGAATCCAAAAGGACCTACAAATTTTTTTAAAAAGACAGAAACGTCTTTTATTAAAATATATTTTATAGTTTTTTTAAAATGCCTTATTTGAAGATGTTGATTGATATTTTTATAGTATAATAGTTGCTATTAAAAAAAAAAAATTAAAAAATTTGGAGCAACTCCTTTTCAGAACATTTGATGAAAATAGCTTATTTTGTAAAAAACATTTACAAAATTTTACTGTTTTTATCAAAGTTTGCATAATTTCCGGAAATATACCACTTAAATTAATTAAGACTACAATTATCTTTACTTTTTTTTAAATGCTTAACTCTTAGTGGTCTAATTATAAAAATACCCATGAAAATTAATTTTAATTCTTCTCCTTTATTTGCATGTCCACTTCTGGATTTTAGCGATTACATACATTTAGTTTTTTTTTTTTTACATGTTACATATTTTTACGAGCATTACTTAAATATTTTAAAATATTAAATAAGTATTCGAAATACATTTTTATAATGTAGATTTAATTAATATTATTAATTATATCATTTCGAAAAAAAAAAAAAAAAAAATTATTAATTATAGTTAAAAAATCATTTCTATTTCTAGCAGTGTTTATAATATCATTCATTGTTCGTAACCTAGTCCAATTTCTTATATTTCTGAGCCATGATAATTGCTTGCGACCGATTCCACGTCTTCCTTCAATCTATCCTAATTTTAATTACGACTACAAATTCGTAAACTTTTAAATTAATAAAAATCTAAACTATATAAAAATAATTATTTTATGTTACTTGATCCATATAGGGTTAATTTTTACACCCTTGTACACTAGAAAATTTCCGTAATATCATCATTTTCTGAAAATTATCACTAAAATTCAAAAAATCTTTGCCCGAGGGCAAAAAAGACCCATTTAACTTAATTTAAATTATGACTACAAAAAAAGAATACGAAGCATTTAAACTGATCAAAAAAATGTCCACTTGATAAAAAGTATTATTTTGTGTGATCCATATATACTCACAAGAACTTTTCTATAAAAGTTCAACAGTTATTTAAAAATTGACTCGGTAAAGTTATTTCAATATAATATACAGTTAAATTACGAAAGAAATATATTTTTTAACTTTCTGTCTGTTATACAATAAACAAAATAAACAAAAAAAAAACGGACTTTCGGTAATAGTTAAAATATTCACTTAAAATTTTCTATTTAAAAAGGTGCTATATTGTATTGAGTATTGAACGACACGAAACAGTTTTTACGTTTTTACCGATTTTGTCAATTAAATTTTTAACAGTTGAAAATTAACTAAAAAATACAATTGCTTTAAATGAAAAGTAATTAGTCCTTTTTTAACTGATTTTCAATTTATTTAATGTGCATATTCAGTAGTCTTTTCCAAAAAAATATTGTTAGTGTAGGGCTAATTTTTTTATTTTTCATCACAAAAGACTTTTTTTGTTAAAGTTCTGCCTATTATAGAGGCTCTAGCTTTTCTAACACTTCGGGTTCTGATGAGATCTTTAGCCAGATCGAAATAATAGTATCAGCCTAGGTAATATGTTTGATTTGCTTGGTTTTTGTAAATATGAGGAGGTTGGAAGCTCGTTATAAATTGAAAATGACTCACTATAAGATTTACAGAATTTCTCCGATGATGATTGATGAAAACATTAAAATTTTGTTAAATTTTTCACAAAATAAACTATTTTGAAATAAAAACAAAAAAATAAATCACCCGTAGCCGCTTTATAGAAAATGGAATGCTCGGGATCGTTTCCGTACGAAGCCTATTTGTATTAGTAGTTTTTGATCCTATGGAGCAGTAAATTTGTCCGCTTAGCCCTATCTCGTTTAATTTCAGAGATACTGGCTATTTAAAAAACGTCATTTTATAAACTGGCTAGTTTATCGAAAACTAAGTGGGATATCGAAAAACTGAAAAATATTTTCAAAACTTTACTTAAATAACACATACTGATAATGCATATAAAGGGTCCGCCATCTAACGTTTTTTTTTTCAACTTGTGCTTATTTCGTGAATGGTAACACTTAGCTCATGTCTGATTTGACAGATAATTAGTTTTATCCTTCCGCTGAACGAATATGGTTGTGTATACGCTTGAACAACGCTGGAAATATTGCGACATTACTTTTAAAATCATGGTAATGTTGCAGAATGTGTGCCGATACACCCAAAATGAGTCACTGTTTGGTGCGGATTTTGGTCCAGAGGCATAATTGGGCCATTTTTCTTCGAAAATGAGCAAGGAGTGGCCGTTACAGTCAATGGCGATCGTTATCGGGCCATGTTGAAAGAATTTTTGTTCACAAAAATTGAAGATTAGGAAATACAACTGCACACAATCGATAATGTGCTTAAAAATTGGACCGATCGTGTAGGCATGGCCAGCCGAGGCAGCCATTTGAATGAAATTATTTTCCATTATTAACCGGAAGGATTGTACTTTCAAATAAAAAAAGAAATTTGAGAAAATATTCAGTAGTTTTTTTATATAGCATTTTCCAAAAAAAAAAAGTTATTTGGCGGACCCTTTACAAACTCGAATTATAATTTTTCCAATTTATTTTATTTTTTGTTAATAACAACTATTATTTTATAAAAATGGCAATAGACATCTTCAAAAATCTTTAAAATTAATTTAAATTATTATCAAATTCGTTTATCATTTTGGAATCCATGATAAATTGGGCTAATGATATCCAATGAAGTCAGAGTTCAATTTCTGAATAATTTTGAGCATATTAAATACATAAATGAAATAAAAAGTGATTTTTTTTTTCGAAATTTTGAATTTTTTTAATTTTTAATATTACAATTTTTTCCAAAATGGGGCCGTCTTGCGGCACGGGTTAACGTTTTCGAAAAAATAGATTTTTTTTTCCATTTGGAACCATTTTCAATAAAAATGGGGCTGTAATAAACGACACATACGTTTTTAAGGGACATCCTACGTGTACATATACGTTTAGTGCTGATGTTAATGTTGGCTACTCTCTCAACCTCTTTTTGAAAGCAATATTAGAGCCAAAGGCTACAGAAAAGATAAAAAAATACTAATAATATTACACGAGTGGTGGTTAGCAAGTATCAGTGGAATGAATAAGCAATTTGCAATGCACATAAATGATGAAAATTTCAAAAGAGATGGAAAAAAAATTTTACACAAAATTAAAATGATTTTTAAAATTGAATTTTATTTCATTAAGCTGCTTAAGAGGAAGCAGAAAATAATTTTCTTTTTTTTTACATCAAGATTGAAGTTGCAAAAATGCTAAGGCAGTTTTTTGAATTGGATTTTCATGTTGCCATAAACTAATTCTCATTAAACAAAAATTAGTATTTTTGTTTAAAAATTAAATCAAGTATTGAATTTTGTTATTTATTTCTTGTACAATATAAAACTTTCTAGCTTATGTCTCAAAATACAAATACAAGGTTGTATTATATCCATTTTCCTTGAAGTCTGTGTATTAATATTATTGCAGACATTTAAACTCACAAATTGCTGTTTTTTATATGGTTTCTATTTGTTCTTATTGTTAGTGAAGGAAATTTAGGGAGGACGTGTCGCAGTTATTATATTTGTTTTAGTACAATTTTGTGTAACTAATCGTTTTGTTTTTCAATCCTATTGTTGTTTTCAAGGAAAAACTTTGGATTTTATTTTTTTAAGTTTTCAAGTTTGTTGGTATAAACAATTTGCCTTGAAATACTTATAAATACTTATAAGTATGCTATAAAAAATATTTTAATAAATTCCTTTAAATGGGCAACAAATGTAAAATATTTAAGTTTAAAAGTCTACTTTTGTTTCTTATTCCCAGCGAAAACATGGTAATGACAACTTATTATTTTATACATTACTTTGTAATGAGTACTTATTACCTCTTACATTACTTTTTTATTCCCAGCAAAAACATGGTAATGACAACTTATTATTATGTACATTACCTTGTAATGAGTACGTATTACCTTTTACATTACTTTTAATAATAAAATATTGCGTTACCGATAAGAAACTTGTAATTAATTAGCATATACATTACTTTGTAATGAGAACTTATTACCTCTTACATTACTTTTTTATTCTCAGCAAAAACATGGTAATGACAACTTATTATTATATACATTACCTTGTAATGAGTACGTATTACCTTTTACATTACTTTTAATAATAAAATATTGCGTTACCGATAAGAAACTTGTAATTAATTAGTATATACATTACTTTGTAATGAGTACTTATTACCTTTTACATTACATTTTTATTCCCAGCAAAAACATGGTAATGACAACTTATTATTATATACATTACTTTGTAATGAGTACTTATTACCTTTTGCATTACTTGTAATGCATTAATACATACATTACTTTGTAATGAGTAGTTATTACCTTTTGCATTACTTTTTTATTCCCAGCAAAACATGGTAATGACAACTTATTATTATATACATTACTTTGAAGTTTGTACTTATTACCTTCAGATAAGAAACTCGTAATGCATTGCTTTGTAATGAGTACTTATTACATTTTACATTACTTTCTTATTCCCAGCAAAAACGTGGTAATGATAACTTATTATTACATACATTACTTTGTAATGAGTACTTATTACCTTTTACATTACTTTAAATAATAAAATATTGGGTTACCGATAAGAAACTTGCAATGCATTCCTCTCATACAAAAAATACTTGGTGAACTATAAGAGGGTATTCATCCTATTACTTCCAGGCACAATATAATGATACAACAATTATCGAAAACTTATTTTGAGACTCATGATAATTTGTATTTTTGTAAGCTTTAGCGTAAGGTGTGAGTTTTGGTATATCTTGAATAAATTTACAAAGAAGAAAAATTCACTTATGTCTTAAACTATGATTTATTATCCGTCGGGGGCTCAGGGTCGCAGGCGAGATCGACACCCGACACGAGGATGTTTTAAAAAAAATTAATAACATTTTTTTTTAAATTCGTAATTTTTTTTCAAAATCTCATTTAACACCCATTATTTGTTTCCTTCTGGTAATGGCTTATTATGCATACCCTATTAATTCATATCTACGTAAGGCTGCCATTAATGCATGACTCATTACTTTTGGGACATTTCATATGAAAAAAGTTTTAATTATAATATAAAGGGTAATACGTCCAAACCTTCGAGTTTATACAGGGTGGATCAGAATGAGCTATATGGTTTAAATGGTTTATAACTTTTTTATTTATGCGATTAGTAAAACTTTTTTTTTTTAAATACAGTATATTATTGGGGAATATTTTGCAATTAGCTTTGAAAAATTATATCCTGTAAGTGATGTCCATTTTCTGCTTCGCACATACGTGCTTTTTTTAGCATATTTTCCATAACTTTTCGCAACATTTCGGATGTAATGGCCATGACTTCATTTCGAATGTTGGTTTTTAGTTGGAGTATGGTTCTTGGTTTGTTAACGTACACTCTTCCTTTCAAATATCCCCAAAGAAAACTGTCAGGAGCTGTTAAATTTGGTGAACGACGGTGAATGACAATAGACTGTTGGTTTAAAAAATAAAATTCAATTATTTTTGTACTTTGTTCGATCGTGTAATGATTCATAATTAATTAACCAAATCGTCTTCACAAAATGCTGAAAAAACAAAGAAAAAATAATAATTTAAAAGGTTATAAAGAATTCAAACCGTATAGCTTATTCTGCGCCACCCTGCATTACTAGATTCATTATTTGGTAAGGTGTGTTTTTGCTGGGATTATCTGAAATGCTTTCTCAAATGTTCGGTGTTGACCAACATAATTGAAATTTTTATAAACAGTTAAAATACCGTTTAAAATAACGATTTTAATTCAATTTTTAATTACTGCTATCGGTAAATGTCCGTTACCAAAATAGTTGAAATAATGTTAACGCTAAAAAAAAGTTACCAAAACAATTGAAACATCGTTAAATTGTTTCCGAAATAACAAACAAAAATAAATTATACCCACAGAAATACAGCTAACAGAAAAAAAAACACAATACCCTTAATAATATACTTCAAATTATAAAAAAAATAAAATTAAATTTTTTAAATTAAAAAATTTAGATCTAGTTCTGAAAATTAAGAGTAATAGATAATTTAGATTATTTTAAAATCGACATACAATAAAACTAGAAAAGTAAAAAAAAAAACTAGTATATTATATTGGTTGCTAATGTCCGACCGAAGACTTTGGCCAAAAAAAGATATTTGTTCTGTTTTTTGGTATTTGGAGACAATGTCGTCAAATTTGGATATTGAAAACATACACTCAGGGAACTTCTGCTTTAAAATATGTAATTGGTTGGATTCTAATACAGATTCTTTATTTTTAATGTAAATGTCAGCCATTTGTAGAACAAATTAAATTTTTTACTAACCGTGTAAATCATTTAAAAAAAACAAACCACATCAAATGACTATTTTATGATTTTACATTGATTTTTTGCAATAGTTTTTTGTTATTAAAAAAAAAAAAATAAATGTTTGTCTATTTTTTACTACCATGTGGTTAATTTTTACTACAATTGCTAGTAAGTTTTTGAAAATTAAAAAACAAATAGGGGGCGTTGTGGTGTAATGGTTAGCGCGTTGGACTGTTACACAGATGGTACCGGGTTCGATTCCCGGTGACGACAACATCAAATTTAGAAAAAATAATATGTATGAGTTTTCTATCACTTATATGTATCGCTGCACCCACCTTCGGTGTTCCCATAGCAATTCACCTCACCGAAGTAAAATAATGAATCAGGGCTATGAAACAAAATGCTTCAATAAATTCGCGGACTCTTCATCAGGCGGCGAGCAACAACTGTTCTAAGACTTATCTACTCGCGCAGTTACAGTGTTGCCATGTTTGAAGCCATCATCTTTCTTTTGGAAAAAGCCGAAGCTTAGCTGCAAAGTTAAATAATCTGCCACTTTATTAATGTCATAATAAATTAGTATATTGAAAAATATAGTTTTTAACAGAATATTCCCTTCGATTTACACGATTTTTAATACAAAAATATTTGAATTCGATTTATATGATTTTTCCAGGAACGTATCTCTTGTGTAAATCGAGAGATAGGTATGGTAAATTTTAGTATTTTTCAAACGTTTTTTTATACTACTTTCATTTAAATAATAATTACCTATAGGTTTATATAAATGGCTTGTTGGAATAAAAATAGTTATACTGCGGTAAATTAAGGATCGATTGATCCAAAATAGCAATTCTGTGATATATGATTGCGGGGCACGTTACAAAACTGGTGAAACCAAACTGGTGTTAAGTTGGTTGATATAGCCAATCATGTGACAATAGTAATGGTGAAAAAACATGGACTGGTTGGTACCAGATATATCATGTAACTGGATAAAACGTAATATAATTTCAAAGTGTACTGAAGCAACTAGGGCCGTTGCAGTTGCAGTTCTTTCTAGTCATTCAACTGGTTCAAACCCGTTAGAAGTAGATGAAAACACAAAATCATTTTAAAGGAACCGATCACTTTCATATATCAGAACGGAAACTAGGACTGGTTCATACACACAAAGTTCTAGTCACCTGAACATACCAGTGACTGCTCCATTTCCCCACAGGGAAATTTCTCTGCAAAACTACAGATTTTGCAGCAACTTTAAAAAACCTTTTTAATTGAGCGTAGCAAATTAATTTTAGAAAGTTTTTATCGTGTCGTTTAAGGAACGCATATTTTTAAAATCGTATAACTTTAGATAGAAAGTGTAAGTGTTTTAAATGGAATTAAATAAATATCAGAATTAAGTACACGAGAACACAGAACTTTACTTGACAAAGTTTATTAGAGGATTAAACTAATAATAGAAAAGAAACAAAAAACTAACTTACAAATGATTTATGTTTGACATAAGTAATACAGTGCTTGGGTTGTATAAGAGGATGATAATCAAAGGGTTATCAATAACTAACAGAAAGGTTATAAACCAAGACAATATCTGCAGCGTCTTTCAGGCGGAAGTTATGGCGGCCAAAATGGCTGCTGACCTTGCTCTTGTTTCTGAAACGGAGGGCAGTTACGTTAATTTCTTTATTGATAGTCAGGCGGCTATCAAGGCTATCGCCGCCAACTTGACCTACTCTTCGATTGTCCAAGAGTGCAAGAACTCTCTAGGGAGACTTGGATCCGGAAGGAGAGTCCATATCTATTGGGTTCGTGTTCACCGGGGTATTGAAGGGAATGAGGTTGCGGATGAACTGGCTAAACGGGGAGTCCAATTTTCAGTTGAAATGGCATTGGATGTTCGCGTGCTACTTCGGTCTCTGAAAAGGGATGTAGAATCCACGATGATGCGAAGAGCTGATGCGGTTTGGAGAAATACCGAAACAAGCAGAGTATCTAAAGTCATGTGGAAATCCTACGATCCCGTAGATACCGAACTTTTACTGTCCTTGTCCAGGAGCGACTGTAGACTTCTGGTGGGGGTGTTAACTGGTCACAGAGAGACGGTGGAGCACCTAATGTGCCACTGTCCTGCTCTTGCACGCTCCAGGGCGAAATGTTTAGGGGACCACCTATTCCGAGATCTGGGAGAAATCTCAGAAATCGGAATCTTGAGATTTCTGTCATTTGCTAAGAGGGTGTGGGGAACTCTGGCTACCATCACTGACGACTGACCTAACGTGGGGGTTATCGTTTATAATCTGGTAACGCTAGGGACCTAATGGTCTATGCGGGGTCTTTGACCGGCCAGCTCAACCTAAGACAATAAAAGTCAAGTGGCAGATTAAGTTCTTGGATATAACAATAAATTAATTTTTAAAAGTATTGCTAAAAAAAAAAATTAACTAATTTTTTTCGTAATTTATTGATAGAAATTTGTTTTGTAAAACAAAAAAAAAATATATTAAAAAAAAATTTTACCTTTTAAGTGCATACAAAGCGTTAATGTTTAAACTTTTTTAAAAAATGTGCTACCCGGTATGCTAGTTGGTAGCGTGCTGGCTTATCAGTGCGGGGGTAATTATATGATTATTAATTAATAAAAAAAAAAAAGATAAACTTTAATTAATGATATCATATCAAGAGTGTGCAACTAAGCTATAAAATTTGCTGAAAATGCTTACATTGAAGCCGACCTATATTTCTTTCAAGCTTTTTAAATAAAAAAACTATGGTATAAAATTAATGTAAAATCATAATACAGTAACTTGACGTGGTTTGTTTTGTTTTAAATGAATTACATAATTGAAAAAAAAAAAAGATTACTGTATTACAACTCAAACAACTACAAATATTTACAGCAGGAGTTCGCCGAGTGTAAACTATGAAAAATGTATTTGCCTTAAGCAGCAATACATTTTTATTAAAAACTTTTAAATATTTATATAGTTCATATATTTATTTTACCTTAATTAGCTTTTGCTAATTTTTACAAGGAAACATTCATTCATTTATTAATATCTTTTGATACAGGTGTTATGGTGTTAAAAAAATATATATTATATCTCTTATTTTTATTTATTCTAACATTTGTCATAAATTTATGTTCCTAAACAAATTCAACCTAACCTGTAACCTTTTTCAGACACAGTTTATTTGCTTTTTTATCTTTGAATAAACTTTTGTTATACTTTATTTTGTTTTAACTCAGTTTGAAACTTTTACGTTTCATTGTTTAGGTAAAAATATTTGTTTAAGGTAACCATGATTTTTATATGCGTTTTTTATAAAATAAACCCAGCAAATCGATTAAGAATCTTTTAAATTGAGTTAAAAAAATTTCAATTGAATTAAGGCTTTTTTATTAGAGTGTCATTTATAAAGTAGCTTTTCATTAATGGTTCGAAACTTCTCATTCTTTAAAAAAAAAAACTAAAATTTAATTTGTAAAGATTTAAAAAAAATATATTTTAGGTTTTTGGCCAAAAAAAAAACAGTTTCCGTTTCCATGAAACTGAAAAGTTTGCTGGGTTACTTTTATAACCTTTTTCATTCATTGTCTTAGAAAAGACAAAAAAGGTAGAAAAACTTATGAAAGTTTACCTTAATTTTGTCATCTTCTTTTGCCTACAATTCACTCTTTTTTCCTTCAAAATATAAGGAAATTAACCTTTTAAAATATTTCTTTAAATACTTTTGTATATTTTTCTAAAATTTTTTTTTTATTCTACATTATGTATCAAGTTTATTTAACAACAAAATCATTCATTTGTTAAGGGGTCTTTAAAAAGTTGGAATTTTTTTTTAACTTAAAAAGGAATTGTTTTACATTTTGATGACCCCTGAATAAAGAATACGAAAAAATAAAATAAAATTTGTATAATTATGTTTTAGTTGACATTTACATAAATTTAATTAAGATTTCGATTTAAGAAAAATACAAGACCATATTTTAAGATAAGAAAAAAGGTCTCAAAGACTATAAAAGGAAACACGTAGTAAAAAAAATGTTGACTTTAAATATCAATTTCCAAGAAATTTCTTACAACCAGAAAAATGATTGGTTGGAATTCGGTCGAAACCATTTCAATTTATTTGATAGAACGTTGTTTTTTTTGGAACTACCAATAATCGATTAATAAAGCAAAAATGAGAGAAACGGAACTAAAACAATATCCATTTGTCAAATTTTTGATATTTCCAATCAACTTTTCAAATAAAATTCGGTCGCGGTAGAATCAACCATTTATTTTGCGATAAAACAAGAGAATTTGTACCATCTAATAAACTTTTAAAAAACTTGTCGATAATCAAAAGTGGTTACTGCCAAATACGGTATTCGCAATCAAATATGCCACTATATTAGAGGTTCAGTAATACCAACCGAATTGTGGATTGCATTGTTTATAGAAGCAACTAATGATTGGTATTGGTAAACGTATTTGAGACAATGTTTGTTTTGCTAACAAAATATATAAATTCAAATTTAGCACTCATTATTTATAAGTGTTTATGGTGTAGTGGATAGAGAGCTTGCCTTCTACTTCGAATTTCCGAGTTCAAATCTCGAAAAAATATGAAGGAAACGGTTCAATACCAGAAAAATAAAAAAAGTTTTTAATTTTAATAAAATTTTGTAGAACGTAATAACTGTAAAAAATATTACTATTTTTTTATATAAATAGATTATTTTTGGTCTTCAAAGTTTAGTAACGTCATGATGCTTGTTAGGAAAATACCCTAAAAAGGTGCTTGATTACTGTTGTGGACCAATTGTCCAGTCCGATGTTTGCTGGGATGAACCAAAACATTCTTTAAACTTTCTGTCTATATTAATTCCAGTTGTGTTTGTTTTTTTTTTGTGTAATGAACTTAATATTTTTGTTGGTTGGTGCAGTTTAGTTTTTCATTGTTGCTGTTGTTTGTTAATAAAATTGTATTTTTTTTGTACTGACACTGGGTTGGCATGTATTTTGTTTCGTTACCAACCAACATTAAAGTATTAGTATTAAGTTGCAGAATTGCATTTTTTTTTGTAATGCAATTCTTTAGTAGGTCGTTGTCTTGGCCAGATTTTTTGTATTAAGTTTTGATGATATATAATTTTTCGTATTAATGTTTTATTAATTTTTGTTTATATTTTAAGGCCAAGCAACTTCCGTTTAGTATTTAGGTTAAGTATAAAAGAAAGTGGGTGACTTGAAACTGGGGCAGTTACCCACTGAATAAAGTGAAATCAAGAACCAACTTTAACCTAATTGTGTTTTTCTTTCTTTAAAAGCTAATTAGGGAAATGGCAGGTAACTCCCCACTTTGGCGCCTTTCGGGCACCGCTTGAGACAGTGCTTGGTAGCACTCAAATATTACCAACTTCTGCTACGTAGGGATTGCTCGACCGCCCGACCAATTTTACGCACTGACAGAACGGTTTCGGAGTACATTTTAAATTACTTGGGCCAACAGGGGCCACTTAATATCTTCAACACTTGTAAAAACAAATATGTTTTTGTAAGTGTTGAAGATAAAAACGGGGGTTTTTGTTTGTTATATTAAAGGGGAAGAAGTTTTTGTTTGTTTGCTTTATGTTGTCTAAAGCTGGTTTTTCGTTTTTTTTTTATTAACAAATTAACGTTTTTTTTTAAAAAAAAATTTTTGGGGTTAAATTTGTTAGGAAGAGCATTTTATTACAACTTGCAAACATTTGAATTAAAAATTGTGAGCAACTCAAATTATGAGTCAACAAGTTTGTAATTACTTACATTTTTGGGATATGTATTAATAAATTGATTAGTACGTTATAATTTTGGATTTAATTTGGAAATATTATGTTTTTTTACTAATAGACGGAAAACTTCATTAAGAGATTTGAAGAATGCCGTTGTTCTACCTTGTTAGGGAACAATTTAATTTTGTGAGTTATTCTTCTTATATGAAAGGGCTAAATAAAGAATAAGCTAAAGCATCTTTTTATTTAATATTTTTAAAGGAAGTCGATAAAAAGCTTTTATAAATTCGTTGAGTAAAAGATAAGGGATACAAAATATTGTATATTTGTGAACAGGATGGTTGCTCATGTTAATGCATAACTTAAAAAGTGGGAATGGGCGTACATTTTTGTGCGCCTACAACTATTTGAGAAAGTATTACGATTAGGGGAAGTAGGCAATGAAATACCATGGTAAAACGGGGAAGATGAGGATGCGAAATCAGACCGGGCAGTAGTTCCGGTAGTATAGTCATGTGTGTTCCGGAGGCTGAGGGAGAGGAGTTATGTATTCTGTTTTTTTAAACGAGGGTAGTCGTTTTTTTATATATTTTTAGAGGTTGGCAAGTAGCTAGTGGGGGTCATGTGTGACCCGTTACCGGTCGGGACTGGTAGCTTCGCCATTAGTTGCCTGCTGGGGACCTCAGGTTAATGGAAGACGGGTCCACGGGGATGGGCTCAAGTGTAGGAGTTCGAAGTAGATGCCTAGGTGTCACGGGGCTATCATAGGGGTAGCGCCCTTTTTCGGTGTTTTCCCAGCCACCGAGAAGGTTCGACTCTTAGAGGGAAGGAGGTTAGATTTTTGTTTTGGTTTTGGAATTCGGGTCCACGGGGATGGGCTCAGGCAGAAAGGTGCGAAGTAGATGCCGAGGTGTCACGGGGCTATCATAGGGGTAGCGCCCTCTTTCAGTGCTTACCCTGGGCGCTGGAAGGGTTCGGCCTTTGAAGGGAGAAGGTTGAGGAAGTTTATGTTTTGTTGAAAGGTAAGGGGTTGGCAGGTAGTTAATGGGGTCATGTGCAACTCATTACCTGTTGAGGTTGGTTGCTTGGCCATTAGTTGCCTGCTGGGGGCCTCAGGTTTATGGAATACGGGTCCAGGGGATGGGCTCATGGGAGATTGGAGTAGGCTCTAAAGAGTCACGGGGCTACCATAGGGGTGGCACCCTTCTTCGGGGCTGACCCGGGCTTCGAAGAGGTTCGTCTCTTGAGGGTGTGAGCGGAAGGTTAGTAATTCAGGTAATCGGAACATTATAT
This sequence comes from Delia radicum, assembly GCA_021234595.1. Taxonomy (NCBI): domain Eukaryota; kingdom Metazoa; phylum Arthropoda; class Insecta; order Diptera; family Anthomyiidae; genus Delia; species Delia radicum. The sequence goes on along the minus strand of CM037851.1, from coordinate 34,588,571 downwards.
GGGGAAAATGGGGGAGCTAGGGATGGTTTGGTATTGCGTTCTGGGATTAAGAATGGGATTTTTATTGGTTACGGAGGTAGGTCGTAATGGCTATTTAATTTTTGTTTACTTTGTAGTGCTTGTTGGGGATATGAGTTGGCCTCTTGGGGGTTTGGATGGGTCGGTCGCGAGGAGGTCGAAGGCAAGGAGGGTCTGGGGACCAGTCCGGGGCAGTGGCTATTTCGGGTCCGATTATAATGCCCGAAGTGTCGTTGGCAGAAAGGGCGAGGGGTCCAGAGGACAAGGGCGGTAGACGGGTTAGACGGGTGTCCTTCAATGTTTGAGAAGGATTGGCAGTGTGGTCGCGAGGACCATCAATGGCTACTATCAGTAAGCATTAATGGTCTTTCCCACAAGATCGAAGTTGGGGAGAGGAGGAGAAAAGAGTGTGGTCGCGAGGACCATCAATGGCTACTATCAGTAAGCATTAATGGTCTTTCCCACAGGATTGAAGGTGAGGAGGAAAAAAAAAAAAGAAGAGAGAAAAAAAAATATATGAAAAAAAAATTGGCCAAAAAGAGGAAAAAAAAAAAAAAAAAAAAAAAAAATAAGAAATATAAAAAAAAAAACAAAACAGCGATAAAAAAAGATTAAGGCTGACCCCAGGAAAAAAAAATTTTTGGATAATAATATATGAAAGGGGGAAAAAAAATATAAGAAAAAAAAAAGAATAAAAAGAATTTGAGGCTTTTATAGAAAAGAGGGTGAAGGCCCCAACCTAAGTATAAGATATAGTTTAATGTAGGCTAAGATCTATATAAGGTAGTTAGTTAGCGTAGTATAGAACAGTAGTACAGAATGCAGTGTAGAATGTTTTGGTGAGTGAGTAGCGGACCAGCAGGGGGAGTTTGTTCGTTGGATGCGGTTGGTCGGAGTTGCAGGAAAGTTGACGCTCAGCAGGATGTGGCTTGATCATCGATCTTGGAGTATGTAACGGAAGCTTGAGGGGACTGTGGTAAATGGCTGGTTGTCCGGTATGGTGTGTGGCCCACTGAAGGCCATCAAGACCATGAAGTCGAGGACTTCGTATGGTGTCAACGGAATTTATATGAGGAAGATCAGTCGAGCATCCTAGGCATGTATCAAATGTAGGACGAGGCTCAAGTATTTGGCGCAGTCTTCTGTTACAATGTTTCACGGTATAAGCCAAAAAGGGTCGGATGAATGTTGACCTTGCAACCTGGTGTTTCGCAGCTTCTAATGTTTCACGGTATAGGCCAAAAAGGGTCGGATGGATGTTGACCTTGCAACCTGGTGTTTCGCAGCTTCTGAAATATGCTTGGGCATCAGGCCGGTGCATGGAGCAATAGGCCGAGTGGCAGTAATTGGGCCGAGAATTTTTGACGCCGCATACATTATATTTATGTGCGGCCGTATTTGTTTTTTTTGAGCTCAGCGTACCGAATATTTGTATGGGAGGAGGTGCTAATGCGGACTTGTAATGCGGCGTTGAATCACCAGGAAATGGAATCAAGTCCGAGCCATTTATGGGGTCTAAGTAAAACATCTAGCTGAACGAGACTTGCGACAATAACGATGCGTGCATCGTTTCTGCAAAGAGGGGAGGAATGTTGTGGACCAATTGTCCAGTCCGATGTTTGCTGGGATGAACCAAAACATTCTTTAAACTTTCTGTCTATATTAATTCCAGTTGTGTTTGTTTTTTTTTTGTGTAATGAACTTAATATTTTTGTTGGTTGGTGCAGTTTAGTTTTTCATTGTTGCTGTTGTTTGTTAATAAAATTGTATTTTTTTTGTACTGACACTGGGTTGGCATGTATTTTGTTTCGTTACCAACCAACATTAAAGTATTTAGTATTAAGTTGCAGAATTGCATTTTTTTTTGTAATGCAATTCTTTAGTAGGTCGTTGTCTTGGCCAGATTTTTTGTATTAAGTTTTGATGATATATAATTTTTCGTATTAATGTTTTATTAATTTTTGTTTATATTTTAAGGCCAAGCAACTTCCGTTTAGTATTTAGGTTAAGTATAAAAGAAAGTGGGTGACTTGAAACTGGGGCAGTTACCCACTGAATAAAGTGAAATCAAGAACCAACTTTAACCTAATTGTGTTTTTCTTTCTTTAAAAGCTAATTAGGGAAATGGCAGGTAACTCCCCACTTTGGCGCCTTTCGGGCACCGCTTGAGACAGTGCTTGGTAGCACTCAAATATTACCAACTTCTGCTACGTAGGGATTGCTCGACCGCCCGACCAATTTTACGCACTGACAGAACGGTTTCGGAGTACATTTTAAATTACTTGGGCCAACAGGGGCCACGATTAACATTACTAAGAAGACAAAAATGGAGCAAAATTGATGATTAATAGGTTTTTTGTTAAAGTTGAGGCTCTAGCTTTTCTAAAACTTCGGGTTCTGATGAGATCTTTAGCCAGATCGAAATACTAGTATCAACCTAGCTAATATGTTTGATTTGCTTTATTTTTGGTAATATACGGAGGTTGAAAGCTCGTTAAAGGTAATAATATTTATTTGGAAAGTGATTATTTGTTAGGCCAACTGAATATTAGCTTCCGCGACTAAACATATAATTTAACATTACGATAGTTGTCGTAGCCGCCATAATTCTCTTGGCAACAAATTCGGTAGCCACAACTGAATTTGTTTTGTTAGTATATTAAACATTGATTGGAAATAGGTAGCCTCTTGGAATAGTGTTATTGGGAACATGGACTAATTTGTTTTATTTAACCTACCGCAAAAATTTAATCAGAAATTTTAAAAAATATCTAGCTAAACTTTCTTTAAAATAATTTTTATGTTGAATACTATTATTCTTAAATTTAATTGACTTTAATATTGCCTAATATCAATAGTACATGCATTTTTATTTCCTAAGCTTTTAATTTGTAATATGCTTGTTAATTTAAAATAGTTTTAAAACGACTTCAATAAATAATAGCCAAACAGTACCCGAAGTCGTTAAAACTTTATGAAAAACTATAATGACCACGTAATAACATTAACAAAATCTTTTATATTTTATAAACATCATATTATTTTTTAGTGATTTTTAGGTGAAAACTTTACCCGTGGCAGATTCATATTTTTTTATTTATTATCTTTGGCATTTATTTTGGATTATAAAAATTAAAAAAAAAAATAAAACTAGTAAATATTTTTGATAATTTTACCAACTGAGGATTAAAATATCTAAAATATTTTGCTAAACTCAACTATGAAAATTAGAAAAAAATATAATTTGCTTACAGATAAGATAAAAAAAATTTCTTAATATTTTATACTAAAAATTGGTAGGTACATACAAAAACCAGAGACCCTTAATAACTGTTAAAGAATCACTTTAGTTTAAAAAAATCACTTAACTGATACTGTCTTATTACAATGTTAGATACGCATATAGAATTCTAAAGATGTATTCGTAAAGATTCCTTTTTAAAATTTGTTTGTTGATTTTTATCTAAAAAATCAACTTTAACAATTCAAATAGTTTTTTAATTTGAAAACAATAAAAAAAGTATTTTTTAAGTGTTACTATAAAAAAAAATTGTCCTTTTATATAAATCCCCTTTAAAAATGATGTTAAAAATCAATTATTAATGAATGAAATATTAACACTAGTCATCAGACAAATTTACAAATTTTGTCATCACATCAAATTTACAAATTTAGATTTTTCATACATGAATTTGAAAATTATTAAAATAACTGCTATTTTTTAACAGTAATCCAAAAAAATCAATAATAAAATTTAGTAATAACCCAATTAAAAAAGTCTATATATATTTAGATAAAAATATATATATATTCATATAAGCATATATGTTAAAGAATAAATATTTGTATCCAATTGTATATAGCTTTATGTTCTTTAAGAAATTAATATATGGTGGCATATATAGCAATATATTATTTTATATAATTTGATATACAATTATACTTATAATACCTTATCTTATATTGCTATATATATAGAGTTATATATGGATTCATTATGCACATATAATTATATATAACTAAAAGTGATCTTGCCTTAAAAATATTTTTTTTATTATATTTTATAGAGCCATATATAGTTCCATATAAAATTATATAAAAATATAAGAGAGGCAATGCTTTATTTATTTTTTTAAAATTCAGATATGATTATACATGGTCCACGGAATCACACTTACTCAAAAGTACTAGCTATTTACTTTTACAGAAAATTAACAAAAAAAAGGGTAGCCTTCTTGCAATATATCTGTTTTTATATTCACGTTAGTTTTGTGACAAACTAACTACTGAGTAACTTAGAATAAGAAGCTTAACATATGGCAAGAGTTCATACGGACACATATTATGCATTTTAATAATGACAATATCTGAAAAAAGCTACATTTTTAACAAAACAACCCTGTTCGGAGATAAATTTCTTAAAATTGAGCCGTGATTTTTGACTCCAAAGTTTCACCTTCGTTAAAAAAATGGAAAAATAATATTAGTTAAAATATGCTACACTACTATCAAATCATAATTAATTATATTAGTTTAAAAAATACGTAAAATCCTTTGTAAAATTTTATGAAGTTAGATATAATTTGATATAACTGTTGAGATAAACTAGCAACTGCTTGCATCAACTTTTATCGAATAATACTTAATTATATCTAATTCAATACAATTATGTATAAATCGGCAAAAAAATTGTATGGGGAAAAAATTCGGATAAAACTGTATCTAATCTACATCAAATTGTACAATATTGTATTTTGTTCACGCCATTGAACAATGGTAACTCTCACACTCAACAATAAACCCATCATCAGCTGTTATAACACAAACTGCTGCCAACTTCAATTGGATGCAAAAATAACACAAGAAATACACTGGTAGTTTGGAATATAATAATCTTCCCCAATATCTTAAAAATATTGAGCGAATTTAATTCTTAAGGTTCTTATACTGCAATTGTTTAAGATAAACTTAAAAAAACATATATTTCAAGATTTGGAAATGCTTCTACTGTAATACATATTTGTATGTAAATATTTATTTATTTATTTTCTTTTTCTCTATCTTTTCCTTTTAAGTATAACATAAAATAAACATTTTTTTTTTTTAATTTTTGAATTATATATATTATATTGTTAAATTTTTATATTATTTATTGCCAACTCGCCTCAATAATGTCTAACGACGCTGGGGCACAACATATTGTTAAACTCAATATTGTGATGAATAAAAAAAAAAAAAAACATATCAACAAGATCACAAACACTACTTGAAAAGTTATTTTTAACTTATAACGATCTTTCAACCTCCATATATTTACAAATATGAAGCAAATCCAACGTATTAGCGAGGTTGATACTAGTATTTCTATCTGGCTAAAGATCTCATCAGAACCCGAAGTTTTAGAAAAGATAGAGCCTCCATAATAGGCAGAACTTTAACAAAAAACCTATTAATCATCAATTTTGCTCCACTCTTGTCTTCTTAGTAATGAAGCACGTGGTTAGGGTCTTTTCCTAACAAGCATCATGACATTAATAAACTTTGAAAACCAAATATGTTTTATTTATATAAAAAAATTTTAGTGTTTTCTCTGGTTTAAGTAATATTTTTTACAGTTATATTAGTTTTTTTTTATATACATCGAGATTATTTAAATGTTATTTTCAATTTATAACGAGCTTTCAAACTCCGTATATTTACAAAAATAAAGCAAATCAAACATATTAGCTAGGTTGATACTATTATTTCGAACTGGCTAAATATCTCATCAGAACCCGATGAGAATCAACAACTCAACATTAAGAAACCCGCACAACAATAAGTGAAACTTATTAAAACAGCTTAAACTTAAATATTAAATATAAACCCTAATTTTAAATTAATTGAATTGTAAATTTTAAATAACCCAAGTTAAGAAAAAAAAAACAATTTTTGTTATAATGTTGGATTGAAGTTCGACTGTGTTTCTATTTTAAAAGATTATCCTGAAAAGTGCTTGTGGCCCCATTTAAACATAACCCTTAACCCGAAAATACACATATTTAATTTCATCGAATTAGATCTAATTCGATGCAATTGTATCGAATTCGATGGAATTTTATGTATTTTAGATACAATTACATGCTCTCATTTTTTGAGTCAAATTTTATCTCTTAATTGGGAAGTGTTTTGTTTCAAAAACAAAAATAAATCTACTTTGGGATTTGTAAAAATAAATTCATAACTGTTATTGTCTATGACAATTTAAATTCTAATGAGTCTGTAAATAAATTTTCAAAAAAAAAAAAAAAAAATTCAATAAAATATGTTTTATTTATAGAAATTGTTTTTAATAAAATGTGCTCACACGGGATTCGAACCTAGTTCTCACGGTACTCTACCATCTGACCTATCTCGACATGTTATACATGATAGATAAAACATAAATGACTTGCTGGCACAAAATGTCATTATTTTCCAGCTTACAAAAATCAAAAATAAGTAGTAATATATGTACTTACTAGAGTTGAAAAACAATTAGTGTGAAATATATTTTCAAAAAACTTTTGAGATCATTACTTATAATGAGAAAAATTAGTACTTATGGGAAATTTGTATTAAAATAATAGAAATATTAACTAGTTATTAGTATATCCTTATTATTTGTGTTAAAATAATGCAGAGGGTAAGCTGTAAGTGTCATAACTGGTAGTGCGAAAAGTAATATCATGTCATTACTGGACTAAGATATGCAAAATTTTGAAAATAACTTTTATTATTTAATATTTCACGACAAAAATAATTGGTATTAATAAAATTCAATTTATATAACATTTTTACAAGACGAGGGATCGAAAGAGTGTATTCATTGAATAATATTAATATAAATAGGTTATTATATATATATATATATATATATTAGGGTGTCCTGATAGAATAAAATTGTCATAAAAGTAGTTATTGATTTGAATATAAGAAAAAAAATCATCTTCAATGGTTTCCAAAAATGGTTTTTGATATATTTCTTGTATTCTACATATTAACGCTCACAGTTTTAATATTCTATTTATGGGGACACTATATTATAAATATAGTGTTATAAGCAGAAACCCTTATAATCCTTTAGTATTGTAGGTGTTTGAATATTTCAAGTTTGATATTTGCTATTTCTTGTTTAATAGTATTCTGATATATTTTGATTATACACTTTGAAATTGTCAAAGGATTAATTTATTTACTATAATAATTCATATGCCTCATACAGTTTGCTTTTAAATATATTTCGATGTATATTAGGGTTATAACTTCTGATCTTTTTGTTTGAAATTATCAAATTTTAGCTATCCTATACACAAAAAAATAAAATGCCAACCGAATTGAAGAGTATTTTTGGTTACAACTAATAAATTCAGTTAGTGCAACCAAATTTTAATTATATATGTATGTGCATATTTTGTGTGTCGAAACTAAAATTCAGTTGTATTAACTGAACTTTGTTGTGAAACCCAATATTCAGTTGTACCAACGGATTTCAGTCGCAGTAACCGAATTTGAGTCGTATTAACCAACTTTCAGTTGGTAAATGGCAAAAATTTTGTCTGTGTGTATGTAGTATACACATAAAAAAATATAAAGAAATGAATTTTGACAAAAATTTTTTGTTTAATAAAACATACGGTAATATTTCGCTAAAATTGTAAAGTAGTTCGACTATTACGATACCTATTGATCTTACATGAATCAACTATTTTCAAATTTAACTTGTTTCGCGGGCTTTGACCAAAAAAAAAAATGCTTGCGATGTTTCGCGATAATACATCTGAATTTTGGTTGCAACACCCAAAATATTCAGAAATCAAATTTGAATTTGGTTGTACTAACCTAATTTATTGGCTGTGAACACCGAAAATAAACATTTCAATTCGGTTGGCACTTTACTTCTCTCTGTGAAGAAAAAATTTATTTATATTGCGAATTAATATAAAAATAATATTTATGTGATATATTTTATAAATAAATACTGTTTTTTTCCTCTGTTAGCGCTTTTATATTTTCTACATTTCATTAATAATGAAACGTGATGATAGTTAAAATTGTTACAGAAAATAAGTTATAACCCTAATGTATATATATAATTCTGAAAGATAAAAACATAATTTCCCACAATCTTTAACAATCCCTAAGCAAAATGTGATGAATGTGAAATATTTGGTTTTTGTTAAACAAAAGGATATTGTACTATTTAGCAGTACAGGATGTGTATCCTAAATAATTTTGGTTGCCTTAAAGGTCTATAAATGTTAGAAAACAAATATTTTACAAGTTTTAAACAGGATCTTATCTAAATGAGTTAAATATAATTATATTTGTGATATGTTAAAGTGTATTAAATAAATTTTAATGATGTAAATATATAAGGAGTTTATCATACACTCAAGCAAAAAAGTTAGTAGAAATATCGGTGAAAGGTTTCTATTTCCGCTTCAATATTTTTTTACTAATTTTTAGTGTTTCGTAACAATTTTTGCAAATTACGGAATTTTTACTAAGTTTTTTTTGCGAATATTTTAAGAACTATACATTTGATTTTGCTACACATTTTGTTTTGTCTTGCATAACATATCAAAAATTTAGAATTTGTTCTTCACTATCTATTAAGGCGTGTTGTAGCGTAAACAGACCAAAGCCTCTGGTCGGAATCGAATACACGACCCCTGCACTGATAAGGTATCACGCTACCAAGTAGTATACTGTTGCGCTCTAAGTTACATTTTTAATTTTCTTCAATAGTTATACACGAATTTTAAATTCCACAAAACTCAAAACCAATAGATTAGAGTATATTTTTAAATTAACTCTTCCAAGTTATCAAGATTTGTGTTATCGTAACCTTAAAGTAAAAAAAAAAACGATTTTCCGACATGTTCGGGACGTTACAACACCGCGATAAAATGTTCTTAATAAAACTCGTTAGTCACGGTATAACTATGTTAACAGTAATCTTTATTTTTAAATCGCTTTTTGAATTTACTTGACGTCTTAAGTTTTCCTCCGTTGCCAACAATAACCACTGCAACATTCTTTATTTATATGAAACTAAACTACATAATTTTGAACGATGTTTTTATCTGAAAACGGATTGAGGTATCTGAGAGATTCAAAAAGTATTGTGATAATTACGAGTAGCAGTTTAGGAGTCCGTAACGAGTTTCAAGTTAGAAAAAATATTCTAGGTGTGGTAAAGTTCCGAATATGACGAAAGAGGTGTTTTTGGATTCGTATTCAAAAACTAGGAAGACTTCGGAATAGAGATTCGGATTGAGTGCACCAGAGACAATTTAAAAAGTATAACCAGGCCTATGGGTAGTGGGTTTTGCGAAATTTTAAATTCGTGTGTATTGAACATAATTTAAAATTTTATACTAAATATTTCTCGTACACAAAGAGAATCCACTCTGAATTTTGGATATGTTGTACAATACAGAATGTCTATCACTATGGTCACTATGGTCTATCACTGCTGGTGAAATATTTTGCATTTTGGAAAACTTTCTCCATTTATTATCTAACAAATATCTAAAAGCAGAAGATCCAATCTTGCATATGAGTTAAGATTTGTAAAAATAAGACAAAAACTCAAGAAGTTAGAGCAATTTAAATATGAAATATTTCTCTCAATTTTGATAAAAAAAAAAAACACTGAACTTTGAACAGCATTGAACGCGAACTGCACCGAGTTATTAAAAACTTAATACTGCACATATATCATCAAAGTAACGTTGACGTTGATGTGTTTATTTTCAACGATATCCGTAGTCAAATGTAAGGAGACCGTATCGAAAATTTCTATAATGACAGTATTATCAAATAATTTATTATGTTTTATGTAAAAATTAGAGACGATTAAATATTTGTTGCACCTTTGTTTGTCGTTGTTTTCTATTAAATACTTAAAAATATTAAGTTTATACAATTCTACATCAATTTTCATATAAATTACCATGAATCCGGTTTACACGTTTTTTTGCCTTTGTTATTGTTATAGAATTACGTATCAATCATACGCCTTCGAGATTAATTTGAAATGATGCCAAAAAGTATGCAATATATTTTGTTATATTATTATGTACTAAATTAGATATCAATCATACGCTTAGGTATAACATGTACCAAAACAACAACTACACGTAACCGTAGATTGACATAATTTAAATGTTACTTATTTTGTTTCGAATTTATCGGTGATAAATAATTTCCTAAATATTCACTTGTGATTTTTTTTTTATATATATTTTGTTTAACGTAAAAATGAATTCAACCATACTACACCATTTAAACATTTTACTCAGAAAAGAAAAATTGAAAATAATTTCAAAATTGCATTCGATTTTCAAAAAATCACAAATACAATTTTAAATCTGCAAATCAAATTCAAACGATACTATTTGATATTCATAAAAATAGAAAATATTAGACGATGGTGGAGACACAACGATCAGCTTTAATTAAATTTATGTTTTGTGATAAATATTAAATGTAAGAAATTATTTTAGAAATGTTGAGGTTAAGAAGAAGAATAAACGTTTTTCTCTAAAAATTATAAACACTATTAATTTTTAAATCAGACTAGACTAGTTTCTGCCTCTTTTTTATGGACAGGCGTCATCAGTGATTTTCAATTTAAATTGTATTATTATTTGCGTATTTATAATTGTTAGATTGTCTGTATATGATAAATTTTTCAACAAGCTGCGGCTGTAAGAATCAAACCTGCGCTCTTCTTGCATTACAAACGTAACAATACCAAGTCATGAAAGTTTAGCTATCACACCCAAGTATGGCCTCGAATGTAATGCAGCTAAATTGCAGTGACCAACACTAATAACACAAATATTCTATTTTTAGATTTTTGTTTATTTTTCTAATATCCTTGTTGGGGAACAGTCCCAGTAAATTTGAATATAACGACTATTCTATTTTATATTATCTTGAATTTGCACTCATTTTGTCTTGTGTTCACACTTATTTTTATTGCTATGCCATTTTTACAACATACATGTTAGTTTCAGTTGACTTTTTGCCGCTAATAGGAAAATACAGTCCACTTTATAAATTAAATAAAAGAACGTTAATAAAGTACAATTAAAACCAAAATTAACTAATTTGTTTTAATAGACATCGTTAACAATATTCTATCTCTATTTTACAATGTTACCAGATTGGCGTATGGTTTTTACGTTCAGTGTTGACAACTTTAGCGGTTTAAGTTGAGACATCACCACAGGGAAAATTATTGTTGTAGTTGTTTTTTTGTTATATGTCATTTTTTGTTGTTTTCTAAAATATTTATGTACTTCAGAGCTATTCCTGGTGAAGCTTTTCAATGAAAAGCATTATGTCGATTAAAGGAATAAATATAGAATATTTATATAAAAAATTAAAATTTAATTTATATTTTCTAATTACATTTGATATATGATTAATTACATTTGCTATCTTTTGAATAATAAATGCAATTTCGAAATTACAATTGTTGTTATTGAACTACACTTGGGATTTTTTGAAAACCAAATGTACACACGGAGAAAAAATTATCTATTTGCCAACTGAAATTCAATTACTACGACTTAAATTCGGTTATTAAGAATTTCACACAGTTGATACAACTTAACAAATGAGTTTTGGTTGCAACATCCAAAATATTCATAAATCTAATGTAAACATGGTTGTACTAACAGAATTTATAAGTTGTTACCATTAATATACACTTTTCACTTCGATTGGCACTTTATATTTCTGTGTGTAATTTTGAAATTACAATTGGTATTTCCTAAAGTTGATGTGTGAGTTTTTGACTAACAAATGGAAATGGTGTAGTTTATATTAATGATTTTCTGATCTTATAGAATCTTTTTTTTTGCTGATTTTGAAACCTTATGTTAAAATTGAATTTTCAATATTTAGCAATATATCAATCTTGTTTAAGAAGGGGAAGGTATTACTATGAATTTATTCCTATGGTATATATTAATTGATATATGTCATTGGAAAAACCAAAAGTTGGGAAAAGTTCACATAATAAATACAAATGTCTACGCACTTATCAGGGTTAATATTGTATTATTAGACAAAGAACCACTTGATAAATTCTTAAGAAAAAAAAAATAAAAAATATAAGAGTCATTTCAAAAATGTTCGACACTTAATAACACTGATTTAAGATGCCTTTTATTACACAATTTTAAATGGAGGGAAACGGTGGACACGGTTTGATAAAATATACCTAAAAGTAATGACGTGCAAAGTTTCACTTTGAAATGTTTTCATTTAAAGAACTAATGGCCATTTAAATGTCAAAAAATTATTGAAATTATGAAACTTACAAGAGGTTTTTAATTCATTTTATTTTTTTCCTCATAGTTTTTAACATGCAAATCCACACCTTTACGAATGTCTCTTGACTTGGGAGAGACATTCAATTGAAAAAGTAATTTCCAAGTCGTTGCTTGCTGAAAAGTTGAAATCCAAGTCAAACAAAATTTTCTTGATTTTTTTACTTTCGCAGTTTTTTCTATAGGGTTTCTGAGCCATTTAGGTGGAATATAGATCGATTTTGCGAACAAGACTTTATCGCAGGTACACCCTGGTTCAAACTAATTAGTCTACTATCTCTGGCTGCCAAACTATCAGAATTATATCCTGATCTCCTGGTGAATTTAATAACAAATAAATATAAATATATAAGAAGAAATACAATACGGAAGAAATATATAATGCAGCCTGAAATGAATCGAACCATATATTCTAAGAGCTTCTTGACAAAGAAAATCGGAACGTTGGTTCGTATATTACAGCTTAATATTGAAGGTATAAGCAAATCAAATTGCGAGAATCTTGCTCGTCTTCCTAATAACGAAGGTGTTGATATCGTATTATATAAAAATTAAAAAAAAAAAAAAATGTAACATGTTATTCGGTAAATTTTCTAGTGGGCCTTTTTTATTGAAAAGTTAAAACATTAACCCTATGTGGATCAAGTTGCATAAAACAATAATTTTTATCAAGTGGAAATTTTCTTTATCTGTTAAAAGGCTTTGCAATAGTATAGTCATAATTCAAAATAAGTGTTAAAAAGTAAAGGTAATTATACACAGAGAGAACTTCTTATATAAGTTTTAATGAAATTTTTCACTAAACTAATGAATTTTTCTTCACAATATGAATTAAAAAATTTGTTAATTTTTTGAAAAAGCTTCATAGTTTTAATGAAAATTTTTACAATGAAAATGAAAATTATTCAAGTTCGAGGCCATATTCAATATTTCTTCATTAGGATATTGTCCTACCAAATAATCTATAGAGTTTTTTGTTTTCAAATTTATTATTTGACCCTTTCGGGAATGTGTTGATAGATCTATTTCGGGAATTTTCTAGGTTCCCATCATCAGAACACGTTTTGAAAGCAGTAACAATCCCATGCCAAACATCAAACATACATATGAACTAGTTTACTCACTACATGAGAACTAATATACATATGAGTTTGAAGTTAAAGATTATAACCATTGATCAAAAAATAAATTGAAAACTTGTTTGATGTGCAAGATCAACCTCTGGTGGATATTCAATACACGTTTTTTTTGTTTTTCTCTCCTTTTTATATTTTGTTTAGTTTGTAAGCAAAACAGGGGAAGTAAACTTGGCTGTACTCTGCCTTTTATACAAGTTTGTTATAATTTTTATTAAAAATAAAAATTATGTTTTTTTCGACCTTTAATAGTGCAATGAAAATGAAATAATAAAAATTATAACAAGCTTGTATAAAAGGCAGAGTACAGCCAAGTTTACTTCCCCTGTTTTGCTTACAAACTAAACAAAATATAAAAAGGAGAGAAAAACAAAAAAAAACGTGTATTGAATATCCACCAGAGGTGGATCTTGCACATCAAACAAGTTTTCAATTTATTTTTTGATCAATGGTTATAATCTTTAACTTCAAACTCATATGTATATTAGTTCTCATGTAGTGAGTAAACTAGTTCATATGTATGTTTGATGTTTGGCATGGGATTGTTATCGCTTTCAAAACGTGTTCTGATGATGGGAACCTAGAAAATTCCCGAAATAGATCTATCAACACATTCCTGAAAGGGTCAAATAATAAATTTGAAAACAAAAAACTCTATAGATTATTTGTTAGGACAATATCCTAATGAAGAAATATTGAATATGGCCTCGAACTTGAATAATTTTCATTTTCATTGCACAATTAAAGGTCGAAAAAAACATAATTTTTAATTTTTAATAAAAATTATAACAAACTTGAAAATTTTTACGTTAAACTTTTCCATTAGTTGTACGAAATTTTTAATAACTAAAATTAAATTTTTTATTAAATTTTATGAGAAACTGCATTAGTTTAATGAAAAGTTTCAATGGCATAGTTTTAGTAACATTTCATAGATCTAATGCAAAAACTCATTGATATCATGCATACAATTCTTTATTTTTCTGAAGAATAGGAAAATTGTTATTCTGTAAACTTCCTAGTGGGTCTTTTTCAGGCCAAAAGTTTAAAAATTAAACCTATATGAATCAATTTACGTAAAATAAATATTTTTATTAAGTAGATGTTTTTTTGTATTCACAATAAAAAATAATCTTCATGGGACTTTTTTGTCTCCAGACCCAGGTTAAAGATTTTTTACATAAAAGTAATGATAATTATAGTTTTATTACATTGAAGTGATATTTTCCGAAAATTATGCAAACTTCGATGAAAATATTAAAATTTTGTTCAATTTTCAACAAAATAAGCCATCTTTATAAAATGTTTTGGAAAGTAGTCGCTCCAAACACAAACTCGAATTATAATTTTGTTAATAACAACTATTTTATTTTATAAATATCAATAGACACCCTATGGGGAATGGGACCGGTTCTGCGTGTGCCACAGGATCGGTCCCTTCGTGCCAGAGACCGGTATTCTGCTAAACCCTACCATATGTAAACAACTGGCAACTTTAACATTGGCTTGTCATTGGAGGGGGTCATTTGTCCTGCTTAAAACCACATGGTGGCATGCCACAGGACTAACTAAAGATGGGTATACTACAAGGCTGTCGCAAAAGGGTCATGTCGTATAAAATAAACGAAAACTAAACAGCTTCCAATGGGTAAAATTCTGGCCAACTGGCTTTTTCTTGTTAATAAGCATTTTGGTTAAGTGGTATGTCCTCCCTTTACCATTCACAGGAATGGCAATTTTAGGACAATTGACACTGCTTAACCCCTTTTCGGTATTAAATTATACCAGTCCTGTGATAAGTCCTTCTTTAACCAGTCACTTTAAGGTCAATTGACTCCTCATTCCTAATAGGATACTTTCACTTTATTAAGAGTTTTGTTTTACTAAAAGTAGCTTAATGGTCAGCTGGCTTAAAAATAGTTATTTTTTTCTGTAAAATTACAGATTTTGCTCCAAATTAGGCATTTTAAAAAATCTCTACAATTAATAATTAAAAACTATACGTTTTTGCACTTTTATTAAATTTGTGGGTTATTCTTCGAGTACAGGCTAAAGTGGTATCTGATAAGGCTTGAATTCCATACTTGAATAAGTTGTGGTATATTAAATAAATAAGTGAAATAAAAAATAAAATTTATAAAATTTTCAAAAAAAAAAATCGTTTTCCTCCATTTGGAAACATTTACAACAAAACTGAATCTGTCAATACAAATCGATTTTTAAAGGACACCCTAACATATACAAAAGCTTATTCATGGCATACAAAAAAAAAATTCGAAAATTGTATGCCGCAAATTGTGGAAAAACTTTGAAATTCCTCATATATTTTTATCTAAAACAAACTAAATAAAAAGTTAAATTTGAATAGCTGCTGAAACTATTAATAAAAAAAACAAAAAAAAATTAATTTTTTAGATAAATTGTTATACAAAAATTATAAGAAAAACTTTTAGATTTGTTAACAAAAGTTTTTTGTTAAGGAAAATTTATAAATATTTACACATCAATAACTCTTGTTCTTTGTTTAAAAAACTTTTATATTTTTGCATAAATAAAATTGTTATGATATATATTTTGTATAAATTTATTTCTATATTTTCATATTAACCGCCTTTCAACACTAACAAAAAAAAAAAAAGGTTTAGTCCTGTTTGCCCTCAACGTTTGCCTGATATAGCCAATCAAACAGCTGCTTTGGAACGTATGCCAAAAGGACGTTTAGAGTATTTAAAACGTTTACTGCCATATTTACAAAATCAATCAGAGGATTGTTTATATTTAAATATTTATGTGCCCATACAAGGTAAGTTCTGAAAATATTTGTTTAAGGAAATACTAATAATGTATATAAAAGCATAGCCAAAAAAACTAAAATCAGTAAAAAAAAAGTTTTTTTTTTTTTGCTACAAAAACCTTAAGTGACAAACCATTAAGAATTTAAATAAATTCCTTTAACACTTAAAGAAAGGAAATTCTTAAAGAAAAGTTTTTTTTTTTCTTAAAAGCTTATATAGATAAAAGATTTAACACAAGTGTAAACCTTTTTTAAGGGTCTAGATTTGTTTAATACTTTTATTTTATTTTTTTGTAGAAGAATATGAAAAACACACAAAGAACTGTCAAAAAGATAAATGTTTGTCTGTTTTTTTTTGTTAAGGTTGCTATGTGAAATTATGCTAAATATCTTCTTCACCTCTAAGATGAAATAGAAATGAATTTAAATAATTTTTTTTTTTTAACAGGTAATACCCTAAAATTGTATAACTACCTACGCAAATTTAACAATAAATCATTTTAAATTTTTTATAACTTGTATCATGTCTGATGGTTTAAGGTTGTATAGCGATTTAAATTCCTTTATTTAAAAATTAATTTCTTAGAATCTGACACATTTGGACTAAAATTTAAAAAATTAAATTTTCAAAGAAAGTATTACAATCTTCTTTAATTTGTTATATTAGCAAAAACAAAGTGAGCCACTTGAAAACTGATAACATTATAATAAATAATGAAATATAATAGTAAAAAAGACAAGCATGGGTAATATATCAACCATTCGTGCTCGACGGTTTTAAAATGCCGTAATTACTATTCCTTTCTTCATAAAAGTCAGACGAAAAAAGTTATTTTCTGACTTTTATTTGTTGGAGCAAAAATAAAAGTAATTGCATTTATAGTAATTAAATGTGCTAAAATCCCAAAACTTATTTAACAAATTGTGAAAAGCAATCTGATGTAGGCGTGTCCCTATCCGGATTTCATTCCTGCCTAAGGAAATCTTCAGGGGACTTTGTTATTAGAATTTCTAGAGATATTTGTTATGTTAAATCACAAACTCAATGAGAATTTCTTGTCCTCGTCTAGGAGCGAGATTCAAAATTTAAAATATCAAAGAAAAACCAAAACAACAACAAAAAATTGTCACAATTGGCTTTGTCATCTTCCATTTTTATATTTTAGAGCAAAAATAAAAATTATTTTTTGACTTTTATTTTTTTTCTAAACTATTACCTCAAGCGAATGTAGCTTTTGAGTGGAACGATATAGTATTATTTTTTTTTTTTATTTAATCAAGAATATTTTTGGTTAAATAACTAATATTTTAAACAAAAAATTTGCCACGATTTCGTCTCGTTATTCTCAAAACACTGGACATGAGTCGTTACAAATTTGGAATTTGTAATTTTCAAAAGGGAATATCTCGGGAACTACAGGAGATAACCTACACAAGTAAGCATAGCCTCTACTAGCAGATTACAAATATATTTTTATAAATCGGAGTAGAAACAAAAAAAATGGCGATCACTCAAAATTTGTTATGGAAAAAGTGCAATACTTTGGTATGTCATATTTTCACCCTCGGGGGTTCCACATCAAAATCTATGCTCGATATTATATAACTTATGATTGTTCTTAACTTCATTGCAATTGGACGGGATAAGTATATAATATTGTTATGCAAAATACTGTTTAGACAAAATACTGGTCAAAAACATTTTAAAAATCCTGCTTTTCATAATACTGTTTTACAAAATATTGTGTTTCATAAAACTGTTTTACAAAATACTGGTTTTCACAATACTGTTTTGCAAAATACTGTGAAGTAAAAATGCTGGTTTACGAAAATTATTTCATTAAAAATAACTTCAACAAAAGTATAAAACTATCAAAAATTAATAAAAACGGGTTCTGGTCGAAATCCTGTGTATAACAAACAACACGTTTAATGCTGCTTGCAATATCAAAACATTTGCATATGATAACAACAACACAGGTGAACTGATAACAACTGCAATGAGATCAGCTGTTATTAATATATGCTGATTACATTAGAATTGTTTTTTGGTTTTGTTATATTTTATTTTAATAATCATATATAAATTGAGATAAATTTTACTTAATTATTACAAAAACTTGAGCCGCCCAGTAAAACAGGATTTTGCAAAGCAGTATTGTGTTATATATGTATTATGTTATATACACAGAGAAAAGAGAACCATTTGCTGCAACCGAATTTTTTGCCAACCGAATTTTGATAGTTAGATTTACTAATATTTATGTTACTTAAAAATTCAATGGAATTCATTAAAAATTGGCTATGAGTACTGACTATTTAATTATGCCTACGGATTTAAAAAAAAAATACTTGTGGTCACAACTGAATTTATTAAGTAGATCGAACCGAATTTAATTAAGTAATACACCGTATCCAGTGTTTTTATTTTTATTTATTAAAATAAATATTACAGTCAATATAAATAATATATAAATAAAGAGTAGACCAGTCTAGTTGTAAGAACCGGTTAGTGCGATTAGAACAAATTATGTTTTGCATAAAAACATACCATTGTTAAACGCAAAAGTATCTTTTCTCAAAAAAGTGTCTTTTTCACAAACAAGTACTCCTTATTCAAAAAAGTATCTTTATCACAAAAAATATCCTTTCTCAAAAAAGTACCTTTTTGATAAAAAAACATCCCTTTTCAAAAAAAAAACTACCCATTTCAAAAAACTACTTTTCATAAAAGTATCTTTTTCATAAACAAAAGTAAAAAAAAGTATTTTTCTCAAAAACAAGTATCTTTTACTATATGTACCCTTATTCAAAACAAGTATTTCTTTACAAAAAAGTGTATTTTTTTACATCAATACCATTTTTTATAAAAAATATTTTTTATAAAAAAAATTCTTTTTCAAAAAATTACCTTTTTTAAAGCAAGATATTTTTTTTTTTTTAAAAGAGTACTTTATTTTTGAAAGATGTAATTTTTAAAAAAAAAACTACTTTTTTAAAAAAAAATATTTTTGTGTTAAAAAATCATAAGTTTTTATGCAAAAAATACTTTGTTTTAATCGCGCTGATCAGTTTAACGAGTAGACTTGGTTTTCGGTGTAGCCGGACTTTCTGCGATTCCCCGGTTTTTGTTCTACCCGGTCTTTCGGAGTAACCGGGTAGACCGACGACCGGGAAACCCGGGAAACCGGTCTGGAGCGTCGCACTGTGGTCAATATTTTGAGATAGCGGCCAAAACTCCTTTTGGTTTTTGTTCTCCGATTTTAAAGTTATTAGACTCATATGAAAGTAGACAGTAGTAGACCTCGGGAGCCAAAAAATTAGAACTCTATTTCAACTATTTCACTGAGAACAGGGTGGTCCAAAATGGGCTTTTTCAGAATTTAGTAAATTTATGATATTTTTAGTTAAATTTTAAAGTTTAAATGATCATAACTTTTTTGTTTTTCAAGATTTTTGGACGAAATAAATTTTGTTTTGTAACTTAACTTATTTCCTATTACTGGTAACAAAATTGAAGCTATACTGTTTTCAGAACAATTTAAATATTTTTTTTAAAAAGGTCAAATTTATCGGAAATTTCCTACTTCATAGAGCACAACTCCTGTGAGTCAAGCTGAGTCAAAACACAAATTTACTATTTTGTAGTCCTAGCTCTCCCCTACATTCCTATATATGCATGTCCATGCATTGGGACTGCACTTTTTGAGCTACAGCAATTTTTCTGACCCAAGGTAAGATATTCGGTACAAATGCACGTCATATTTTTTGAGAAGTTATTTGTATGTGAAAGTGGCTATTATGCATATATTTTGATGAAATTTTGTACAAGAGTTCTTATTGACACAAAAAATAATTCTGTTGAAATTAGGAGAAGTTGACCATTATTTGGACCTAGTCCACATAGAAGGGTGTATTAAAATTTTGACAAAAATGACAATAGAACTCTCAAATTATGTGGTATCTGGCAATTCATTTGGAAAATGTAAAAAATGATTTTATTGCCATCTAATATTACATAACTTAAATACCTGAAAATTGCAAATAAATTTAAAACCAATGGAAATAACTGGTAAAACCAAGTACCTGTTATATTATTACCAGTACCTGTTAACTCTCAAATTATGTGGTATCTAGCAATTCATTTGGAAAAGGTAAAAAAGATTTTATTGCCATCTAGAATTACACAACTTAAATACCTGAAAATTGCAAATAAATTTAAAACCAATGGAAATAACTGGTAAAACCAAGTACCTGTTATATTATGTTTCAAAGGAGTAAAAAAGATCATGTTGAAACTTCGAGCAATAGTATATTAATCCATGCATTCATTTTTTTTCTTCATTATTGTTTAAACAATGGCTAAATTCAGTTATAGTGTTCTATCTGATATATATTTTGAACGGAAAGATGAAAACGACATTATTTTACATATAATGAATAATCCATTCTTCAAAGTATGCGACAAACAAGAAAAAAAATTTCCAGATATTGTACTAATGAAGATCTTATTAATATTTTTTTGTGCACATCAGACCCATATATGTCCAGTATTCGACAAAAATGGAAATCAACCTCATTAGAGTTAGATGAAGTAGCTAAACAACTACTGCAAAATGAAAATCATAGCTATTTGGAAGAAATTTTTACTAATATTGTTTAATTAATACTAGTTTAAAGATTATAATTTGTTTCTAATTTTAGTATAAATTTTTATTAATACATTTAAATAAAATATATGTGCACTTTAAATCAATAGTAAAAGTTTACTTAAAATTTTATCGATGTTGTGTTCTGTATATAATATATCCAAATGGTATTGATATTGTTGGGAATTTCAGTGTTATTTTTCAGTTTAATCCTCACAAGAATTAGCTTTCTTCCAAAAAAACCAACCTTTGGCCCATGTGAATATTGAGACTAAATAAATGTCAGGGGCCAAATTTTGGCATTTTCTGACCAAAATTAAGTTTAGGAATAATAAATAAGTATTGGTTCTAAAATACGATTGAAGAAAATAAGAAATTTAAAAAAAAAATACCTATTTAAAAGGTCAAAATATTCAACTTTTACATGGAAACTCAACAAAAAATTAAAATGCATTTTTAACTCCACATTACTTACGTTCCTATCAGTCGATTTTTACGTTTGAACACGCAAATTGAAGCTTAAAGTCCCTCCTATTGCACAAAACAAATTGCGTAAAAAAATACCAATCCGGTCAAAAGTTATAGAGTTTTGACCGCTATCTCGCGAAATTGACCACTGTGCGTCGGCTCTACTTAAAAATTATAAAACATCTTTTTCGCAACTGCGCTCGATAGAGTAATAACGTTGCTAGGTAGTTGCTATTAACATGTTATTTTTCTCCAATTATACCCCATATTTGAAGCACCCGTTTTTGAAATTTAAGAAAAATATTGTTGCGCATTTAGTCATCCTCCGTCTTACAAATATGTTTAAAATTCTGAAAGAAAAACGAGCAACTACAATAATTTTCGTTTATATGTATACAAAATTTAAGATTACCACATCAGCATCTCCTTCTTGTTTTTTACTACCATATAATGGTGTTCTTTTTTAATATTATTACGTATTTTCTAAGTGTTTAAAATTTTTGTACTTTTTTGTTTTATTATCAGTTTTTTTGTTTCAATTTTCTTTTTGTTATTTTTAAATAATTAATTTGACATAAATAGCAAATAACAATTATTTTGTTCAGAACAAGGTATTATAGTTAGGGCAATTGGGAGCAAGGGTTATGATTATAATAAAATAGCTGTGTTTACTGAAGATTTTTTTTTCTATGGTTGCATAGACTCGTAGGTTTTCTAACCATATTTAAAATTGTATAATTAGGGAAATCAACCAATTGTCTGTCACCAAGGAAGTTAGTTTGTTAAGTTAATTTTTAAACTTGCACTACACAAAATAACTGGTCCTGATTAACATTTGTATGCACCACTAACTAAGAAGTGTCCTAATTATTTCCAAAAATTATGCTATATATCTCACCGTGCACTGTGCCATATACCGAATCTTTGTCAAATTGTTCTTTCATTCAATATCACTAGGGCAACCAAAAAAAAGTTAGAGCTTGTTTTTTATTTGCAAAAATTGAACTATTGAGAGACTAAATAAAAGTTCACATCATGAAATTATGACAATGTAAACTATATTTGTTAGAGCTTTTTCTTTTTAATATTTGCTTATTTTAGCTTATTTTGTATATATCAGGTACTTTTAGACTTTTTCCTCTAAAAATTATTTTAGCTTTTCTGCTTTAGAAGAGAACTTTTCTTTGCCTTTATCCAGTAATCTACTTTTGGATTGTTGTATAATACCGTTTTATCAAAAAATATTTTAAAATTAAATGAAGCTTAAGAAACCCCATTTCTCTATTTGCACCTTATCCATTTTTATAGAAATTTGATATATAACGTTTTTTTTTTTTAATTTAACAGCTTAATTTTATATTTAAACGGCTAATCTTACCGGTTTTCGAGCTTTTGGTTACCATAATTATCACATACCTACTTTTTAACGCTAAAAAATAATCGCAACTCAATAAAAACATCTGTGTTTGACTAATTTTCTCAATTTTTTAGAAAAAATCACATGTTCTTTATTCATTTATTTTTTAATCGAATAAGTCTGCCGAATAGTGCCACTATTTGGTGTTTGGCCGAATAGTAAAAACATGCCGAATACCGAAAATCTACTGAATATTCATAACATCTGTAGTTAATACATATAATGGTGAACAATTCTTTGCATATGAGTAATATATAGAGATGTTAATGCAATATTAAAATATATTACTCATACGCTGGTAACTCTATTAAGTCAATTTTCAACCCCCACGTGGTTAGACCAGAAAATGCTGCTTGAGCGACATCGGTACATGTACACTGTAAGCCTCTTAGTGTGGCTAGCGATTACGAACAATCGGCTGTTGCTTTGTTCTCATTGTGTTAAAAATTGTTGTTAAACACTTGTTGAAGCGAGTACACGTACTGGCTGCTACACAGCCAATCGTAAATATAATAATATGTGTGTAGCAGCAATAAACGAAGTTCAGTACATGTACTCTTCTTATGTTGCGTAGCGTGATCTTGCTTCAACAAGTGTTTAACAAGAATTGACTTATTTTTTTTTAACACAATGAGAACAAAATAACAGCCGAACGTTCGTAATAGTAAGAGGCAATTTAAACGAAGAAATTAATTGCAGGCAATTTTTGAATTCTCTTTTAAAATTGATTCTAAAAATCATGAACATTTAAACGAGGAGTTTTTGCATGCAATTTTTTGACGTTTATTTTGCCAATCTTCTTTAATTGTTCATTTGTTGAAATTTAATTTATTCGTAATAATTTAAAATAATATAATTTAATAATATATATAATATAAATAATATAATTTAAAATAATGTATAAATAGTTCTTTATTCAACATTATTTATTTTTTATTTTACGAAATATTTTCGATACACAACACTTGAGAAGCCGAATACGAATAAAGCAAATTAACAAGAATACGAACGATAGCAAAAAGAAATGTCAAAAAATATCTTGAAAAACGAAAACCGTGGAATTTTTGCTACCCGCTTGCTTCTCTACCCCGTTTGCCTACAAACAATAATTGCACGCAACGTTGCATGCAAAAATTGCGTCGTTTAAATGGCCTCTAAGTCACACGAAGATGCTTATATTGAATGTGTGCCGACGTCGCGCAAACAGCATTTTCTAGTCCAACCACGAGGGGGTTGGAAATTGAGAGGAAGACCTTCACTGCTTTAAAGATACGAACATCTTTAAGAGCTGATAAGTTTTGATAGAAAGGCGATATTGCACAGCGGTAAAATTATAATAAAGTCGGTTGTCTTCGCTACAAACGTAGAGTAAAATAATGTTAAACATGTAACTTCGGGTTTGCTTATTATGATTTGTAATAAACTATTACTGACAGGGAACGAAAATAACAGTTGTTTTTAAATTTTAAAACAAAACAAGCGTGTAGAGGTAAATGTAGGAGAACTGATTCAAGTATACCATTTTGATCCTTGTGAAGGAGTCTTTGCTACTATGATGTGCTTTTTAAAATTTGGTATTTTTTTTTTTACAAACTTACATTAAAATATAAAAAACATATATTTTTGAACAGCTCATAGTAAACGCGTCAAAATGACGATAAAAATTAAATTCATGTAAATTTTAAATTGCTATAAGTTAAGAATAAAAAAAGAGAAAGAAGCTGCTTAAAAAATAAAATTCTAAAAATAACTTTTATTTTTTTGAGCAAAAATTTTTATTTTTTGCTTTTTATTTAATATGTTGTTCATTACTTCCAACCCAAGCTACGCCAATAATAACCTAATATAAAAATTTTACTTTGTATTTACTAAAACTACACTTGTAGTAATAAACGGGAATTCTTTAAAAGAATTTTATTTAACAAAAATTTTTTTAAAAATATTTAATTTTTGATTTTCAATGTACAACCACATGTTTTCTTAGTAATTACAGTCCAAATAGATACAAATTTAAACTTCACATGAGCGTTAAGATAAATAAAACATTTTTTATAAAATGTTGGAAAGGTAGTGAAAAATTAACCGTTTTAAGGTTACCGAATAATTTCTTACTATTGAAGCTATTCAAAGTAAGAATTTACGCCTGTCCCACGATTTATTTGGCCTTACACCTTCCTGAAAAATCTTCTAAATCGAATTCCAATATTTGTGTATGCAAAATCGTGTAAATCGAAAAAATACTTAATATGCCCATAAAATCACATTTTTTAATATTATAAAATATCCCAAAGGGATTGTTGGCTTAAACGCTTCCTTAGAAAATTTTAAATCTTGTGAATACCAGACAATTTTAATTTAAATACAGGAAATGCAAAAATCGCGTAAAAGTGAAATCGTTTAAAGAAAGCATCGTGTAGATCGAGATATAGCTGTACAGATAAGCAAATTCTTTAATTTTTTGCATCGCCATCATATTCTCCCAAATCGAAATTTTTATCTAAAGCGTAAGTGAAGGCCAATAGCAAAAAAAAAATTCAACACAATCTCCGTTTAGCTTAATGCAGGCCAATAGCAAAAAAAAAAAAAAATCAACATAATCTCCATTAAGCTTAATACACCTAGTCCAAAGTTTCTCCAATGTTTGTATCCCTTCCAAAAAATAGCATTTTTCGATGTCCATAAAATGTGCATTTCTAGGCCATATGGGGTCGTTTTTTTTAAATCCTCGTTAAATCGGTCCAATAAGTTGGCATAATATTCGCCGTGTATTGTTTTTCTCTTTCGAAGGTAATCGATGTGGATTATAACGCGTGCATCCCAAAAAACCGTTGTAATCACCTTATTACGTTTATGGTCAATTGAGGTCAAACGCGGGACCCATCTTGCAGACAGCTTTCTTAAACCCAACTGATCATTTAAAATCGAAACCAAACTGCCATATGAAATGCCTATGGCATCAACAATCTCTCGCACTTTTACTCTTCGATCGGCACACCATAGCGTGGATTTTTTCGATATATTCGGGTGTATTGACCTAAATTGGCCGCCCAAAACATTTAGCGTCATTTGTACTTGTGAGACCACACTTCTTTAACATTAAAATCTATGGTGCAGATTCCCCATAGTATTTATCAAGCTTTTCCTTGGTTTGATTGACGTTTTTTTTTTCGCAAAAAAAAAAATATTTGATGAACACTCGAAATTCACTTTTTTCATTTTTAAAAAAATCCACGAGTTTGTATGTTTTTAACAGCTGTTAAACGCAACGTAAATGACGAAACTTGCTCAAAATTTGACAGTAGTCCATTAATAGGTGGTACTTGATGGAAGTAGTGTTCCATTTCATATAACTACGAGGGAAGATCGAAAAGTCACGGACTTATTGATCCGCCCTCGTAATATAGGTTTATAGAATATTAAAATATCAAATCCTTATTTTCCAGTTTTTTTTTTAACTCATGGCTAAAAATTTATTGTGTTTATTTTACACAAGAAAATTTATTAACGTTTTAACCAATTTATATATATAAAAAAATCAACATTAAAAATAATATATAGATATTTGGTTTTAATGGTCAAAAATATTCCTTTTTTGTGCATCAATAAATCACAAAACTAAAAATATTGCTTATGGGCTTGACCAATAACATATTTTTCGACAATGATTTATTATTTATTAAAATAAAAAATAATAAATATAATAAACTTAAAATTAAGCACAATATTATTAAATAATCCGAAAATGATTTCTAACAAGCTCTGTATTTAGGCAACTTTGACTTAAGCTTAAACAAACGTATATAGAATATAATAACAACACAAAATTTAGCCTAAAAGTTATGCAAATATTTTCTTTTTGTTGTTGCGCCTTAATGTAAGCTTTCTTTTGTTGTTTGTAAATTTTTTTTTATTTGTTTTTATCACAGTAAGTGTTTGCATATTTGAACTTTTTTTTACGTTTGCTGTTTGTTGCTGCTGTTAAAATAAAAAGTTATAATTTAGTGCCGCATATTAATATCTGCTCTATATGCAAAAAAAACTTCCATGAACAACAAAAAAAAAATGAAAATAATATATGTGAGGAATTTCAAAAATGTTCGATACGTGTTTAAACTGACAGATTGCTCTTATTACTTAAGGTTTTATGAATTGAGAGCAACGATGGACATGTTTAGGTAGACTAGCCGGAGTAAAACGGTAATGACATGCCATCAAGCTTGAAAGTAATAAAGCAAATCATTTATGTTTTTATCTATCAAGCATAACGTGTTGAGATAGCTCAGATGGTAAAGCGATTGAATGACAACATGGAGACTTAGGTTCGAATCCCGTGTGGGCACATTTTATTAGAAAGAAAAATTTTATAAAAAACAATTTTTTTTATTAAATATATTTTTTTGGAATTTTTTTTTTACACTCATTATTTGTGTACATAGTAGTAATCACTTGTTTTTAGATTTTTCATAAAATGTTTAGTAATGATGTGTCATTATTTTGCATGGCATCCAAATATAAAATAATGAGATTTGTAATGACGATTGTATGTAATTGCCATTACCAAATATGTACTCTTATAATCACTTATGTTGTAATGCTTTTCTGCACTTTGTACACTTAAAGATTTATGTCGAAAAATCTTCACCAAAAGAATTGATGGTCATTGAAAAGTTGAACAAATAAAAAAAATACTTGAAACTTACTAGAGTTTTTCACATATTATATTTTTTTGAGCATCATTTTTAACTTTCAGATCCAAAACAATGCAAAATAAAGTCGGTTGACTTGGGAGACACATTCATTAAAAATGTAATTATCATATCACTGCTCGGTGAAAAGTTTTCTGGTGGTTTACAAGTAATATTTCCAAAAGGATTTTGGGGCAAATTTCGGTTGTTGAAAAACCGTTTTGTTGCTGAAAGTTAACCGACTTTTTATTTTAATTTTTATAATAATCATTTGGGAAGTAAAGATGGTAAAAAAATTTGTTTTTAAGAATATCAATCTGTTTTTACACGGAAATAAATAACAAAAGTCTCTTTTTAATATTAAACAAGTTTCATAGAACATTTTTGTATAATCCAAAAAAAGTTTTTTAAATCAGAACCAACAATGATGATTTGTAAATACAAACACGCTTTTGTTGATTTTTTCTTTTTTGTAATTGAAAATTTTCGTTTTTAAAGAATTTTTATAGGAAAAACTACAATTTACAAGCATTTCAAACAAAGAATTTATTGGAAATAAATTTTAATTTAAAAATGAGGGTATTTGAATATACCAATTAGATTGTTAACGCGAATGGATTTAGCATGCTCCAACATGGGTTAATATATACAAAAAAAGTTTATTCATGTCACACAAAAAAAAAAAAACAAATTTTTAAACATTTTTCCTCAAAGTATTAAACGTTTTTGAAATTTCTCATATACTTTCTGGAAAATATCAGTCTTTAGTAGACAAAGTTTTCTGTTCACTGTTTAACTAGGTTGCCATATAAAATATGCTCGAGTTATAAAGTAAACAAATAAACTTATACAGTGTAAAATATCGAAAGTTATGTTAAATTTTTTTTTTTTTTGTATTTTTTCGTTAATGATAGTACTTTGTATCAGTTCAATATACTTAAAGGGTCTGTGTCGATTTATATATGCTTACATTAAGGAGTTTTTGTTTTATAAGTTTTATAAAAAAGCTCACTTATTTGGTAGAAACAAAAAAAAAGTTTAAGCATAGAAAGTTACTTTTAACTTTTATTAAGCGTCTTGAAACTTAATGCATATTCAAAAAAACAAAAAAGAAAAACTTTAAAATTATATTATTTTTCAAAATAACAAAGCAATTGGGAATTTGAAAATTTTCAAGTTTGAAGATTATAATGTATAAGTAATGTATTGTGGGGTTATGCTTATTTGGTAAGAAATTATTAGACTACCCTTTACAGGATATGAAGAGACATACTACAAGACATTGTGTCCAAATTCTCAGGGATACAATTTTTTAGATCATACCCTGTAAATCAGCAATACAAAGCGGCCTCATTTTAGTGGAATAAATTAACAGTGAAGTTGGTTGCAAGACTTTTCCTATTTCGCCTCCCTCCTCGTAAACATCTCCTGATCACCTATTTGGCTGGATGTCTATATGTTCCAAATGTCAAGCAGTTTGGTCTATGGACTAATGTGCACTTTTTCCTAACTTTAATAAAATGTTGTACTCATTCGAATTGGGTTTGTTGTTAAATATCTCTTGAGTAAATTCGTCTATGCAGCAATTAAATCTCAGATGTCAGATTTATAACTGGTAGGCTTTGGGCAGCACGCTAACGGAGAGAATTTCTCCATTCATAAATATTATGTTTTCAGTAGAATGCCATTTTGTTTTACAAAACTTGGTAGAAAATCTGATCGGTTTCCTAGTATGCACATTCTGTATTATTTATATCAACTATAATCGGTTAGTACAACTAAAAATAATACAATAAAATTAGTATAATACTATCAGATTTTAGTTGCATCATCAAATATATCTGGAAATAACTTTCGAATATGATTGTACTAACCAAATATATTGGCACTAGCAACCAAAATACGCTTTCAGTTCGGTTTGAAATTTTATGTAAAAAATTTAAAAAATAAGGAAATAACGGCGCACCTTAACAAATATATATTAGGTACCGACCACATTAGCTTGTTTACTATAAAATAAATTAGTTGTATTCACATTGTGAATAAAATTCATACCGTTTGCAAAAATTCGACTAGAACAATTTTTTAAATCTGACGGGTTATTCACTTTTTATATTATGAAAAATTGTTTTTTAGCAAATATAATAAATTCAACTAACATTGTCGTTTGTTTTTTAATGTTTAAAAAATGAACCACAATTGTAGTAAAAATGAAAACTAAAAATTAAAAGTAAAAAATAAACAAACATTTTTCTTTTCTTTTTTTTTATTTTATAAATGTTGAGGCTAAGAAGAAGAATAAACGTTTTTCTCTAAAAATTATAAGCACTATTCATTTTTAAATCAGACTAGACTAGTTTCTGCCTTTTTATGGACAGGCTCATCACTGATTTTCCATTTAAAATGTATTATTATTTGTATAATTGTCAGATTGTCTCTATATGATAAATTTTTCAAAAACCTGCGGCTGTAAGAATCAAACCTGCGCTCATCTTACATTACAAACGTAACAATAGCAAGTCATGATCGTTTAGCGAACAAACCCAGGTATGGCTTCGAATCTAATGCAGCTAAATTGCAGTTTTATTTCCTAATAGTTTTTTCTGTTATTGCATATTATACTCAGAAGTGTCAACACTAACAACACAAATATTCTACTTTTAGATTTTTGTTTATTTTTCTAATCTCCTTCGTCTCTTTTTTAAAACGTTACCAGATTGAAGTATGGTTTTTACGTTCAATGTTGACAACTTTTGCGTTTTTAAGTTGAGACATAGCCACAGGGCAAATTTTATAATGTATTTTAGTACAGTGTTATATTAACGTCAGTCGCAATTAATTTTTAATTAATATGCATTTGACAGATTTAATTTAGAAATATTGAGGTTAAGATTTTTTTTAATTTTTTTTCAATAACAAAAAACGGCTGTAAAAAATGTATGTAAAATCATAAAACAGTCATTTGATGTGGTTTGTTTTTTTAAACGGACTACAAGGTTAGTAAAAAATTTAATTTGTTCTACAAATGACTGACATTTACATTAAAAATAAAGAAACTGTAATACAACCCAAACAACTACATATTTTTAAAGCAGAAGTTCCCTGAGTGTATTTTAAATAACGTAACGTAGCCAGAGTTTAAAAATATTGGTTAGTTATTATGATTAAATATTCCTTAGTATAAATAGTTAGCACTGGTTAGATAGCCATGGTTAAGTGATAGTTAACTTTCTGAGATAAGATAACGGCCCTCCATCACATTTAATTTCGAATTTCAATATTGTTTTTAATCTACTTGAATATAAGCTTGAAATCTTATAAAATTTTCAGTTAATTAAAATATTAATGCCACTAAAAAATGAGGATGAGAGTAAACAAACAATTTTATTAATAAAAGACATATCTACAATAGAAGGGTGCAAATTTAAGGAGTATAGAACATGTAACTAAAAAGAAACTCGTATACTTTTTAATTAAGACAAAAAAAAATTCAAGAAACAGCAAGACCAATTTTAAAACCCTGCTGGAATATAAGAAAATGAGACAAAAAAAAAAAAATCCAGCATAATACGGGCGTACATGAAGTTTGTAATAAACGTTCTAATTTCATATTTTTTTAGCTTTTAACTACGGTGAAATGAAACCCACAAAGAAAATTTTAATAATGACAATATAATGAAAAGAAGCAGCAGATGTGTAAGAACCTGAGATTTAATTATGAAGTACCATACTATATAATTACATTCTATTTTCTTTGAAGAAGAAAAAAAAATATATATTTTTTTGTGCTATTTTTTTGTATCCCAACACTAAATTTTAACATAATCATTTAAAAGCATAAACTACAGCAAGGTTACACTCATCAAAAAAGTTAATACAAAGGTCTGTTAAACGGAGTTCTTATTCATTATTCTTATTCCTAATAAGCACGGAGTAAGAATTTTTGGTTCATTTTGCATCAATCTCGCTTAGTTTTCCGAGATATCGCCGATATTATGATTATATAAAAAAAATATGAGAATTAAGTCCATCTAAAGTGAGAGTGATAGCGGAGACACAAAATAATAAATCTATTGAAAACAATTGTGGTTTAAATTAACTGACAAATTTCTAAATTTTAATATAAGAAATTACAAAAGTTTTCGTCTTAATATTTAGTAATTCGTTATTTTCAAATTTACAAATTTGCCAGTTAATTTAAGCACAATCAGCTTCAATAAATGTATTCATTTGTGTATCCCATATCACAGTCTCATTTCTAGAGTTATTTATTTATTTAGATTGAATCTTATAATTATAGTACATGAATAAAATATCCCAATTGATTCACAATGATTCATATAATATAAAAAATAAAAAAGGATATAGAAAATTTAAAAAAAAAAAGTTGTAATAAGATAACAAACAAGTAAGGACACTTTCAACTCCACGCTTTATTAAAAGATATTTCAATTTTTTTCCTAAAGATGAACAACGAAGCTGTTCGAAATATCGAAAAGATAATAAATATTTAAAAATAAAACCTTAAAAATTTGAATTTTATTTTTAATTTATGACCTTGAGCCAAAAAAAAAAACCTCATCACATATTAAAACAACAGGTCAACTATAAATTTCTAACAAAAAAAATATAAAATATATAAAAAATATAATAAAATATATAATCAAATAAAACAAAAAATAGAGAAAAAAACAAAAGTATTGAAAACAAAATTAGTAAAAATTATTAAAGAAAAACATTGAAAAATTAAAGTAATTCAAAAAAATTATAAATTAGTTTTTTGAAGTGCATTACGTTGCTGGCTTGTTGTATGTTTTGTGGTAATAAATTAAAAAGACGAGCATAGTTTACATGAAATTGACATTGAGAAACAAGAGAGTGATGTCTAGGAAGTATTAACTTTTTTCCCCTACAGGAGCTTGCAAATCGAATTTGATCAAAAATATATTTTGGCTTTTGTGTGTATATAATTTTATGAAGAAACAATAGAACTTTTTTTTTATAGTAATTAAATGTGCTAAAATCCCAAAACTTATTTAACAAATTGTGAAAAGCAATCTGATGTAGGCGTGTCCCTATCCGGATTTCATTCCTGCCTAAGGAAATCTTCAGGGGACTTTGTTATTAGAATTTCTAGAGATATTTGTTATGTTAAATCACAAACTCAATGAGAATTTCTTGTCCTCGTCTAGGAGCGAGATTCAAAATTTAAAATATCAAAGAAAAACCAAAACAACAACAAAAAATTGTCACAATTGGCTTTGTCATCTTCCAAATACTACTCTGTTTTTTTGACAGACCTAGCAATGTAGTGACGTTTATTCAAGTAAATCAACAATAGAAAATCATATGTTTTCTATTAGTGTCAGTTACATTTAAATTTGCACAAGCACCTGCATATTTGTTATTTAAATTTATTTTCATCGGGATAAACATTAATTGCATTTATAGTAATTAAATGTGCTAAAATCCCAAAACTTATTTAACAAATTGTGAAAAGCAATCTGATGTAGGCGTGTCCCTATCCGGATTTCATTCCTGCCTAAGGAAATCTTCAGGGGACTTTGTTATTAGAATTTCTAGAGATATTTGTTATGTTAAATCACAAACTCAATGAGAATTTCTTGTCCTCGTCTAGGAGCGAGATTCAAAATTTAAAATATCAAAGAAAAACCAAAACAACAACAAAAAATTGTCACAATTGGCTTTGTCATCTTCCAAATACTACTCTGTTTTTTTGACAGACCTAGCAATGTAGTGACGTTTATTCAAGTAAATCAACAATAGAAAATCATATGTTTTCTATTAGTGTCAGTTACATTTAAATTTGCACAAGCACCTGCATATTTGTTATTTAAATTTATTTTCATCGGGATAAACATTAATTGCATTTATAGTAATTAAATGTGCTAAAATCCCAAAACTTATTTAACAAATTGTGAAAAGCAATCTGATGTAGGCGTGTCCCTATCCGGATTTCATTCCTGCCTAAGGAAATCTTCAGGGGACTTTGTTATTAGAATTTCTAGAGATATTTGTTATGTTAAATCACAAACTCAATGAGAATTTCTTGTCCTCGTCTAGGAGCGAGATTCAAAATTTAAAATATCAAAGAAAAACCAAAACAACAACAAAAAATTGTCACAATTGGCTTTGTCATCTTCCAAATACTACTCTGTTTTTTTGACAGACCTAGCAATGTAGTGACGTTTATTCAAGTAAATCAACAATAGAAAATCATATGTTTTCTATTAGTGTCAGTTACATTTAAATTTGCACATTTAATTACTATAAATGCAATTAATGTTTATCCCGATGAAAATAAATTTAAATAACAAATATGCAGGTGCTTGTGCAAATTTAAATGTAACTGACACTAATAGAAAACATATGATTTTCTATTGTTGATTTACTTGAATAAACGTCACTACATTGCTAGGTCTGTCAAAAAAACAGAGTAGTATTTGGAAGATGACAAAGCCAATTGTGACAATTTTTTGTTGTTGTTTTGGTTTTTCTTTGATATTTTAAATTTTGAATCTCGCTCCTAGACGAGGACAAGAAATTCTCATTGAGTTTGTGATTTAACATAACAAATATCTCTAGAAATTCTAATAACAAAGTCCCCTGAAGATTTCCTTAGGCAGGAATGAAATCCGGATAGGGACACGCCTACATCAGATTGCTTTTCACAATTTGTTAAATAAGTTTTGGGATTTTAGCACATTTAATTACTATAAATGCAATTAATGTTTATCCCGATGAAAATAAATTTAAATAACAAATATGCAGGTGCTTGTGCAAATTTAAATGTAACTGACACTAATAGAAAACATATGATTTTCTATTGTTGATTTACTTGAATAAACGTCACTACATTGCTAGGTCTGTCAAAAAAACAGAGTAGTATTTGGAAGATGACAAAGCCAATTGTGACAATTTTTTGTTGTTGTTTTGGTTTTTCTTTGATATTTTAAATTTTGAATCTCGCTCCTAGACGAGGACAAGAAATTCTCATTGAGTTTGTGATTTAACATAACAAATATCTCTAGAAATTCTAATAACAAAGTCCCCTGAAGATTTCCTTAGGCAGGAATGAAATCCGGATAGGGACACGCCTACATCAGATTGCTTTTCACAATTTGTTAAATAAGTTTTGGGATTTTAGCACATTTAATTACTATAAATGCAATTAATGTTTATCCCGATGAAAATAAATTTAAATAATAGAACTTTTATTTTTGTCATGATTTTTTTATATAATCCTAAAATTTGGCTATATCTCGGAAACTAAGCGATATTTAGCAAAATGAACCAAAGTTTGTTACTCTGTACTTATTAATCACATATATTTCCGGTAATTAATATGAACCTGCCTCTTTTCAGATCTCCAGAGACCATTTTAGCAGCAATTGTCTGTTGATTTAGCTAAATTTTTACTTAGTATTGTCAATGTATTTACAAAAAATAACTTTTTTTAGCTCAGATTTAATACATCAAAATTTAGCAGTATACGATTCAGAAATTCATTCTGCTGTCGCAAATTCAGGTGCTTTTCTCTGTCGTCGTAGCTAACTTTTCAACTATTTGTACGGATTTTTTTATAAGTGTAGTTATAATAAAAAAGTGTATATTATTTTTTTTTTTTTTAACATTGACATTTTATACATAAAAACCCACAAAATGTCATTAAAACACATTTAATTTTTTTTGTCTGGGAATTTGTCATTTACATTAATCGCAACAAGGGATATATTAGATATGGAAAAAAATATTTTCTTCAAAATATAATATTTCTTGATTAACATGATTTTTCTATTTAATGGTTTTACATCTTCTTCATTAAGAAGTAGTTATAATTGAAAAGTTAAACACATTTTGAGTTTTTATGAATATTTAAAAACAAAATTTGAGAGATAAATAGATTAGTTTCAAAACTTCTGACTTAAATGATCATGAATTAACACTTAAAAGTTTACATTTAAATACTTTTGTTGACTATTTCTTTTAACTTTACTCTTCTTGTTTAGATTTGAAAGCTGTCCCCAAAATTTCAAATTCACGAGCTCACTACCCTTAAAATATGTCATTATAAAAATAAATAAGATCAAAAAAAAAAAACATTAAAGAAAGTTATAAATTATGACGTGAACAAGATTGTTCGAGTTCGAGATCAAGGTCATTAGTTTTTTGTTAATTAATATATTAACATAAATTCGTTGACGCGAAATAATACATGAAAGTGAGTCAACTGTTTACACCAGGGCCTGACCAGGCCCTTTTTGTTTTTTGTCGTGAATTTTTTTTACTTCCTAGAAGCTGTAGTAATCATATACCATGATATCCTCAAGGATACATTTTAGAACAGTTTAGTGCACATTTATTTCTTTTGTTTTGCAAGGGGGTGTAAAGTTTAGGGTTATATCCGTACCACCTTGGTCTTGCCAGACCCGCAACATTTTCTTAATATTTTTACAGGTATTGCAACATTTTCTCCCGATTTTTGAAAAAATTACTTCTAATTTTGAAATCAAATAAACGTGGTTTTTTAAAAATATTTTTTTTTTCAACTGAGAATTTAAGTAGGAAGTGAATTGCAAGAAAAATTAATTTGAACTAACACTTAAAATCACTTGTAATTGTGATTCGAAATAGTGGATGTGTATAGTTTGTGTTTTGCTGATATTTTTCAAAAATGGACACAAATAATGAAGGGATAGAAGAAGTGGACATGGTCTATCAGTCGTATTCACACAAAATCTTTATATTGACTTATACGTTCTCATATAAAGTCGTCTAGATTTGTACTGTGTCTGGCTAAGCCCTGGTGTTATGAATGTGACAGATCAACTTGGTGTGAACTTGGTGGTTAACATCTATTTTTTATAAATTTTAGAAAACTAGTTTTTTGTAACGCAGTGGTTTAAACCACGGCTTTTGAAAAATGCATTTTTTACGTCAAGATGAGAATAACTTTTGAAATGTGAACGACTAAAACTGCGGATTAAGTACCTTTAAAATGAGGTATCAATGACTCTTGTAGCTTTAACCGTTAAAAAGATATAGGCAATTATGGGCAACTACTAGAGCTGCACATATTAATTTGGCTAGGGGAAAGTGCAAATAAAATAGTTTTTTGAAAATTTCAAATCAACAGTTTTTTGCAATACAGTGGTTTAAACCGCGAATTTTGAAAAAAATGCATTTTACCTTCAAAAAATTAGTTTCTTCCTTATTTCCTTTTTTTTTTATTTACTTTATTAGTTAATAATCATATACTACTATGGCCTTCGGCGCGTTGTAGCGAAAACAGACCTGTGCCTCTGGTGGGAATCGAACCCACGAACCCCGCACTGATAAGCCAGCACGCTACCAACTAACCTACCGGGGCGCACTTATTTTCTTTTAAAGCACCACAACAGCGGTATCAATGAGTCACGTAGCTTTAACGGTGAAAAAGGTAGTGATGTTCCGTCTAAGGTGCGGAGGTGTTCTCTGAACACCCTAAACTATTTTAATAATCATGTAATTTTTTTATTTTTATAATTTTTAATAAAGTTCAAAAATATTTCAGCAACATACAACATATACACCATTTATTCATTGTTTTAATCTATATACAACTGTGTTTGTATATTTTTTTATTCACTGTGTTCAAACTGTTAAAAAAACCAAAACAGCATTAGCACATGCAACAAAAAACGACTACATAAATTTTCTAAACTACGTGATTAACATTGTTGCTAGCAATTCAATCTAGAATGTATGGAGATGTTCAATAACAGGCAGAGAACAAATTTTCTATGCATAATGAAATGTATATTTAGAAAGTTGCAAAATAAATACACATTAAAATTGTTCAACATGAAGTACCGAACCATCTTAAAAGTTTTAAAGACAACATTATTGCAGAAACACACACAATAAAAAACAAAAAAATGTGTACTAAACTACGTAATCAACATTGCTGCTAGAAATTCAACAAAAAATGTATGCAAGCTGTTCAACATGCTAATTGAACCAATTGGCTGAGCAAAATGAATTCCTTAGCAGCAAAGTTGAAAAGAAAATATACGCTAAAATTGTTTAATTTTTGTATTGAACCACTATTAAAAGTATTAGAAACACAACATTGTTGCTGTCTATACCTAGTGATGCCAATTGTAGGGAAAATTCCCTTTTTGTAGGGAAATTAACAAAAATATATGCATTTTTATTCAAAAATACAAAACAAATGATAATAAATGCCCAAAAATATTAATTTTATTTACAAATTGCCTGCGTGGATACAAAAAATGTTGTATACAATTTTAATGTTTTTCTAAACAAAATTTTTTGTAAAATTTAGGGACTTTGCAGGTTTTAATGCGGTGCTTTCACAATTATATGGTGTCTGCATGAAATTAGTCCATTTTTCTACTTGACCGAATAACTCGATTGATTTTTTTGGTTAATGAAGAAATGATCTTTTCTTTAAGAAAAGGGAAAATTAATTTGATGGAATATTTTTAAAAAGATTAACTTAACTGGGGCTCAAATTGAATAAAGTACACCGGTCGACACTATTTTTGGGTCTGACTTCAAATTTTGGTTTCTTTTATGTTACAAATAAAGGGAAACATATTTTTTTTTTATCAACGTTTGCTTTTTGAACTAAGTGATTCCTACTGCTGAACGTAAAATCTCGCAAATTTTCATATAAACGTAAAACAGCAAAAGCAAACATTAAAAGCTTGGAATGGGTATTTTGGCGTTTTTCGATGTCTAGAATCAGAATTTCGACATTAAAACAGAAACCCAAGAAAAAAATATTATTTTGTCGACCGGTGTTATTTTCAGTATTCGTAACATCCACACAGAGAGAATTTCACTGGACGAAAAATAATGAAAATGTTCACGTAATTATTGTAACTTTTCGTCACAAAATGAACGAAATATTTCATAAAATTAATATAATTAATTCATAACTAGTTTTTCGATGAAAATTCATCATTGACTGAATGAAACTTTTAACAAACAAAAACATATTTTTCAAAATAATTTATGAAAACATTATTGCCTTTAAGTTTGATTCATACGATGTCCACCACTGTCCACCCATATCTACTATTTCCCAGTATTAATGATACAAAATGTCATTTTCAAAAGAAAATACATAATTTGAAAATTTGTTTCACCAATATGGGGAAATAGTAGATATGTGTGGACAGAGATGGATAGCTTGTGAATTGCCCTTTATACAAAAATTCATTGATATCATGAAGATAGTTTTCTCAATGTATATAAAACAAATAATAGAAATCGCTTAAAATTTTGTATCAAAAATTATAAATACAAGGTGGCGCAAAAATAACCTTCCGATGTTTTTTGGCTGTAATTTAAAAAAAAAAATTAAAAACTTTGATTCTTCTTGTGGATTATTTTTATTTGGTATTTTAATTTTTTTTACATCAAGTCGAGAATATGATGTCATGTAAATGGCCGCCGCCACAGTTGATTGCCATTTGAGCCCTTTTTATGGCATTTTCCATCACTTTGGCCAAAATTTCCGGCGATAGGTCCTCACATTCTTGACGGATATTGTCTTTAAGAGCTGCAAGAGTCTGAGGCTTGTTGACATAAACCCGCGACTTCAAAAAGCCCCACAAAAAGAAGTCTGGAGCGGTCAAATCAGGCGATCTTGCTGGCCAGTGCAAATCGCCAAAACGGGAGATTAGGCGCCCGGGAAATGCATACTTCAGCATATCGGTTGTGGCACGTGCAGTGTGTGCCGTTGCACCGTCCTGTTGGAACCACATGTTTTCCAATCCCAATTCATCAAGTTGCGGCAAAAAGAACTCGTTGATCATTGCTCTGTAGCGCTCACCATTCACAGTAACCGTTTGGCCCGCGACGTCTTCGAAGAAAAAAGGTCCGATGACTCCTCCAGCGAAAACAGCACACCATACAGCGACATTGAGTGGGTGTAATGGCTCTTCGTGGGTTACACGCGGATTTTCAGTGCCCCAGAAGCGTAAATTTTGCTTATTTACGTACCCGCTAAGATGCAAATGGGCCTCATCACTCATGATTATTTGGTCAAATTATTATTATCAATTATTGGTCGAATAAATAGTCACCAATATTCCGCGTTCTGGAGCAGTGTAGTGTATTAACGTGTATTTCGCATGTGTTTACTACACAAATGTCAAAACAGAACTGACATTAGGGGCCAATCGCAAAATTTATAGCATTTTCTGATAGGAGGATTACTTTTGCGCCACCTTGTACAAATGTTTTTGATTTAT
Organism: Delia radicum; assembly: GCA_021234595.1. Lineage (NCBI taxonomy): Eukaryota > Metazoa > Arthropoda > Insecta > Diptera > Anthomyiidae > Delia > Delia radicum. Next base: position 34,548,746 of record CM037851.1, on the reverse strand, counting down.
TATTCCTAAAAACATCGTTGAACAAATTTTAGTAGTGATCAGAAAATTTCTGTGGAAAATTCGTTATTATTGAGATCTTTTTAAAAAAATTTTAAAACGAATTATATTGTATAACTTTCATTATTATAATTCATTCGATGTTATTCATCTAATGTATGTGATGTTATTAAATCCATTAGTCTAGCTTGAACTACATATATGCATTGATAATCAATCAGAATTACATATTTAATTTTTCTTTTTGTTAAATTCAATTTATAAATCGTATAGGAAAAATTTAGGGCACATTTTTTTGAGTGTAGTGAAAAAATTAAATTTTTATAGCAAATGTAGTGAATTTTCAAAATATCGAATACGACAGAGGCAGTTAGCAAAAAGGCAGAAATTCAAATTCGAAAACACGACGTATTGAGCTGGTTTATAAATAAAAAAGTAAAATTTATAACAAAAATGCCAATCTCAAAAACAACAAGATTAAAAACACAAAGAAAGATCATAGAAAAAAAAAATTAAAATGTAGAGAACACCCAGTTGAAAACTTCACCGCACGTCCCTGGAAAAAGGTATTGACGATTAGGTACGACTACACTCGGGGAACTTCTGCTTTAAATACATGTATGTATTTGTTTAGGTTGTAATACAGTTTCTTTATTTTAAAAGAAATTAATTTCATTTGGTTTTAACTACATTTACAGTGGTCTTTACCTACATAGTCTTCTAGGTATACTTTTGTTAAATTTTCGAATTTGTTTTATATTTTAAGAAGCGATATTTCCACAACCATTTAGTGCTAACAACCCAATACTTATACGATGACATATTTATATGACACTTATCTTACATACCAAGTTTTGTTAAAATTGGAGGGGGTAGAGGTCGAAAATTACATATTTTTTAATGGTTTTATATGGAATGAGTCATATGGTCATTAAAATTTTGGTAACATATATTAAATATATTTGTCTCATATCAATGAAGTTGGCGAAAGTGTCAGGGAATGGGAACGAAATTTGTGTCTTTTATTTAGTCATAATTTTGAAGTGTGCTTTAAGTAGACAATAAAACCGATGTATAATTTTAAATTAATCTAATTCATGGAGTTATTTTTTACATTGCCTACTTATGTGTCTATTTAAAGCGAAAGCACAAAAATATTTTCTACCGAAAATTTTTTATTTAAAAATATTAATAAAATCTTTAACTATCTTAAATTAAAAAGTGCTTGAACTGACTTAAAATCTATAAAATACTCGACCATTTTTTTATCTAAATAGAATAAAGGATGGGGTCATATATGAAAATGTAAAAATTCTCTAAAATTTCATATATAATCCATGCTGCCCTGAAACACCAATACTGCAAAATTGTTATAACAAATGTGCTAAATTATTCATTAAACTTCTGAATTTTCTAATGTCTTATTTTTGAAATTAAACTGATAAGACAAATTTAAGTTATAAGTGTCCAAAATGTAACATTGAGTTTTACATCGAAAAAGTGAAAATTCGCCACATTTCGCAACGAATCTCCAAAATATCAGAATTGTTTCTATTCACCCAGAAAACAGTCTCAGTTGTGGCCGCCAAAATTATTGAAAATCGAATTATGGCGGTTACGGCAACTATTTTCATATTAACTTAAATTTTTAGTCGTTAAAGCCAATAGTCAGTTGTCTCATTCAATATTATATTATACTTAAATATTATTACATTCCCCAAAATTGTATTCAAATTAAAACACTTTTTTGATTTTTCAAGTATTGAACCGCGGCCTTCATTTATTTCATATTTAAAGTTCCCTCATAGAAAATCGTTTTTACCTCTAACCAATTAAAAATGTATTTAACATTTTTAAACAAATTTTAGAGGGGTTTTTAGGTTTAAATAACGTATATATTACTGTATAAATTTAACAATGATTACTTTCTATTTTGCATTTTTAAACTTAATGATATTTTGGTAAAAAAAGTAAATTGTGTGATAACATTAAAAGGGAATGGTGAGAAGTAAGTAGCATAAAAATGGTTCAGTTACAATCTGTAAGTGCAACTGTTTCAATATCTTTAACGGGAATGTCACTCATATATTATGATCAGAGAAGGCAAAAAGTGGAAAAATCCGTTGTGTTTGTGGCAAAATCAAATATAGAAGAACGGTAAAAAACTACAAAAAATTTAATAAAGTACACTTTTAAAAGAAAAATAAACAATTTTGAGGTAAAAGGCATTACAAGCAAAGAAAATCTAAAAAAGCAAATTTTAGAACTCAAAAATCTTAAGAAAAAGCTGTTTTTAAGTTAAAAAACTAACAAGGAAATAAGAGTAAAAAGGAAAAAAAAAGCAAAACATGCTAATTTTTTTTCTCTAATTACACAGTGCGACAGAAAAAAATACCTGGGAAGTGATACTATTTTTCTGGTAGGTGTTGTAGAGTACAACAACAATCTGTTTTTGAAATCCCAAATACCTCAAAATCTTGAGTTACTAATAAAAACCCGCTTTTTGTACCTTTTAGCACTTATAAGCCTGTAACATAGTTGAATATCATCTAATTTAAAGATTTAGGAAAAAGAAAGTGAGACCTTTCCTATGGTATATATATTATTTAAGTTTACTTGAAAAATCTGTCTGAATTTCTCCAGCAAACACATTTTTTCGCCATTTTTCAATTTTGTAGAGGTTTTTACAAAGTATTTTTTTGACATCGTACTATATATGGATTTCGTAACAAAAAAAAAATAGGAGTAAAACGCAACTTTGTTTTTAAATATATGTTAAAAATTTACTGAGTTATTAAACTTTTTATTAAAACAAAATATTTGCATAAATGCGTCCATAATGTTTTTTTTATGAGCTTTCTATCTATAGAAGCTCTTAGCATGTTGCAGGTACTATTTCATAAACAGACAAATTTTGCACATAATAGAATATTGGGATAAGAGTGTTCGCAAAAGTTTTTTGCTTGAGAGCCAGATCTGTCATGTATACAAAACTTTACATTCCGCCAAATTAAAATTTGTCGTAAATTTGATTTTACTGGGGATATCCTAGTTAACTCAGTCACGCCCAAATGAAATCTGCTAAACAGATTTTAGTGAAGATATATTTATATGATAGGCAAAGGTGTCAAATAGGATAAAGTGAAGTCAAATTTAAGAAAAGTTTAAAGAAGTTCTTGTAAATTGCCAAGGAGCTGAAAGTAAAAAAACCGATCACTTATTCGAACCATTTCGAAATTCGGTATTGTAAAATTTGATTCAAGAGACTTAATTATTGCCTGAATAAATAAAAAATATTATATCATATCACTATTATTAAAATTTTAAAAACAAAAATTTTTTCTTTCCAAAAATTTGCCTAAAATTAAAGTTTTTTCATTTGATTTCAAATGATGTGAAAATCGTGGTGTGCCTGTATAGGGACAGTGGGCGCGAAGGATTTAGTATTAAATACTTCGATGAAAGCGTATATTGTTAGTATCCTATACTAACTATAATAAACAAGATTGCTACAGCCTGAGGGCCGCAAGTTGTGAATCACTGTTATACTAAGCCCAAGTTAGAATTACAACAACAATTTGCAATGAGAGCTGTACTCATGTAATTTGACGTTTAGTTTTGATTTGTTTGTATGCAATTTAATAATAATCGTGTGTAAATAAAATAAAAATGTGCGGCAAACGTAATAAATTTTGCTATATTTATGTCTAATTTACTGATATCGGTCATTGGCGTGATTTGAAAAACAATATTGGAGTGGGTGAAATATACAATAAACCCTGCAATGGCTTTAACAAATTTAGTAGCTGGTATGAGCCAGCATTTGTCTGTGAATATTGCTGTGCAATATTAAAAAAAATGCAAAGTTCAACCACCAGTTTCTTTAATCTTTTCTGCATGACTTGAGATCATAAAACCAGATGATTGCTACTTTAGTCAAACTAATATTTCAGGCCACACTTTTAAAAGGCACAAAAATGTAGAGTACGCAAATGTTTTAACTGTTACAAAACTGATATTTGCGAATGATGAAAGTTCGATAGAGAGCATATATACTGTTGAAACTAAAAAGGATTTGGAGGAAGATGAGTACATTCCATCCAAATCTACTACAATGGAACGGCATTTTGTTTCAAAGTGAGAAAAAAAGATTAAAAAGAGCAAAAAAATAATATAAAAATGAATTAAAAATTTTATTGGCCACTTTAACGGGGTACTGATGATGCCGAATAAAAAAAAAAACAAAAAAAAAACGGTCAAGCTAACATTTTTTAGTTGAATGGCTAAAAATTGTATTTTTTGCATATATTTTGTGTTACTAAAAAGTTTAATAACGCAGTCAATTTTAACGGATTTCTAAAAACGAAGTTGCATTTTATTCATAAATTATAAGCTTTGTTAACTAATTCATATATAGTACGGTTTATTTACAAAAAAACTTTGTAAAGTCGTCTCCATATTTTAAAAATGGTGAAAAAATTAAAAAAAAAATGTGTTTGCATATTTCTCAAGGAAACTTAAATAACATATATAACATTGGAAAGGTCTCACTTTCGTCTTTCTAAATCCGCTAAGAAACAAAAAATGATATTCAACTAAATTACTTGCAAAGAGAAACGAATAACCGGTTTTTTATTCGTACCTCAGGATTTTGGAGGTGTTTGGCAAATTTCAAAAACAGATTCTTGTTGTACCCGACAACAATTACCACAAAAATATAGTATCACTTTCCAGGTATTTCAACTTCGGTAAAAACATATTCAAAATCAATATAAATTTCATTAAGCTGTTTGATACCGTGCAGATTATAAGTGATCCATATTTTGTACATATATTACAATAGAAAAAAGTATAGAAGTTGGTCAATTTTAATTAATTCCTAAAGTTATTTGAAATTCAAATTCTTGCGAATGGCATTGTTTTCTACAAAACATTTTCTGTGTCATCCGTACACCAACAAATCTAGCAAATAAACAGGAGAGAAGAAACTGGTAGTTGAAGATTATTTTACAAATAAAAGAAAATTGAAACAGAGAATAATAAAAAGTTAATTGTTATTTACATTAATTTAGAATTTGAGAAAAAGGTGATTGACAATGAAGTAAACAAGAACTTAAGTACAACCATTTGGGATCACAGCCATGACCGCAAAAAATTCAGCACAAAAAACAAAATTTTGAAAGAAAATTTTTTTTTTTTAATTATGCTTCTCTAACAAAATATGTATTTAAAACTAAATTGGGATATATTACAAAGAATCACACATAGAGAAAAAATTTGCCATTTTCCAACTTAATTTCGGTTACTACGACTGAAAATCGGTTGGCACAATTGAATATTAGATATTATTAGTTAATTTTCCAAAACGCAGGTCAAGAAATTTGCAAAAAAGCTTTATTTTAAATGTAAATTATACCAAATTTCTTATAAAAATATTTTTGGCTGCTTTCCAGACCTAAATTTGCGAAAAAATAATATATTATTTTTTTTGCCATTTTTATGTATTTTTAAGTCGGATTACGTAAAGGAAAAGAAACAAAAACGTGTATGGAATATTTACCAAAGGTAGACATAGACACAAAAAACAAGTTTTCAATTTATTTTAGATCAATGGTGATAATCTTTAACTTCGAGCTCATATATATATTAGTTCTCATGTAGTGAATGTTTGATGTTTGGCATGGGATTATTACCTCTTTCAAAACGTGCTCTGATGGTGGGAACCTAGAAAATTCCCGAAATAGATCTATAAACACTAGGGTGGGGCGATTTGAACATCTTAATGGGCGCTTCGCGTTTCTGATTCTTGGGATTGAACTGATCAAAAAAGTCCACTTGACCATACGTCTACGGTGAAAATCGAGCTTCCAGATTTTAACTTTTTAGCTGTATTTTGTGAAAGTAACAATGTGTGGGATGGATATATCTCATGAAGTAGGAGGAGCATATTCAAGATTATGGTATCAATCTCTTCTTTGGAAGATTCTCTAGCAGATTAATGCATTAATCATATTTGTGGGTGGGGTTTAAGGGGATAATTTTTAATTTCAAAATAGGGCTTTTTTGCCGTAAAGTCAAAATCTGGAAGCTTGATTTTCACCGTACCCGTATGGTCTAGTGAACTTTTTTACTCAGTACAATCCCAAGAATCAGAAACGCGAAGCGCCCATTAAGATTTTTTTCCTTCCATACTAATCGCCCCACCCTAATGTTGATCGATCTATTTCGGGAATTTTCTAGGTTCCTATCATCAGAACACGTTTTGAAAGAAGTGAGAATCCCATGCAAACCATCAAACATTCATACAAACAAGTTTTCTCACTAAATGAGAACTAATATATGAGCTCGCCATTGTTCAAAAATAAATTGAAAACTTGATTGTTATGTGCAAGGTCTACCTCTTGTAGATATACAATACACGTTTTTTTTCTCCTTTTTATTTTCACACTTGCTTTGTTTAAAAACAAGATGTGAAGGGGCAGTAAACAAGACCTTGCTTTGTCTTTTATACAAGTTTGATATAATTTTAATTCAAAATAAAAATTTAAAATAAAAATAGGTAACCTAGAAAATTCCCAACATATATCTATCAACACATTCCTGAAAGTGGTCAAATAATAAATTTGAAAACAAAAACTCTATAGATTATTTGATAGGACAATATCCTAATAAAGAAATATAGAGTATGGCCTCGAACTTGAATAATTTTCATTTTCATTGCACAATGAAAGGTCGAAAAAACATAATTTTTATTTTTAATAAAAATTATATCAAACTTGTAAAAAATACAAGATTTTTTTTTTTTGGGATTCCTCAACACTTTGTAAATACAACACTATTGTCGTTCGGAAAGCATTGTAAGCAAGTACCATACCACCCACTAATTTCAAAGATAAGCCACTCTTGGCTACTTATTTTTTTTCGTCCTGGGTATATATGCGCCTGATGACTAATTTATAAGTTTGTTTTAATTAATACATCCATCCCTTGATGCACACGATAGATACGTTCCTAAAAAAATGTAAAATGTAAATCGAATTCGAAATTTTTTGTATGAAAATTCGTGTAAATCAAAATTGACCCTAATATTTACTTACAACTACTCCTTTTTGATAAGTTCTTTTATTTAAACATAAATAAATTATATCTAAGGAAGAACCACTTAAAAAATTTCTTTCCCCTACTCATACATATCCATTGTCATTCAACATCATCGTGTTTCCAATTAATTCTTTATAACTATTTAGTACAACTAATATATCTTCCTCATAGGCGATACTTCGCTATAATTAGTCAATAGTTTTATCATGTTTCTGACTGGATGTCAGATGAATCTCAGTTCAGTTTGGTTAGATTTCATTAATTTTAATCGTGTTGTACTGAAGGAAAAATCAAGACATATAAAAAACAAGTAATATGATGATTCCTAAAACGTACAAACTTCCTTAAACGTACATTGGACCTTTTTTTTATATAATAAATAATAATGATTGATTTTTCTTAAAATCTCAGATTTTCTTTAAGAAAAACATTATACTGAACCAGATGTATTTTCAATTTGAAAAAATGTCTCATATGCGGAGTTTTATATCAAAAATGGTCATCAGGAGATACATTTTTTTCAACTGAAAAAATTTACTAAATCTATTCTATTTCGATGTCAAAAATTCATTAAAATCAAATTGCTATTGAGAGGATAACGTACATAGAATCTAAACTTAAATTTAACAGTAAATTTTAAATTTTACATAATTTCTACAGAGATTATTCAGTTATTTCTCTTTTGGAATTAATGCATTTAATTCTTTACATGTCTTAAAAAAATGTATCAAAAAAATTATACGGACAAAGGTTTTCTGTTCCAACAGATAGAATGAAACATCACCTTCACTTTCATATCGAAACGAAAAACTTTTACTATCGTCCAAATTTATCCATTGCAGTAAATAATTTAAGTGTTTCAAATAAAAAATTTTCAACACAAAAAAAAAACCTGTTAATTTCCACATCCCTCGATTTACACAAAAATAAAAAATCTAGTAAAAGTGAAATCATGTAAAAATAGTTACGTGTTAATTGAGGTATAGGTGTACAACTCTTTTTACTTGAGAAATTGAAATAAAACTGAAACAAGTTTTATTTCAATTTCCCGGGTAAAAATAATTATATATTAATTTATATTATTTAATATATCTCGTTATATATTGTTTTGTATGACAGACTATATAAAAATATATAATTTTTGTTTTCCGAACAAATTTTATATTGCCCCATATCTAAATGTATTTTTTTCTTATGTTACCTTATTCAATCATATCTGAGTGTAACTTTTTTCTTATGTTACCTTATTCTTATGTTACCTTATTCAATTCACAAGGAATTTAAGCTGTAAGATCATACACAATTTTAAATTATATTTTTATTCGAAGTCAATTGCATTCCATTTTCAATTGGAAAATGTTGTTTGAAAATATCTTAGGGAAAACTGTTAAAAAAACTTATATACAGTGTAGCGTTTTCCCTTCGGTTTTTGATAGAAAAATAATTTTCATATGGAGTTTACTTCATTTTATTTAAAACAAGCGGAAATTTAATTTTTTTTAATTCTTACTTCAAATAAACATTTTAAAATATCTTAATGAGTTAAAAAAAGGAATTCTTGTTTTGTTTAAAATAATTGAATGTTCCGACGTTTTGACATACAAACCCTCTATTTAGGCGAACTATTTCTACCAGTCCGTCAAACAAATACAAACTTTCCATTTTAATACAAACTTTCCAAAACTTTTAAATTTTTGTAAAAATAAAAAGGTGAATATCTCAAAATCTCACGGTATGGATGATTGGATGATTCCTGGATAGTGAATAGAAGGAGTTCTCTGAGCCGAAATAAAATCTCCAATAGATTTTATTCTCAGTAGAAAATATTCCCAAATAGCACCGAAAAAGTAAAACAAAAAGAAATAGGAATTACTATTTGGAATGTTTATTTTCTTTAAATATATGGACAATGGAATAGATCTTACCAGTACGAATGTTGAATCAATAAGAAGGAGACATAGACTTATTTTTTACCGGAAACTTGTATCTATGAGTTTTCGAAAAACTTTGACATTTATTTTAGTTTCGAATGCGGACAAGAGATAGAATGTTAAATTTATAACATTTTATCTTTAATAGCATTCAACTTTTATTTATCAGGAGTTTAGGAATTCGTGGGGACGATTTTTAAGAATTTTTTAATGGCAAACGTTTATTTAATTTTGACATTAACATTACCGCCCGCCTTGCAGTATATGCAATAATAATTGTAAGGATACGTCATAGATACAAGTTAGCTGGTAGTACTAGGACTGATATAATGTTAAATAGTGAAAAAAGTTTAATTCATTTTAAAATTCATTGGAGTTCAATTCATTATAACTTTAATGACGTTAAGGGAATCTTAAAATTAAGTGTTAATATTATCTAACAATATGTATGAACAAGTACGTTTGGTTTTGCTAATGGATTTGATAGTACATATATTTATCTAAATGGAATAGGAATCAAATCACATTTGATGTAATTTAATAAATTGAAAGATAAACGATGGTTGAGTTAAATTCATAAATTCTGTAAATTCATTTATTTAAGGAATTACAAGGGTTTACAACAAATTTTGTTGTAGAGCATTTAAATATTTATCATCTATATAGAACATGGACCGTAAATTGTCCACCCGTGGGTAGCCCGGTTTTAGTAATCACTCCCTCACAAATCACCCTAGGGTAAAGATCAACTCCTATGACAACATCGATGCTGGCAGACTCATAGAATTTTGAGTCAGCTAGGAACATGTCTTTAAAGTTTCCTTTAAATGACTCTGGCAATGATTGAGTTGGAGTTTGAATAGTTAGACGATTGTCTACTCGAAAGGTTCCATCGATTTTGGAACTAGAGTTAAAGCGTGACTTCAGTGTCAATGGACAGATGGTCTCCCCTTGTAGTGTCAAAGTCGTTAAATCGAGTTTCCTGACCAATGCTTTAGAAATTCGACTTATCGGAGATGCAGAATCTAAAATACAGCGTGCATGGTGATTTTTCATGTCTATCTTGACAAGCACAGTCGGGAGAAGGATCAACGTATTTTGTCGTAAAAGCGCGGTGAGAGATGGCGATTTCGAGGGAGGAGCATGAGCAGGAGAGAGTTTCCTAGAACCAAAGTTTCTCGATGTGGTAGGCGGAGAACTAGAACGGGAACGTGACTCTGAAGACTCCTTGATTAATCTCGGGCTTATGTGAAGTAGAGTGTGATGGAACTTTTGCACGTTTTGCAGCCATGTTTGGTAAAACAGGTTCCTTGTGAGTGGTCATGTGCAAGACAGTTGGAGCAGTAGCGATGAATTCGGACGGCGTGGACACGTTCGTTAACGTTCATGGCTAAAAATTTACGACAAGTTCGAAGGGGGTGTGGTCGATTACAAATGCGACATAAAAATGAGTGGTATTTATTAGGAAGGTTTGATGGTTTGTTATGGCGGCGACGACGAGATTGTTGGCCGCTCTGCTTACGAGATGTCTTCCTGGGCATTTTTATCTAAAAAGGAGTTGACGAAAACGAATATTAAGACTCATGAGGTAAGACTACTAACTTTGTAATGGGCCTAGTAAAGGTTCCCCTTTGTGTAAACACATCCGCAACCCTTACGCGACTATCTGTCCCAAAACGAACTTTCTCTATTTTGCCAAGACGCCAGGAGTTTGGTGGGAGACTTTCATCCTTGATGGCAACTAAGGAATTCTCCTTAAGATTTTCTTCTGGTTTCTGCCACTTGACTCGCTTTTGCAGTTCTTTTATGTATTCAGTTTTCCAACGCGAACAAAAAATGTTGATGAATTGCTTTCAGCCTCTGCCAACGATTTCGAATGGAAATTGTAGGTTCATCTATCTGAGGATCTATAGGGGCTAAAAGCGGCGAACCAATTAGAAAATGTCCGGGAGTTAAGGCTGAAAAGTCTGAAGGGTCTTGAGACATTGGAGACAAAGGACGAGAATTCAGGCAGCTTTCGATTCGAGCTAAAAGAGTGTAAAATTCCTCAAAAGTATACTTAAAGGTACCCGAGATTTTTCGGAAATGAGACTTAAAACTTTTCACCCCTGCCTCCCAGAGTCCTCCCATATGAGGTGCTCCAGGGGGTATGAAATGCCAAGTTAAGTTCTGATGGGAAAAATTTGCCGTAATGGCTTGGTGCGACGCTTGAATAAACTCTCGGGCGAGAATTTTAGAGGCACCAACGAAAGTTGTACCGTTATCAGAATGCATGTGCAAAGGGCAGCCGCGGCGAGATACGAAACGACTAAATGCCGCTAGAAATGTAGGGGTGGACAAGTCTGAGGTGGCTTCGAGGTGTATCGCCTTAGTAGAAAAACATACAAAAACACATAGCCTTTGGAGATACGACAGGCCCGGCCAGAAAAACTTTTAATGTCAAATGGACCTGCAAAGTCAAGTCCAGTATTGGTGAACGGACGGGAGAACTGTGTTCTTGTTGGAGGTAGAGAAGCCATAAGTTGTGTTTGACACCTTTTCTTATAGATCACACAAGTTTTACATTTGTTAATAGTTGCCTTTATAAGGTTTTTAACCTTAGGTATCCAATATTGGGACCTAATGATTCGGAGGACAAGCTGATTTCCTCCATGTAAACTTATGTCATGAACGAATTGCACCAAGAGTTTGGAATATTGGCAACTATAAGGTAGAATTATTGGATGTTTTTCATTAAAGGAGAGACCGGGTGCATTTTCTAGTCTGCCACAAGACCGAATAAGACCCTCTTGATCTAAAAATGGATTGAGATTAAGCAAAGAACTGGAGGACGAGATTGAGTTTTGCGATGACAAGGCTTTGTACTCATTTGGGTACCAGGCTTTTTGATACATGGTAATAAGCCGGTCACGAGCCGACAATATTTCGGAACTAGTTATCACTGTGGATTCTTTAGAAAAATTGGATCGGTATCTTGGGTGGGTGCGATAATAAAATCTATATATGTACGAAATAACACGCATTGCCCGTGAGTATGAGGAAAATCTTTCTAAGATATCATCAAAATTTTTGAAGTATGTAAAATGAACTTTCACTGTCTTCTTTTCTAAAGTAGTTTCATCGAAAATTTGAGTCTCGGAGCTAGAAAAGGGAATGTTCGAGGTCCGAAACCATTTTGGTCCATGCCACCACAGCTCGTTATGTATTAAATCCTGCGGAGCGACCCCACGGCTCGCTATGTCCGCTGGATTATTTTCAGAAGAAACATGGTACCAATATTTGGGATCAATTATCTGTATAATCTTCGACACCCTATTTGCAACAAAGGTCAACCAAGAACAAGGAGGCTTAGATAGCCAGGAAAGGACAATAGTTGAGTCAGTCCAGCAGTGAATTGAATTTTTTCTTAACATCAAGTTTTGGAATTATGCTGTCGATCATTTCAGCAAGGAGAAATGCACCACAAAGCTCTAAACGTGGAATCGACAACGTCTTAACTGGAGCTACTTTTGTTTTAGAGGACACTAAGTGAGTCGTTATGGAATCCCCATTTACTATACGGATGTATAATGCCGCTGCGTATGCTCTTTCGGATGCATCACAAAAGCCATGGAATTGGATTTCAGCTGTTGGAGTAAAGTCAATCCAGCGGGGAATACGAATTTCATTAATAAACGAATAATTCGATTGAAATGTTTTCCACTGAGAAACTAAGTCGGGAGAGAGGATATCATCCCAGCCAGTGCCTTCGATCCATATTCTTTGCATTATAATTTTCGCTAAAACGACGCATGGAGCTAGCCAGCCAGCAGGATCAAACAGTTTGGCTATTTGCGACAAAACTTCTCGCTTAGTATATGTAGAAGATTCCGGAAAAGGCTTTGCTGCAAAATAAAAGGAATCATATAGCGCATTCCAACGAATGCCCAACGTTTTTGCCGTGCTGCTGTCATCGAAATTAAGAAAATCTTCATTTAATAGATGATCAGGAGGAAGGCCAGCAAGGACATCTTTAGAATTGGAAGTCCACTTTCTTAGAGAAAATCCGGCAGATTGTAAGGCAAGAATGAGCTCGTTTTTAGCATCTATGGCATCAGAAAGGAAATGTGCACCAGCTAGAGCATCATCGACATACATTGAATTTCGGAGGATATCGCTGGCGAGTGGATAGGTAGACTGGACATCATCTGCAAGTTGAATAAGTGTGCGGATCGCCAGATATGGAGCACAGTTTACACCAAACGTTACCGTCTTGAGTTCATAATCCTGGACTATTTCACTCGTGTCCTTTCTAAACAAAAGTCTTTGGTAGGGAGTGTGTTCAGGATTCACTAGTATTTGTCTGTACATCTTTTGGATGTCAGCATTGAACACATATTTGAAAAAACGCCATTTTAGTAAAAGAAGGGTTAAATCATTTTGAAGAACTGGACCTGTGTGAAGAATATCATTGAGACTTAACCCATTTGATGAACGAGAAGAGGCATTGAAAACCACACGAACTTTTGTCGTGGTGCTTTCAGGTTTTATGACCGCATGGTGAGGCAAATAATAGTGGAGAGGAGATTTGGAATGGTCAGGAGCAGGAACTTTGAACATTTGATCCAATTGAAGATATTCGTCTACAACGTGATCATACTCTTCTTTGAACGTGGGAATTCGAAGCAACCTAGCTTCATTTCTAAAGAACTGAGCCATTGAACTTGTTCTAGACTGACCTAAATTCAACCTCTGAGGATAACCTTCTTTAAATGGCAATGAAACCACATATCTGCCATTTGCATCCCTTTTAGTGGTTTTAGTATAAAGTTCTTCACAAAATTGATCGGATGCGGATAAAAAGTTCTTCCGGGGAAGATCCTCCACCTCCCAAAAGCGTGAAATCTCATTTTCTAAGGAGATTTTACACATAAATGATGCAATGGGGGTATTAGAGTTGGAAGAATCAAGAGGAACTGGACCAGTTAGAATCCATCCAAAGATGGTTTCTTGTGCGATTAAAGAATTGCACACCTCGTGCTGAATATTGGAACGCATTATGGACGGAAACACTTCCCCTCCTATCAACAAGTCAACCTTTGAGCCATTATAAAACTGAGGATCAGCTAGTTGAATATCAGGAAGATCGGAAAAATATGAAGCAGGCATTGATTGAGACGGAAGCTTGTCTGTCACTTGTTGAACTATCAATGCATCAACTGGAATTTCAATGCTATCATCAGAAGGTGAACCGAGAATAAAAGAGCACTCGCGTTGTGTTGAAGAAGAAACAAAATCCCCAAGGCCTGAAACGTCCCATGGTTTTGTTCTCCTTTTAGGTAGCTTCATATGTTTAACAAAATTTTCAGAAATAAAAGATCCCTCCGAAGCGGGATCTATAAGAGCGCGAGCTTTGAATCTCCTACCCAAATAGCATACGTTAACTAAGGCCGTACCTAGCAAAACTCCCCTAGAATTCCGAGTAAAAAAATTTTGAACAACCCCACCTCCCGAATTTTCTGTGGACTGTATTTTAGGTGAATTTGAAGTTGAAGGAAATGGAGGTGAGTTAGGATTTAAGGAAGAATTGGGTTTAGAGCTAGGTGACTTAGGTGAAGAATTTGAACTAACAGAATCATTATGGAGTAAAGTATTGTGTCGTTTTCGGCATGTGTAACAGCTATATTTACTGCTGCAATTTTTCACAGTATGTGCTCTTGAAAAACAGTTTATGCACAAGTTCTGCTTCTTTATCTCAGCAAATCTTAGAGATTGATTCATTTTCAAGAAGCGTGGACACTTGCGAATGATGTGAAACTCTTTCGGACATAGAGGACACTTCGGATCTTTTACTGAAGTTTTAAAAGATTTTAAATTTTTTGATGAACTAGGGGACTGCGAAACAGTTTTAGGCTTTGAACTTGAGAAATTTGCCTTATTTGAGCCACGGGACTCAGCCACCGACTCAAGGGTCCTACAGCGATCCGTTAAGAAAGCATCCATGGTAGCCCACTTTTGAAGCTTTGTTTTGTCACTTATGCTCTGCTCCCATAAGTTAAGAGTGGCTTCTGGCAGTCGATCATTGCAAATTAGGACAAACAGAGGTTCCCAACTAACAACATCAATACCATAAATCCGCAATGCAGTAATAACTGCATTAATATCGCGTTGCAGATGTCTTAGTTGGGTTCCAGATTCAGATGCTATGGAAGGAAGGTTCAAAAGTGTCCTAATCTGCTGATGAACTAAAACTTTCTCATTATCAAATCGGATACAAATGCTCCTCCAAGCCTCTTCGAAACCTTTATTAGTCAATGGCGCCTTTGAGACAATTTCGCGTGCTTCACCTGAAGTTTTGTTAATTAAATGAAGTAGTTTCTCTATGGGACTGAGTCGTGAATTTTTTATGTATACCGCCTCAAACAAGTCACGGAATGTGGGCCAAGATGAATAGTCCCCATTGAATTGCTTAATATCGCAAGGAGGTAAGTGAAAATTATTCGAGTTTGAATTTTTGGAATTTGAAGCAAGAGGTTCGATATTGGACGAAATAGCGCTGGGATCAACTTTACAAGCCGACTCCGCCCGTAAAGTGTCAGCTAGCTCAGACAACTTCTGTAGACAATTACAGTATGTTATGTAGGTGCTTCGATATTTCAACTTGAATGACTCTAACTCATTAAAATCACCGTCAGAATCCTTCTCATCGCCCTCCTCCCCCCGTTCAGTTTCTAGATCGGAGAGGAATTTTTCAAACGCGGGTTTAATACGAGACCATATGGATTTTACCTCGCTCTTATGTAATTCAATAGAGTAAATAGAATTAACGGGGAACTTATTGTCATTTAAGTTCGCATCGAATTCTACTAGACTATCTGCTAGACGTATAAAGGACTCTAGAGACATTCTGAACTATTTACCAATTGACTAAGGAATAAGCTATTAAGATCGCAGTGGAAAACTTAAAAATCGATTTAATTATTAAATATTTAAAAACAAATTGTTGGACCACCCTAACTATTTGAAACGGTGTAACAACGCACTTTACTCAAAGAAAAAATTTTGATTATACACAAAACAAAAATATTCAGGAATATATTTGATTAAATCGAATAATAAAAAGTATGTCAATTACTTTTTAATTAAAAAATTTATTTTTGTCTGAAAACTGCAATTCGAAATTTATTCTCGCTTTGAGTTTTAAAACAAATCACAAATTTTGCCAAAATGTTCGCATGTGCAATTGTTTCCTAATTGTTTTGATTAAATATTAAATAAAAGTTCAACCCAAGAACTTATAATTACAAAGAATACTCCAAGTACTCTATCTTTGTTAAACCAATTCTAGTGAACTGGTTTTGGAAAATTCTGTTAATAGTGCAATTTCTAATTGTTGATTGTGCATATAAATAATTAAAGGTTTCCGTTAATTATGCATTAATAATGCAGATAATATATTGAAATACACAAATTAACCTTAAAAATTAATCAAAACAAAACTGGAAAATTATTTAATTAAAAGTGCACTGTTAACAAATTTTTTTTTTTAAATTTTCTTAAAATCCTCTCGAAAAACCAGTTTACGTTTTCAGAAGAGAGCGTTGGAGGGCCCTTGGTTAATTTGACTGAAAAATGTAACAATATTTTATTGGAAAACAAATATTGAACAAAACTGCTATCAATTTTCAATTGAATTCGAAATTTTTGTTGTTGATGCACCTTCAACAATTATCCGATTGGTTACGTTGATTTCGTAATTGAAATATGTTTTCATTTATTTCCCTTTTACTAAAAAAATACCGCCATGTTTTGCTAAAATTAGCAAAACGATCTGCTGGGCTAATATTAGCAAATTTGCTGTAATAATTACAGTTTTTTCTGTAACTTTTACAGACTTTTTTATTCGAGTGTAGTTTAAGCGATTAATTGATGATATTATTTGTTAATTATCCGAATGAATTAATTAATTAATTCAAAAATGCTCCCTCTTTTTTCCTTTTTTTTTTTTTTTTATAAGAGTAGACCAAGTTATATTTGAAAGTAATTTATATAAAAAACCTTTTATATAACCAATAATAATTTTGATTTTTCTTTTATTAGGAAATTTATAAAAAATTTAATTATTCTTACTATAGGAACGGAGTATATTTTTGGTGAAATGTTTCATAAAATTAAAAATATGGACAAAATTAGCACAGAAAATCTATAGGAATTCCAATAATTATTTTCATAGAATAATTTAAATTTTTTAATATTATTATTTTTATAGAATCATTTCATTTATTTAAAATTTTAATTTAAAATTATAATTGTATTGAAAAGGTTCTTTTTCCTCCATTCAGATTTCTCCTAAAGGTTCCAATCAGCTGTTCCTTAAAAATAATTTCATAGATACTTTTAAATAAAGTATCTGTCAAAACTAAAAAACATGAAAGTTCAATGAACTTTGGAAATTTGTCCCGGAATATTCCAAAATATTGGAAAATATTTCGCTCTTCTCACTCAATAATCCAAGTTGGAAACGAATATTTAAAACCGAACAGCTGTTTTATAAATACCAAACTTTACACTCGAATATTATGTCAGTAAAATTTTTACTAAATTTGTAGTGTGTAATTGAATTATATTATTTTGAACGTTTAAATATAGCTACCATGAAAAAATAGCACGATCAACGTAGATTAAAAATGATTAAGTGAATTATAATTTATAATATATAAATTCGATCAACGTAGATTAAAAATGATTAAGTGAATTATAATTTATAATATATAAATTCGAAGTTTAGCAAAAATTTTAAATTTACTGTAGCTCAAACTCCTTTGGAAAAGCCAAAATATTATATGTTATATATTTTAATGATTGACCATTATCAAGAAAATCTTAAAATTACCAAAGTTATTTTTCCTTATTCAATGAAAAATGATAGCAATATCAAATTCCAAGGCTGATATTACTTTGACATTTGTCAAAATTAATCTGGAAACGGTGTAGTGTAAACTTTGTGTTTATTAAATATTTCTTTTTGCTCATTTATTGAACAATATTTCAAATTTATAACTGGCGAAATTTTCGAGTGTAGTTTTAAAACCATAAAAACGTAGACATACAACTGGAAACTTATATTGAGTTCTTCTATACTCGTGTGTAAATGAATGTGTGGCTTAGTTCTAAGCCACCCAGCAAACAAAAAAACTAATTGTTGGTAAAACACAACACGACCGAGGTATGAAAAATAATAAATTTTTTTCCGGAGAACAATCGAATTTGCACTTTAAAATTATCCGAAAAAACAAAATTTGAAACCGGAATATGAACTTTTCAGATAAAGCACTTTAGGAATTTGTTTTTCTTATTTATGTTTGTTTTAAGATTTTTAAAAATAATAATTTTATATATTTAAGTAAATTTTATGTGTATTTTTATCTTAATGGCAAAAAAAATATATGAAAATATTTGAGTTTCCATTTAAATTTTCCCAGTATATACACCAGTTTTCACCAAATCCTTAAATAAAATTTATGCAAATTGTTTATAAAAATATTTGCTTGGATATCCCCAAATCATTGGCAAAAAAAATTAAACAAAAATATTATTTTGTTTTTTTTGGAGCCACAAAAATCACTTTAATGGAAAAGATCAGTTCTTTAGTCTTAAGAGCAATTAAGTATAAATAATTGCTTGGAAAAAAAAGAGGAGTTAAATTAAGAGAAAATTGGTAGTAAGAGTAGCTTGAAGTAACCTCAAAAATAATGATGAGGGGAAACGAAGAGTTTTGCAATTAAAGAGCAAACAATGGACATTTCATAATAAAAGAGAAGAAATTAAGAGATGGATGAAATGGAATTGAAAAACTAAAGACAACAATTGTATTTGAAAGCTTTTTAATTGAAAGGGGTGATGAATTAAGAGATATTTAATAGGCAAGTTGAAATAGGAGTTGTTATTAATTTGAAGGAGAATTAAAAAAAGGTGAAAGGTAGATAAAATTTATAGAACTCTTTAAAATTGTAATTCAAAAAAAGAGCAAACAGTTTTAGTAAGGCAAAAAAAGGAACACTGTAAAATATGATGGGTAAAAAAGCATACATGGGATCGTGCAAAATTGCATGAACAAAGTTGTTGTAGCATGAACAAAAAAACTGTTTCATAAAATGGACGACATATGCACAAATTAAATTCGCCGAATATATATTTTTTTTTTTTAACAAAAAATAATATGACAACAGCAACTCACCGATATAAAAATTATTACTTTGTAAATCACAGAATTTTTCCTTGTAGGTCATCAATTAGAAAGTCTCCCTCTGGCAATTTCGTATTTGGCAAATTTCTTTTTTATTTTAGTGTAGTGTAGTTTTAATTATGTTAGTTTCAATTTTAAAACTTTCACTATTAATTTTATCGTTTTTCTTTTTTCTTATTCTTTTTTGTAGGATTATTATACTCCTTTTTCAATATATATTAATCCGAACAAAATTTTAGATTAATATTGAAATAATTAACCGAAAAGCACTACACATGTCTTTAGCACTAAAATTTGGTATGCGCTTGTTGTAATCGCTTTGTACTATCAAAACCAATAATTGAAAAAAAGAAAAGCAAAATCAAACGAACCTGTTTCTGTTATTTTTTTTGCAGCAATTGGAAATGTTGATTTTGCTTTTGCTTAAGAGTTGTTGTACGGTATCTTCTATAGAATTCTCAGAGCACAATTCCTGGTTCGATTGGACCAAAATGAATATCTCAAAATCTCACGGTATGGATGATTGGATGATTCCTGGATAGTGAATAGAAGGAGTTCTCTGAGCCGAAATAAAATCTCCAATAGATTTTATTCTCAGTAGAAAATATTCCCAAATAGCACCGAAAAAGTAAAACAAAAAGAAATAGGAATTACTATTTGGAATGTTTATTTTCTTTAAATATATGGACAATGGAATAGATCTTACCAGTACGAATGTTGAATCAATAAGAAGGAGACATAGACTTATTTTTTACCGGAAACTTGTATCTATGAGTTTTCGAAAAACTTTGACATTTATTTTAGTTTCGAATGCGGACAAGAGATAGAATGTTAAATTTATAACATTTTATCTTTAATAGCATTCAACTTTTATTTATCAGGAGTTTAGGAATTCGTGGGGACGATTTTTAAGAATTTTTTAATGGCAAACGTTTATTTAATTTTGACATTAACAAAGGAGAATAAAAACTAAAAGCGTGTATTGTATATCAACCAAAGGTAGAGCTTGAACATAACGAACAAGTTTTCAATTTATTTTTGATCAATGGTGATAATCTTTAACTTCGAGGTAATATATTAGTTCTCATTTAGTGGGATAGCTAGGTTATATGTATGTTTGATGTTGGAATCTGATTGTCACTTCTTTCAAAACGTGTTCTGATGATGGGAACCTAGAAAATTCTTGAAATAGATCAATCAACACATTCCTGAATGTGGTCAATTAATAAATTTGAAAACAAAAACTGTATAGATTATTTGTTAGGACAATATCCTAATAATGAAATATAGAGTATGGCCTCGAACTTGAATAATTTTCATTTTCATAATCTTTATT
The DNA here is from genome assembly GCA_021234595.1 of Delia radicum. Taxonomy (NCBI): domain Eukaryota; kingdom Metazoa; phylum Arthropoda; class Insecta; order Diptera; family Anthomyiidae; genus Delia; species Delia radicum. Next base: position 34,528,156 of record CM037851.1, on the reverse strand, counting down.
TTTAATAAAAATTATATCAAACTTTTCTGCCGCCATTTTTATGAACTTTGAAAAAGTTTAAACTGAAAACACATAAATTTTTCAAAAAATGTATCGCGCACAAATCCAAAGGATAGAATTTAAAATTTGTTTAAATAGTTTTAAATTTTAAAGACTGTAGGAAAGTATAAAATATGATAAAGTTATTTTACCTCGGTTAATATGAACGCAATTGTGTCAGTTGAATTTAAAAAAAAAATTTTCCAAATCGATTTAAAATTTTTATATTACCACACCGGCAACCTGGAGGGTTACATTTGTTACACCAGTCGCTGTTCCTGGGGGAGGGAAAAAGGGACATTTCCTCCAACCAAAATAAAAACTTGCAATACAAAAAAGTCTAAAAGAATAGAAAATTTTTCAAAAATACTCTAATTTCCCTCCCCCAAAATCTTTTCCTGGAATCTCACCTACTTACACATATGTTTTTTTTTTTAAATCTTTTAAAAAACTCTATAATGAAATGGGTACCACAGTTGCTATGGTATTCCGAATTTTAAATCATAATTTTAAGAATAGTATCTAATGTTGTGTCTTTCTGTTACAAACCGAATATTTTATAATAAACCATGTGTGTGTGTATGTTGTCAATTGTTTAAATATTGTTGTTTATATTGATTTCTAAAGAGCCTTAACTCCTTAAAGAGGTAAAACAAAATATTGATACAAATATGGTAAGCTGATTTGATAGTCATAAGATATTGAATTGTACCATATTTGGAATATTTTCAATTGGGATACTGGCTAGTTTACAAACAAAATTATCAATAAAAAACCCTAAAGTAAAAAACACAAACATAAAGCTAATTAAGTGGAAAACTTAAAGATTAGAAATTAAGACTTACTGTTTTTTGCCATCCTCTGCAATGAAAAACATAAAAACAAATCACCCTAATACAAGCATTTATTTTATAAGAAATAGTGCCAACTCATTATCTTAGATACCATAACAAGTTATAACAAAGATATAAAACCCAAGACTAACAAAGGGAACTACTCCAAAGCGTACACGCCGATTTGAATACATCTGATGTTTGTTATAAAGAACATAAATCTTGGGTTGACCTGTTTTTGTATGTGCCATTTAGAAGATTTAAGGGTTGAAAAGTTGGGTCAAATATGACCCCATTTTGGGTTTTTTTGAAAGTTTTGGAATTTATAACAAAGTAGCTATAGGAAAATGTGCTATCACTGAAAACGTATTTCAGATGAACACTCCCCGGTGGACATTTTTTGTAAAAACTTTGATTTTTTTTTTTGTTGTTCCAAAAATTTTTTTTTTTTTGGTACGGTGTTCAAATTAAATTAAATACTTATTAAATTTAGCTTACCCGAAAGGATTTTTGGTCATTTTTTGAGATCTGTAGTTACAAAATATAAGTAATATTCATATTAAAATTCATATTTTTTGTAGCAAATTAAACTAATATGCATTTCGGATTTTATTTTGTATATTTAAGGCATGCTCCCTTACAAAAAGTTTAAAAATATCGGGTTTTTCATACAAATTTCTTTATTATATGAAAAGGTATTCTTATTTCTTCTTAATTTTTTTTTTAATATAATAATAAAAATATATATAATATAAGTAACAAACTTTAGTTAATTTTTTATTAATTTTGCGAAAATTTCGCAACTTTTCTTTCCTTAAAACTTCGAGATGGTGCCTAAAAAAAACAGGTCACCGTTATGTCCTTTATAACATACATAAGATTCATTCAAATCGGCGTGTACCCTTCAGGGTAGTTCCCTTGTAAGTAAGACGATGTTGTTGTTGTTGTTTTATAAAATATGTATTATAGCTTAAGGACGATGAGATACTAAGACATAAAAAAACAGCAAATCGTTTTTAAGGATCTCTTTAAAAATACACTAATTTTTTCTTAGAGAACAAATAGAGTAGAAGGGGGGCCATTTGCCACTTTTTTAAAGCGCTGTCGTTACTCAACCAACATGTGTCGGTGAAAAAATCTTTTTTATTTTTATCTAAAATTTTACACATCTTACCTTTAATTTGTATGTTTAAAACGTAAATTATCTATATTCCTTATAAATATTTTTTTTTTAAGATTTCCAGAGTAACTTAAATCGGCTAAACTGGCCCGATTAAAAAAACTGATATGATATGACTCCATAACTAATTATATAAAATTTCATTCGAAAACCTGCCCTATAAAATTGTATAAAATTACAGCTGGTAGCATCGTATTCGATTAATTTAAATACTATTAGAAGTGTTTTGATACAGTTTTGTCTGAATGTTGTCCTCATACAATTTTATTAAATTATACGTTATACTATTTGATTCTATGTAATTTATCATAATAGGATTTAATAGCGATTTTCGATTGAAAATTTGTGGGTATAATTTTTGAGCTTCATCAGCTCAAACGACTATAATAATAAACGACATACTGACTTTTAGCAATGATTTTTTTGACACTTTCGACCAAAAGTCGTAAATAAATATGCAATAGATGAGTTTGATAACGGTGGTTTCAATAAAACCGAGTTTAAGTTTTAAGATAAATTATTTCGCTGAAATAAATTCAGTGGAATCTAAATTATCATCATGTGCTACAATTTTGCAAATTCGATTAGGAGATTTTATAATACTCTCAAAAAAGAAAAATAAGTGAAGAATTCACTTTAATTGCAGGTAATCAATCAATTAATCGGTCCCTGAAAAGGTCTAATAATAAATTTTAAAACAAAAAACTCTATAGATTATTTGTTAGGGCAATATCCTAATAAAGAAATATTGAGTATGGCCTCAAACTTGAATAATTTTCATTTTCATTTCTTATTAACTCAAAAACCTGAATAAACTAGAAATAGCTTTTAATATGGTTACAGTATGGATTTTAAGCATTAAAAACGATATAAGCGAAACAAAAAATAAAAAGGAGGAAAAAGCAAAAAACGTGTATTGAATATCTACCAGAGGTGGACCTTGCACATAACAAACAAGTTTTCAATTTATTTTTTGATCAATGGTTATAATCTTTAACTTCAAGCTCATATATTAGTTCTCATGTAGTGAGTAAACTCGTTATATGAATGTTTGATGTTTGTCATGGGATTGTTACCGCTTTCAAAACGTCTTCTGATGATGGGAACCTAGAAAATTCCCGAAATAGATCTATCAACACATTCTTGAAAGGGTCAAATAATAAATTTGAAAACAAAAAACTCTATAGATTATTTGCTTGGACAATATCCTAATAAAGAAATATAGAGTATGGCTTTGAACTTGAATAATTTTCATTTTCATTGCACAATTAAAGGTCGAAAAAAACATTATTTTTTATTTTTTAATAAAAATTACATCAATTTTGTATTAATAAGAAATATTATACAGAAAACCAGATTTTTTGGTAAAAGCTAAATTCGGGAATATTTCGAAAAGTGGACCCAATATTAAAATTTGGTGTTCACATTCGTGATCTATAACAATTACCCAAATTTTAAGTTTTTAGCAGTGTAATTATATAAGAGCGAATATATTTCATTTTCCTCCATTTGGCAAAAAAGGAACTATAAAATGTTCAATATAATCCACAACATTAATTTAGGCTTACTAGGAAAATTATTTTATATAAAAGGTCCCAGTTCCCTCTAATTGGATAAAAAAATATTCGAAATAAGCACTTTTACCATGTACTTATTTCATAACCTGCATTTATTTACCATTTCTGTTGAAATCAAGAAAACTTCAAATAAATTAAACTTTTCTGTTTGAAATGCAGAAAATTTTCAATTGACATTGAAAGTTTTTTTTTTCGTAATGTGAGAAGTTATAAATATATTAATGATTTCTTTAACAATTTTAAGTGACATTTCGAATATTGAAATTTAAATTAACATTTTACTCAACATTTTTTTTAATTTACAATAGTTAATTACAATTTAATTTATAGTTTTTACAAGTTCTAATGCAAGGTTGCAATTATGTTTGTAATTTTTTAAATTTCAGACCAATATATTAAACTTTTTGCTAAAATTTCTAATAAAATTATTGCTCACGAAAATATCATTTTCAAATTTTGTTTAAGGATAAGCAAAAACATTGTTGGACATTTCAACAAATTCGTTAATAAACCTGATAGTTTTAATCAAAGAGTGATACACATTTGTGGTGAAGTAAAGTTCGATGCAATTTTTTTTCTAAATTTATTTTGATTGCCTTAAGCACTGATTATATTCATTTTTTAGATTAAATCACAAATTGAATGAAAATTTTTTACCATTTGAAATAGCAAAGGAAAAAAAACTACCGCACTTTAAATTTTTACAAAATTAAACATTTTAGGGCTGATGTAAAACAAAAGTTGAGTGTGTACATATACGTGAAATACGTTATTTGTAACATTGTAAATTGTGTTTTTTTATAGAGGTATACAACTTTGAAATGGAATAAAACAAAGATGAATTTTTAAATTGACATGAAATTTACTTTATGCGAAAGATAATCTTCTGGCATTATAATTTAAATACGACTACTGGCATATGACCGCTACGGCTGGCTCGGACGTAGTCTAATCTAGAGGTCCAATTTTCGTTGACTTTTTCCAACATTTGTGGTCGTATATTGGCAATAACGCGGCGAATATTGTCCTCCAAGTGGTCAATTGTTTCGAGCTAATCGGCGTAGACTAGCGACTTCACATATCCCCACAGGAAATATTCCAGCGGCGGCGTTAAATAGCATTATCTTTGAGGCCAATTCACGGGTCCGAAACGAGAAACAGCTCATGCACGTCATGGTTGTTCAATTGGTGAACGAAAAAGTCAGTAATCATGGCTCTATGGCTTTCACCATTGATGGATAGACTGATTGGGGTCTTCATCTATGCTACGCTCTACAGCAGTAATGCCTTCTTCTGTACGCACTGTACGACGTCTCTGTGGATGCATATTATCGTTAAGAGTAAACGTGGTGTGAAAACGTTGCATAGTTAAGCGAAATAATTGATCTGGTGGACGAGTATGTTGACCGTAAAACGTACGTAGTGCGCGTTATGTATTTCGAATAGAACCATGATTTTCAAAATAAATTTGCACAATTTGGAAGCTTTGTTCAGGCGTCAGTCTATTCATGTTGAAATACCAAACAAAACTAAACATAAATCACATGACAGCTGATAAAATGGCCGCCAGTAAAAAAAGTTTTGCCAACTTAAAGTTCTATTCCTGTATAAAAAACATCCTTTACTAATGATATTAAATTACGTATGAAATCATGATAATTAATATATTCCATATGTAGTAATATAGACCACATCTACTGTAATATCAATCGATATATATTAAGCAGATTTGGGCCACTTCAACTACACTTCACAATCATACACTTGTGAAATGTTTCTATATCATTAATATTTTCAGACCTACGCTGACACTTGCGAGCTTCAAACGCTACCTTGGAAAATTTGTAAAAAATTTTAATACGAAACACGGGGATTAGTTACAACATCTAGGTACTTAATTACTGTGCAATTATTCAATTACATCCAATTACATATAAATTAGATGTAAAAAAGTAATTGGCCTGTAATTAAATACTCAAATAATGGTATTATGTCCCATGTTTGGGAGTTAAGAAAATTGAAAATTTTGTAAAGAAGCATTTAAGCATACAAGTGTGACCGTAGGTCTGAAATTCTTAATGATATAGAAAAATTTCACAAGTGAATGATTTTGAAATGTAATTGACATCGCCCAAGTCTGATATTAAGATATTAATATGTATTTGATGATATAAAAAATTTTTGAAAAACCAAATAGAATATAAAATTATAGATGATCATACACGCCATTACAATTATCAATTTTAAGCTATATAAAGCTATATGTTTTTATATAATATGATATTAAATAATATAGGATTGTATATGAACATTTTTACTCGGGAACTTGCTGTTGTACAATTGGCAGCTATAAATTAACGGTTCTAGTGAAAAACTTATATTGTACCAGTAAATTTTATTAAAAAAGATAATTTTCTTCGAATTTGTTGAACGAAAACTACGTCTGACCCCTGAAACACATATAAACATTTAATGAATTAATATAACGTATACGTCTTCAAAAGTGCTACCAATTTTTCCTGCGAAACTACACCACCTAGTGGTAAGTCATAAATGCCCCATGATCAGACGCTTACATAATTTTATATTTTTTACACTTTTTGGAAATAAATTAAAAAAAATCGAGTTAATATTATAAATTAATATCAACGCTTCGACACCTTAGAGGGTATTTTGTTTTAATACGCGAAATGAAAAAGTTATTCCAAATATTCTAACTTATTCTTAGTATAAACGAGCTTAAGATTACTTATTTGTTAATTATTTATTTCCAATATTTCGTCTCCACCGGGGATGGCATATGTGCCCCAGTGGCGAAACCTCCCTATTCAACGATACTGAAAATACCAACAATAACGAACTTAGATAACAAATGCTGATAAAAACTGAAACACATAAGTCTTCTAACATTATGACGACGACGATGTTTTTGTTGTTGTTATTCTGGATGTTAATATAAATGGCAATAAATTTTATTGTCAGTTTCAAGTGGATTTGAAATGCAACATTTTTGTTGAACGACAGAAAGAAAAAATCTTCAAAATAAGACCGTAAAAAAGGATAAATAATAGTATTACAAAACAATTGCAAACTTTTGTAACAAACTAAAGAAAGTAAAATAATGTTAAATTAATTTAATATCAGAAATTGAAAGTATTTCATTTGAATTTAATAAATACAATAAATTTTTTTGAACATAAAATATGTATTCTAGATAAAATTTTAACCGATAAGCCAAAAATTGTGGCAATAAGTGTGTTCTGATTTTTGAATTCAATGGGCATCAAATCAAAGGTGAGTATCTTTACTTTTTTTCTTAAATTCTTGGTACACTTCAAAAAATTTCGGAAATTACTTTTTAAAACTTTAACCTTCCCAAGCTTGCTCTGTTTTACATAAGTTAATGGATATCGTTCCGAGAATTTTGGTTTTAAAAGTAAGCAAAACCGGTTCAACGCATTTTTTTAAGTATGAGCAAATTTTTTAATTTAGTCAATTTTTTAAAACTTTTTTTCTTGGTAAATTTTGTGTTCACCAAATTAATTTTCAATTAAACATTTATTAGTTATATTGAACTTGAGTCTAAGTTTGAAATCAAACAAAAGTTAACTTCATTTTTTTTTTTTGACAATAATGTTTTCTATGTATAGAGTAAACTTCTTTCAAACTACACTGAAAGAAATCATTGCATTAACTGCACAGAGAGGATAAATCCATCATAAGTGGTGATTAATTCAAAAGATGAGACTTTAACTTCTACAGCCGTGTGTGACACGTGGTGAAAGTAGATACAATTGTGCATAACTAACTGCAAAAATAAAAGTTCTAAGTTGTTTACTTTGCTTGCAGTGTGTTTTTAAACTTCAATAATTATTATTAGTTTTGCGTACATTGGTTTAAAGTGAACATTTTGATATTTCAAGTAATTATATTTTTATTAAGACTTCTAAAGTAAAAGTTTTATAATGGAACTATCTACTTCAGATATTTGGGCATATAATAAAATAGATATTTTTTGTTTTGATAAATGTTTGGATAATACTGAAAAAGTCATCAAATTGATCTAAAAATGTGGTATTTATGATATATCGGGTGTTTAGGGTGAGTGACACAAGTTTAAGTCATAATAAAACAAGGAAATATATTTTTAATATCAATGAAACGGGCTTTATTGGAAAGAAAATTTTATGAAAGTAATGTTTATTTAAGATTTCTGTTATGTGGCCGCAATTTTCAACAACTTTTCGCAGCATTTGTGGCCGTATTTCGCTGATAACTTTTCGAATGTGGATTTCCAGGTGTTCAATTGTTTGCGGTTTATCGACGTACACAAGTGACTTAACATAACACCAAAGAAAATAATTCAATTGCGTTAAATCACACGACCTTGGTGACCAATTAATTGGGCTATTACGTGAAATTATTTTTTCATCAAAAGTTTCTTTGAGTAAATCAATTGTAGCGCCCGCTGTGTGGCATGTGGCTCCGTCCTGTTGGAACCACATATCAGCAAGATTAATGCCACGTCACTGAGTTACGAAAAAATTTCGAATTATGTTCCTATACCGTTCACCATTGACAGTATCATTCTGACCATCATCGTTTTTGAAGACATATGGGCCAATGACTCCGCCAGCCCATAAAGCTCACCAAACAGTAATTTTCTGTGGATGTAATGGTATTTCGACAAAAGCTTGTGGATTCTCCTCTCTCCAAATGCGACAATTCTACTTATTTACGTACCCATTCAACCATAAAATGGTTCAGCCATAAAATGGAAGAAGTGCACGATAAGTTTGACGAATAGAACAATTATTTTGATTAAAAATTTGCACTCGTTGCTCTGGTGTAAGTCGATTCATAATGAAACTTCAAAGCAAACTTAAAAAAGAGCAACTTACAGCTGTTAAATGCGTGGTCAAATAGAGCAGTAATGCCAACTCAAAGTTGTGACACTCTAAAAAAAACATGTTTATATTTACTTTTTGGTCTATCAGTATTGACACCAGCTTACTATATGCATTGCTATAATACAAATAATATTGACGTACTTATAAATAGTTAACTTTCCTATTATTTCAATACAAAAAAATATTTCGTTACCCGTAAGTACTTATTTTTATCATTATTTTAAATATGAAGTAATGATCTAAAAGTTTTCTGAAAATCTTTTTTAGACATATTATTTTTTTAGCTTATTAGAAATTTTAAAAATGTAATATTTTAAATTTTATTCCTCAATATCCTTGACTGTTTTCGATAAGATTGTCAAAATAAAAAATGCACGTTAAAGGTTTTACTACTGTAATATATACTCAAAAATCAGCCTTTGAATCAGCCCTATTAAAAAAATAATCAAAAGTAAAAAAAAATCATTTTATTAATTAAAATTTTGTTTGAACATGGGTATTTAAGATATAGAATTAATAAAATTTCATCCGATTATAAACAACTTTTTAGGTCCGTCAAATCCTTTTGAGCTAATAACTTTCTGCTTTGTTGAAAATTAAAAAATAGAGAAAAAGGGCCTAAAAGATTAAAACAATTTTCTTTTTTTAAATTTTTTTTTTCTAAAATGGTATGCTTTTTTTGTACTTATGATAACACATCAATAAAATGTGTTTAAGTTTAAAACAACGCCCTCCCTAATGGCCATTCTGGGTATCCACTGTGCGGCTGCAAAAAAAAAAAAATATTGGATGTGAATCAAAAAAATATTTTTTTTTCATTTCCAGTTTGATAATATGTATTTCAAAAACAGGTTCTGCAAAATAGTGAAATTTGTTAAGTAGTGTTACCAAAATAAAGGTAACAGCGATCAGACTTTTAAAATTTACTTTCCATCGATACTTGATTAGATTATGCTGCCTTTGGAAAAAATACAAAAAAAAAACTTTCCATTTTTAGCAACATTTTGAACAGTTTAGTTTCCAATATTTCTTAACCTACCCGGTTGAACATGCAAGCCTCGATAGGTTGAAAATGCGATTTTTCTTTTTTTCGACTTATCCAAGTTCCTTTAATATCTAAGTGTGTATTGGAGTATCTACCATTTTAATATCAACCCAGCAAAAATACGTTTTACCAAATAATGTGTCTAGTAATCTAAACTCGAAGGTTCGGACGTATTGCCCTTTATATTATAATTCTAATTTTTTTTATACAAAATGTACCAAAAGTAATGAGTTTTGCATTAATGGCAGCCTTACGTAGATTTGCATTAAAGTGGGCACACAGGGGTGTGAATAATAAGCCATTACCCAAAATAGTTTTTAAACAATATTGAAAAAAAAAAATATGTTATAAATTTTCTTAAAACATGGTTTTGCCGGAAATTGATCCCGGAATTATCAGGTGACTACTTTATACCCTGAGCTACCGAGGCATATGATATAATATATGATAGTTTAAAACATAAATACATTTTTCTTCTATGTAAATTCCCTGCGGAAAATGGACCAGTCACTGGTATGGTCATGTGACTAAAACTTTGTGTATATGAACCTGTCTAGTTTCGGTTCTGTTATACGAAAGCGACCGGTACTTTTAAAATGGGCTTGTCATAGGAGGTGACAATTTGCTACCTGTGGAGCACTGTGTGACGTATCGAACAACTTGACCAATGTAACCTATCACCATACAGACTGAAATGAATATACTACGGGACAAGTTAGAAGTAGGTAGTGTCAAAGTATGACCATTTTAGGATTTGTGTGATATGCAACAGAACCAGTGGGGAAAAATTATCACGTTACTGGTGTAGGTGTACTTATCTTTGAAGGAAAACTGGTCACATATTAAGCGCAATGTGTTCTGTAATAGGGGTAGTTTGACTGAAATAATCTTGAGACGTACCACTGTACTTGTCTAAGGGGTACATGTCGCCGGGCATGCGAAAAGTAATTAGCAAGTAACCTGTCACTTTTTATTCAGCGTATGTCATATTATGCACGAGTTGCTAAATAACCCGTCCGGAACCAATCACTGCATTTTTCCAAAACAGTGTGTCTTACGCCCTGTTCAAAAAAACCTTAAAAAAGACGCAACAAAAATCAATTCTATAATTAGCTTATTTTCTCTATACCCAACAAAAAACAAAGTTTAAGGTTGCGACGTTTGGCGAGAAATCGTCATATCTGGCAACACTGGTCACAGTTCCGTGTTCAGTTCTTTTTAACCAATGGAGTGTTACGTCTTCATTTCTACTGTCACATAGTCGGTACAGGTAAAATTCCTTCAGTGTTATGTCTGCTGTGTAGCAGTCAAGGGACTGTATCCTTTTGCACTCCAGTTACATGATATATCTGGTAGCAAACCAGTGAATGTTTTGTCACCATAACTATAGTCACGTGATTGGTCATTTCACTTTTTGGTGCAAAACAATTTTGGTTTCACCAGTTACGTGACGTGCCCCCAAATCATATGTCACAGATTTGTCACTTTGGATCGATCGACCCTTCGTTTCCCGCAGAGTTAGTTCAAGATATACCAAAACTAACACCTTACCCTATAGCTTACAAAACTACGAATTATAATGATTCTAAAAATAGATTTTCAAAAAATTTTTTATCATTATATTTAGCTTGGAAATAAATTTTTTGCTGGGAATTTTAAAATAGATGGTACCTTCGACTATAATATTTTTCCACAAACAAACCAATTGAAAAATTTTAGGATTTATGTTTGTTTAGAGAACTCATGATTTTTATTGAACAATAAAAAGCAGTTAGTTTTTTTATTTGTTTTCCTTTAGAAGACCTCTATTCTGGCTTATCCTTGTTCATTCATTTATATTAAAAAAAAATTCCAAGGATGGCAATCAAAACGAATAACGGTATTGGTACTGACTTTTTGTTTATTATCGGTATATTATTTGTATCGGTATAACCGATACTGAAACATCAATACCTATACATATTACTAAAAAACTGCATTTCACAACAAATTAGATGTTATTGTTACAAATTTTAGCGGTGAGTTAAGTTAGCGATACTATGTTTGTGAACAATATATAAAATTACTTCCCGATTCTGGATATTTTGTATTCAAAAAATGTTTATTTTTATCTAAAAACATAAAAAAATTATTTTGTGTTTAAAAAACTAATACTAGTATTAAGGAAAACGGTTGTGCTAAAGCTGTATTTTTGAAATCCAGGGATTCGGTATTGTTATCGCATATAAATTTGAAATAGATTTGAATCGGTTAATGGTTTTTAAAAGAAATCGGCTGCCAACCTTGAACATTTCCTATAACTTTTTTCATGCCATTTTATTGTGATAATATTTAGATTTGCTTCTTGTTTTCTTTCATTATACGATTTTTTTTAACGTTGTTGGTGTGTTTTGTTCATTTATTTTTTATTTTGTTCTTTTTGACTACTTTTCATTAATACTGACATTAAGTGCTCATCTTTTATACACTTTTTGTTTTTTTGTTTTACACAATTTTTTTTATGTTATTGTCGTTTTTTTTTTTTGTTATTTTTCTTTTGTTTAAGCGGAAATTTATTTTGACATTGAAGACGCATAAATAATGATTTATGGGCAAAATTAAAGAAATCATCTTCATTTTGGTGAAACATTACTACATAAGTATAACAGAAGAGGAAATTTACTCAGATATTGCTATTTTTCTTAAAAAAAAAGGTTAACATTTTGTTTTTGTAGTTGATTGCGTAAGTTTTTTCTTTGTTGTTAACCAAAAAAAGGCACACTAATATTAAAACAATGATACATGTTTGGTTATTTAGGATCCTACTAAGTGTCAATTTATTGAAATTATAAGGAACAAATTTTTTTGTCTTGAAGTTAATGCCTATTTTGGTTTCTTATTTTAGGATAAGAAAATAATTGAGTAATATTAGAAAAAAAATAAGAAGAAAAACAGACAAAAGGAAATGAAATATGTAAGGAGTCATGGAATTGAAGAAAAAATGGAAATATGTAACTACACTAATAAAAATAAGTTAGCTCAACATAGTGTTAAACGGGTTTGAATCCAATTGGGCTAATTTTTTTAGTTGTTATCGTTTAAATCAGTTATTTATCTAAAGTTATTAGTTAGCTCATTTTACGACAAAAAGAAATTTCATTTGTATTTGAACTAATTTTTCGACCTAAAATTTGGTAATTTGTGGTTATCAAATTTACAAATTTGGCATTTAACTTCCATCACAATTATTTTTTTCAACCTTTATTTTTTGTACCTCTGCTATCCGACTTACCTGTAGAGGAGATATTTCCTCATATTTTTTCCTTACTAACCACCTATACACCTATTAACAAATGTAAACCTGCCTCTGGTTAGATCCGGAGGGTACTTTTAAGCAGAAATTTGATGTTGCTTAGCTTAATTCTTGGTTAATGTTGCTACAACTGTCAACTAAAATTTAAGTCTGCTAAAATATAGGTCACCTAAATTTAACAGACTATAGTTCTCTACTTCATTGAAAATTCTGCTGGATGCAAATTCAGGTACTTTTTTCTGTTATCCTAACAGAATTTTCAACTATTTGCACGGTCTTTTATTCTGAGTGTAGAAAGGAACATGAAAAGGCTCTTTAGAAAAGAGATCTGATTTGTTTTTGATGTCAACACTTAAATTTTTTAATTTGAATACAGAATTTAATAAATTAGCCATACTAAGCGACTAGATTAGACTATAGTGGCACTATGTACCACGACCAGAAGTTGGTATTTTGTGCTGCCAGCGAATACACCCTATAGGTTCAGGCTCCCTACGAAGCCAACTATCCTACCAGGTAAACAGTTCCAAACGTCCGATGGCGTCACTATTCAACCAACAAAATATCGCACCCTCCTATCGGAGAGCCTCGGACATTTGCAGAGAACATGCTCTGAGGTCTCGGGTTGCAATTCACAAAACCTGCACGTATCCGTAGAGGATCGTCCCATCTTGTATAATTGATACCTAAGGCCACAGTGTCCCGTGAGGTAACCCGTCACGGTCCTTAGTTCGCCCCTCGTCATAGACAAGAGTTTCCGCGAACTCTCCCCAGAGGGATATATAAACAGTCTCGCCTGTCGCTGCCCAGGCGATCTGGCCCAATAGGCCCCAAACTCCGCCTCCCTCCATCTTCTGAGCCTCTCTCTAACATACCCATTGGGCTCGGGCCAATGAATTGTCGACGAGCTCCGCAGTTGGCTAAACAGTCAGCCCGTTCGTTGCCCTCATGCCCCTCATGGCCTGGAACCCAGCCCAGTGTCAAGGAGTTGTTAAGTCCTAGACGATTTATAGAGTCAATACATTCCTTAACCAGACCAGACGACACATCTTGAGCCCTCAAGGCACCAAGTGCCGCCTGGCTGTCAGATAGAAACAAGCCCCTCCAGAGAAAAGGTTGTCCACGTTCCTTAATTGTGGTAAACTACTAAGCGACTAAAAACCAATAATTAAAATACTGGTTATTTGAACCGGGCTTGAAAATAAAAAATAGATTTCCAGTTTTTAGGAAAGGATTTTTCTTTAAAGTATTGGCAACCCGGGTTTATCATGTAGATCAAATATTTGACAGCATTAAATGGAAAAAACAAACAATCTGTGAAAATAACAGAAACAGTAACCAAAAACTTGTTTGAAATTATTTTGCAAAAAAAATCCCTAAAAATAAACAGATTTTTTATTTTTTTTATTAGAACTATAAGACAGCAAAAATATGCCTTATTTGAATTAATTTAAAACTAAAATTTAATATTTTAAAATCAGCAAACATTTTTCTAAATATTACTAAACAACAAAAATTATATAAAGCAATTTAAAATTTCTTTTGTGTAAATAAAAACCAATTCTTCTGAAATCAGCAGTCCACTTTTTTTATCAGAATTATATCTGTTCATTTTAGCAGCAGTGGCGATGAAAAAAGTTTCTATATACTCATATAAAACTGTATATCATTATATATGCTTATATGTGTGGTAATATATTCCGATATATGTTCATATATTATACTTAGTTCCTCGATGTTAAAAAAATGTATATAAAGCTTTACTTATCCATATCAATTTCTATATGAAGTAATATGTAATCTTATTAAATTTCATCCGAAATATGAGCCCATATAATTTTATTTGTATTGTTTAATATCTAATTTGATGCAATTACATAAATGACCAGAACAATTTTATACGAATTATGGCCAAATAGAATTATATCAGTTTTGTATATAATTGTATCAGTTTATATCTAAACTTATACAACCATTTGTAATAATTATATAAAAACCAGATATAATTCGGATTTAGGCCTGATATATTCGGATTTAGACCTTTAGAACTTATACATTTATATATAATTAGATCCGAATTTTAGTCTGGTAAAATTGCACTAATTTTTCATACAAATATAAGATCGTACTATCATATCCGTTAAGTCCATTAAAAAAACATTATAAAACATATTACTTTTCAATCTATCATTTTATGACAAGAAATTACTAGTCTATGGAAATTTTTTAAATGTTTTTGCCAGAATATGCTCAGCATTGCCAAACTTTTAAACTCTTCTTTGCCAAAAATTTTAAAAACACGTTATTAAGATCGCGGGTAGAAACTACAAGTACGTACCCTAAAGAAAATGTTTGAATTTTATATATAAACAGCTCAAAAAGAAATTCGCAAATTTTTCAAATTCGGAACGGTCTAATATATATTATGTGCCAATATATAGTTTTATACAAAAAAAGATCTACATTTCAGAGGTTGCTGTGGTGTAATGGTTGGCGTGTTGGACAGTTACACAGTTTGATTCCCGGTGACGGCAAGATTAATTTAGAAAAATAATATATATGAGTTTCCTATCTCTCATATGTATCGCAGCGTCTACCTTCCTATAGCACTTACACCCACCTATGCAAAATAATAAAACAGGACTAAAAACCAAAAACTTTCAATAAGTTCGCCAACTCTCCATCAGGTGGCGATCAACAACTGATCTAAGACTTATCATCTCGCGCAATTACAGCCCATGCTTGAAGCCGTTCATCTTCTAAGAACTTTATTTGCAATTTTAATAAAACTAACTGATTCGATAAACATATAAAGGGTCCGCCAAATAACTTTTTTGTTTTGAACTCCTTAACCAATTGGACTTTGTATGGCGTCATACCAAGGTCTTTATGTAAAATTCGTCTCAATGATGTCTCCGAAATGTTCAGTTGTTGAGAACGACGGTGAATTGATGTTGATGGCGCTTCACGCACACTTTCTGCCACAGCAGCAATATTCTCGGGTGTACACACTGTTTTTGGCTTTTCACGCTTTGGTTTATCGATTAGGATGCCAGTTTCTTTCACTTTTTTCACAAGATAACGAAGATACGGACCATATTAGTTCAGCGGAAGGATAAAACTAATTATCAGTCAAATCAGACATGAGCTAAGTGTTACCATCACGAAATAAGCACAAGTTAAAAAAAAAAAACGTTAGATGGTTGACCCTTTAATTTTATATGTTGATGTCACGCAAAATAATCGCATATCACTACTAAACACCTTACAAAAAAGAAAAAAAATAAGTGATTACTTATATACTTACTAGTATGAACAAATATAATAAGCAGCTTTAAGCGATACAAAAAACGTTTTAATAAACAAAATAAAAATCAATTTTAATTTCAATAAGCATTTTTGCCTATTTATCTTCATTTTATAAAAACTTTTTTTGATTTAAGAAATTTTTTTTACTAAGGGTTAATTTAGGGTACATGTTCCCTAACGTTGACATTCTGAGTTGTTGTAAAAAATTTTATATAACTTTTTGAACTAGATGCCACAAGAAAATGATTTATATACTAATATGCCCAAGGAGCTGGCATATAACCTGATGTATTTGGACTTGGAATATTAAATTGTTTTTTTTGTATAGCCCAAATACCAGGTGTAGCGACACATTAGGATACATTCCCTTATAAATAAAACTATGTTTGCATAACTGTTTTTTTTTGCCGTTTTTTGTCTTAAAATATTTAGTAAATAGCTATTTTCAATTAATTAAAATTCTACTCAAATATAATTAAATTTTGTTTATTTAAGAACTTTAGTTTTGTTTTTCTTATATTACTAATATTTAGCAAACAAAATCTGCTAATAAATAAATAATAAAAAATAAGTAGCTCTTTTGCTATTTTACAGTATTATATGTACCACAAGAGACAAATTCTCTGTTTACGTCCTTGGCAAATTTTTCTATATCTATTGATATCTATTGTTAGAATATTGTATATTTATAATAACAACCTTTAGACGCATTAAACCATATGTCTGCAAGTAAAATAATCTCTTGTTTTATTGACATATTTTATGTTATTAATTGTGCATTCGAATGAACAAAATGCAACTTTAATGAGATGATAAAAAATAATTTAAAAAAAAACATATAAAAATGTACAAGCATAAAATTAAATATTAAAGGCACAGATTTTTAAACCAACCGATACATTATACAAAGACATTCCTTTTAAGCAACACCTATGTTAAGGTCCCGATAATTTTATATAGCGATATAAATACCTACCCCTATTAGAATGATTTACTAAAAAAAAACATTAAACTCGTGTTATGGAATTTACCTAACGAGAGTTCAATAAAAGTCGCTTTCACGGCGTTGAGTCTAAAAATAGATTTTTAAAAAATGTTGAGATAATTTCTTTATATTTCAAATAATGACAAAAATAGGAACTTATGGGTAATGCATTATTATATGTAAATAAATTAAAATTAACATAAACTAGTTATTCGTAAGTCCTTATTATTTGTGTTAAAGTAATGCAGAGAGTAAACTGGTGTAATTACTGCTTGTGAGAAAAGTAATGAAATGTCACTACCATTTCTAACTCGTTTTAAGTAGTGAAAACAAAAATTTTGTGGTGAAAAAAAATGAGGTGAAATAAAAATTTGAGGTGAATTTAAAATATTATTCCCATCTTAGGGTCTGGCAGAAAAATATAACATTATATATTATACACCAAACGTTACTATGAAATTGTGTGAAATTTTTAGAGGTACTTTCAAAAGTTTCTCACGGGAATTCCCGGGACGGGATTTCCCGTTAAATTACTTTGGGTAATTACTACCGAAATGCCGAAGTAATTCTCGGAGTTTTTTTTTGTAATTTTATAAATGATCATACTTTTTTAAAAAGTAGAAATTCAAAATTGTACAAACGTATAAAATATTTGTAGAATCCTGAATTATTGAATTATTAAAAAGGTTCAAAATATGCTTTAAAATTACCTAGAAATGACCTATATGTCGAACACATTTTTTTTTGCCAAAATTTAGTAAACATAATTCGAAACTGCCAATGAAAGCAATGCATAGTATTTCATTAAAATGTAATCATAAGTTTAAAGTCACTATATTATGACTTAAATCAGTTTTAAGGCCATTGATACGATAAACTGACCCTATTTGAGTATTTTCTCTGACTTCGCTATTGGTTATCTAAATTAAGAATATACCTGTGGGCACAAAAAACACTAATCGCAACCTAGTTTTTCAGTCTTTCGGCCTCACACATATTTTTTTTACACAAGTTTTACACTATTGTTGGCGTGTATTTTTTCCCCAGTGTTAGGACGCAATGGTAATCATATTGAGACTGCAATCAGGAAGTATGCAAATTTTTTAAAACCAAATGTAAATTGGAGAATTCGTTGCTTGAATTATAATAGTAATGACAGAAGCTATAATTGTAAAAATCAATATTTAATTAAAAGACATACAAATGCAATTTAGCATTTTTCTCAGCTACTGAGAGATTTTAGTTTTCTCTTTTTTCTAATCAGTATGGATGAGTCTATAAATGTATTTTCCTGAAAAAACTCTCACTTTTCACTCGTGGTATCAAAAAAAAAAAAATAAAAACAGAGTGGTGTAGTTTTGCCTAAAATGTTAATTATATTTAAAATATTTAAAACTGTTTGGTTTTGCTTCAAAGAATTGTAAAAACTTAGCAATAAACCAGAGAGAATAAGATTTTTATGCAATTTTTTTTTTATCAATTTTGGACGCAATAATATAATTTTAAATGATTGGTCATATGAAGGGGTATTTTTAAAGGAAACTATGTTACTTTAACCTGTTTTTAATTGGGCGGGAAGTCTCGGGATTCCGGGAAGTAAAAAATTAACCCCGCTTTCCCTGGAAAATGATAAAGTCCGGGGAAAGAAAAAGCTTAGTACCCTGTCACTTTTACTCTTGACTTTTGAACCGCTGGGCGGATTTTTCTCATTTCCAATACTACACTATATTGCGTTGTCACACCGTGATCGCCATTTCAACAGACAGACGGACCGGCCTAGAATTTCATACCGATCAAGAATATAACTATGTAGTTTATGGGATGTTCAACATATATTTCGATGCGTTACAAACGGTATGACAAACTGATATACACACTCATCATAATGAAATGTTCTTAGAATCTTAAAATTTTTCTAGTAAGGGAAATTATTATAACTTATAGGTTTGTAAAAACATATTTAAAAATCTAACTTGATTATATTGTGAAAAGATTCTTAATCTATATATGTTTTATGGCATAGAAAATACTTAATCTTAGGGTAACTTTATTAAAAAAACAATTACTCTGCCTATTTCTTACAACAGAAAATAGTTAATACATTCTGAAGGCTTTTAAGAGGTAACACTGTGGTTAATGTACGAATGTGATGGTTTGTTATTTTAGAAAGCACTCATAATGTTATTTTTCAAAGATGAAATAACTTAAAAATTCAATTGCTAGTATAAACCTTTTTTTTTTTGGAACAAATATATATGAAAATTTGTACAGATTCCAAGTCTGTAAAAAATTGTCCATACTAGATACACACATATAAATAGACGTTTTACCCACCAAAATAAGACCTTACAAAAATATAGTTTAACGGCACTAAAGTAGTTCTACGGCACTAAAGTAGTTATAAATTAGTTCAAACACTGATTTATTTTACACTGGATGTTTCTATATTGTCGATGGTTTATCTACTAAAAAACAACTTTTTTAAAGTAAAGGGTCCGCCATCCGCGGATATGGTCCGTATGTTCGTTATCTTGTGAAAAAAGTGAAAGAAACTGGCATCCTCATCGATAAACCAAAGCGTAAAAAGCCAAAAACAGTGCGTACACCCGAGAATATTGCTGCTGTGGCAGAAAGTGTGTGTGAAGTGCCATCAACATCAATTCACCGTCGTTCTCAACAATTCAACATTTCGGAGACATCATTGAGACGAATTTTGCATAAAGACCTTGGTATGGCGCCATACAAAGTCCAATTGGTTTAGGAGTGCAAAAAAAAAAGTTATTTGGCAGACCCTTTAGAAAAAGTATCGTTGTGTGCATGAACCAGTTTATGTTGTGCTGTTTATATAAGTTGTTTTGAAAGTTGTTTATTTGTTTGTTGTTAAAAAATCGATCCATTTACAAGTACTTCACTTTGTTTTGCTGAGTATTTTCTTAGAGCCTTACAAACAACCCATAGCCAAAATTTAAATTCTGTTTCTATGATTTTTTCTTCACGTTTTTTTTCATAGTACTGATTTTATTATGTACTATGTTTCCCCGATGGGGGAAACCGTAAAGCGCATAAGCAGATTTAAATTCAGTTTTAGCCATATGAGCAAGAAGTTTCGTACAGAATATGTCAGTTGTTTAAATTCGGTAGTAAAAGGGTTAAAATTGGACTAAATTTCCTAATATAGTTTTTATTTTAATTAAAATCTATAAATATACAATAAAAAAATTGGAAATAATTTTCTAAGAAATAAATACTTCATTATTGCTATTTATTCTTGCATTATTTTTTGCAATAGCCATTTTCATGGCAAGTTCAGTTCACCAAAATGTCTTAATAAATAGTGTTTATAGTAAAACCTAAATTCGAATTTAAATTTTGTACTACATATCTATATATCGCTTATTTACTGCAAGACTGACATAACTCAAAAAACACGAAAACGAGTTTGAAGTTTCAATCCATATCTGCCCCGCTCGAACCTTTCTCTATTAATTTGGTCACGTTTTTTATAAATATATGGTTTTAATGTATTATTCTCTTAGTGAGGGTTGTGTGCGAATTCTCTAATTATCGAGAGACCCGTGAGTAGGACAGTTTCTTTATGAAGTCTATACTCTTTGCACCCACTTTAAAGAAAAAATAAAATATATTATCCTTCATATCGAAAAGTATACCTGATATAATATGAAATTTTTACACAATATAAAGCATGATATAGCTAATAAATATGCATCATTAACTCAAAAATCTCATTTTTTGACTTATGACATTCTTAAAGTAAATGAGCAATATATATATATATATTTTATATTAAATCATAAAAACTAACTATATCATCAAAAATTTTACTGAAATTGTATTTGAATTACAAATGCTTAAACATAAAATAAGATTATAAATGTTAAGCAATTTTTTTCTCAAGCAAATAGCCCAAAATGCTTAAAAATTTGTTGTAGTATCCTAAAAATATTCCTTATGTAAAAAGGATATATAAACTTAATATCAATATAAATTCAATAGTTTGTTTTCTTGTTTGAATGGCTTGTTAAAGGAATAGAAAATAAATGAAAGATTTATATAAAAAGGTTTCGAGAACATTTTAAAGGCATACACTAATATAAAAATATGTATTTACAAAATTGAATTTAATGTTGAAGAATTTAAAAGTAGATTTTATAGATTTTTGCAGCAATTTTTATGTAAATATAGAAACCTCGATATTTCGAAAACCAGAAATGAGAAAAAAAAATAAGTACAGATTTAGGCTCATCGTACCAATATATATTAGAAAATATAAAAGAGGGGTTCTGAAAAAATTTTAAAATTGTTTAGTAGTAATTTCAGTAATATGCCTTTATATGAACACATTTTTTTTTAATTTGGTATTTGAGTTTAAAATGAATTAATATTTGAAGTCTTTTCCCAGTATTGCAGGACATTTTCAATGGATTTGAAAGTTTAACTTAATTATTTTATTGGAATGTTTTGTTTTTACACAATAATTTTTTATCATGCATAAAATTTTTAAAGATAAAACTAAAAAGTTAAATTTTTAACATCATTGCAACACCACTACGATATCCCAATACAAACTCCGACATAATTATACTTTAAGTACGTATTTTAGGTATTGCAAATAATTTTTATTTTTTTTTTTTATTGTAAACCGCCTCTCGAAATGATAAAGAAAAAGTTAAAAACAGAACTAAATTCTTTTTTAAGTAGTTTTGGTTAAAAAATCGAAAATATGTATTACAAGAATTAAAGTTTCACAAGCTTTTCGGAACACAAATAAATAATATCGTTTTATCATGTTTGTATTATTAGAAGTGCGTAAAAATTGTAGAAAAGCAAAGACGACAAATTCTTCTTCCCTGAAGATGATATTTTTAAAGAAAAATTCTCCAAAATTTAAATAATTTTTTTTAGAAAAGGTTTAATAACACCAAAAACATATTGTTTTATTTGTGCAACTCTTAAGGCGGAATACTTATGTCCCAAAAAAGAGAATTGTTTGCACGTTTTTTTTTTTTTCAAATTCGATAAATCTAATTTTTTGTATGAATAATATAATTTTATATATTTTTTGATCTTATGCTTTGATTTTAAAAAACCCAGGACATCACCACATAAGAGTTCCAGCATACTTTAAAATTATAAGTCGTAAATTTATTAGTTTATCGGTCACTGTGATGACATTAAAATTAAAACTTCAGAATTTTCTAAATAATAACATCAGAAAAAGGCAATGCATGTTCGTGAAATAAAATTTGTGAAAAAGGTCTTTAAAATAACTTTCATTTTAAACTTGAATTGTTTAAATTTGAATTTTCATTCAAAATTTTGATATTTAATACGGAGTGGATTCTCGTTTTAACAAAAAAAATCGATTTAGCAAACTCCGGTTTATCGAAAACCAAATTTGTTATTCTGAATTCATCAAATCAGGACAAAGAAAACATAAATTTAGTACCTGTAAATTTGAAAAAGAAATTCAAGAAATAAAATACTCTAAAACAAAATAATAATTTGTATTTTTATTAATTAAAGTCAGTGCAAAATGAAAAAATCTATTTTTTTTTATAATGCATTTATTTACAATCTGTTTCTACAAAAATAAGCAAATTTTATAATCTTATTTTAACTTAACCTAGTCTGGATCTTTATCCAGTAAAATATCTACAAATTAATTAAATTGTAGGAGATCCTTTTCTGTATGGTAAATCTAATATATGAAACCTTTTAAATCTATTGACTTCTTCGGTTTCGTCTAATAAGTATATTGCTAAAGGATTACTATGAGTACTGAGTCTGTCTAAATATCTAGTGGTATGTTTGTTTATATCATCTTTAACTGTTGAAATCTATAAGTCTTTGTGAATATTGTTATTTGTTATGAACCAAGGAGCGTTTGCTATTAATCTTAGTGTTTTGGATTGGTATCTTTGAAGAATTTCAATGTTCGAATTACTAGCGGTGCCCCAAAGCTGTATTCCGTAAGTCCAAACAGGTTTCAATATCGTTTTGTAAAGTAAGAGTTTATTTTGTAGTGATAGTTCAGATTTGGAACCTAGTAGCCAATACATTTTTCTCGTTTTTTGTCTTTAATTGTTCTCTTTTTGATTGTATATGTTTTTTCCATGTGTTACGTCGGTCAAGATGGAGACCATATTTGACAGTTGTTTGTTTAGGAATACCTGTACCATTTAAAACATCAGCTGGACAATCCTCTCTTCTTAGAGTAAAAGTAATATGTGCGGATTTGTCGGTATTTACTTTAATATTCCATTTTCTCAACCACCCCTCGATATCATTAAGTTGTTGTTGAATCATTTCTGATGCAATGACAGGTGAATCATTCGCTGCTACTAATGCAGTGTCATCAGCATATCTTGCGACGGTTATATTTTCATTTGTAGGCATATTATATGTAAATATGGTGTAAAGAGCAGGTCCTAAAACACTGCCTTGAGGAATACCCGCTTTTATAGAACATATCGAGCCCTATCCGCCAGAAAGACGTAAGTAACCATTTTTCCATTTTCGGGTTTTTGATGAGAATATTTATTTTGCAACCATTTGCATCATTGGTCAAAACTTCATAGCTCTAGGAAGTACCGTTATAAAGTTAGACAAAAACAAAAAAGACATAAGTGCTTATTCCTATATGACAAACAATAGTTTGTTTACATATTTCCTGACGGCAAAGTGTTACTTACGTCCTTTTTTATTTTACAAATAACTCAAAATCTAGGACACGCTCGATCATGTTTTATTCATCGTTGGATTCGTAATTCAAAAGACTTTAATTTGTTTATCATATGTTTATACTTTTCTTAAACCAAGCAAGAAATAAATCAAAAAAAGTAAAATTGGGTCAAATTAGACCCCCTTGTTTAACCCCTTAAAGTGAGATTTGGTACCAAAAACAGTTTAGTTTTCTTTATATTTTGGTCTTTTATAACATATTTTAATTTCATTAAAATCCGATAAGCCAAAGAAAACTTAGAAAAAAACTTAAAAATGCCTTTCCTGTAAAATTATGAAATTGTTACTTACGTCTTTTCGGCGGATATGGCTCGATATATCTGACATTTCGCTGTTAACTTTCACGTAAAAGGATCTTTTTTCTAAATAGGATTTAAAAAACAAATAATATGGAGCTGGAAGCAACTTTTTTAGTTTAAATAGAATTCACTGGTGCCATACTCGATCAAAGGCCTGCTGGATGTCGAGAAATACAGCTGAACAGTATTGTTTACGTTCTAACGATGACATTGCTCGGGAGTATCATGATTTTGCCGAAATCCGAACTGATGTCCTGGAATTATGCTTTTTCTTTCTAGTATTGTAATTAACTTCCGTAAGAATGTTCTTTCAAATAGTTTTGAGAAAGTGGTTAAAAGACTAATGGATCGGTAAGATGAAATAATATTTTCTGGCTTGTTTGGTTTTGGTACCATAATAACTTCAGCGTATTTCCATTGATTTGGGAAGTTTTGTAATCTTAAAATTGAGTTGAAAATTAAAGTTCGAAAAAGTATACCTTTTTTGGGCAGACTTTTAGCAACTGTAGCTGTTATTTGGTCGTATCCGGCTGTTTTTTTTGTTATTAAGCATTACAATTTCTTTTTGAACTTCTTGTAGAGGAATATGAGGGATAGGGAAATCCATTGTTTTCTAATATCAATTTTTTAAAATTCTATTGCCAATTTTTACTGCCTGCAAAACACCTCAGATCATTAAAAATTATAACTTATTATTATGAGTTTTCCGATAAAATTTTTGTTTTACTCTCCAGTGCGGCGATAAGTATTTTTTTTTTCTAACTATTTTATATAATTAGTAGTTTTGATTAAACAATTTTCTAAAAAAAAAAAACAAAAACGTGGAAAATTTAAAACATTTTTATGTGAATTTTATTATTAAAGTCGCTATTTTTATCGCAGAACTCAAAAATTATGTTTGCATTTCCCTTAACGATGTATTTGTATATCAAATGTCGGCTGAAATAAAGTGGGAACGCCAGTTTGAAAGATGAGATAATTCTATATTAATAAATTAAAATTTTGATAATTTCCAGGTTTTTTCATTGAAATTTATTTTCAATTTAAATAAAAAACGCAGCACTTATATAGACTGAGAAACTATTATTGGTTATTTTTCTTACTTTTGCTAAAAAAAAAGGAATTTTCACATTAATTGCTGAATTATCTTATTTAAAGTACTGACAAACTACTGAATTCCTTTGATGTATCAACGTTGGAAAGTACCTACGGCAAAGCGTATATTGGTGTTATCATTTCGACACCGTGCCAGTGCTGTAAAGGTAAACATCCGACACTTTGCCAGTACATGTAGATACTACAGTCTCCAACTCCAAGCCATTACTGGCCCGTTCTTATTTTTCTACCTGAAATGGTATTACAAGAAATCAATTTCAAAGATATATCCAACAAATTTTGCGATTTCAAGACTATAATTTCCTGAAGTTATGAGGTTTATTTGGATAAATTCTGAATTTTTACATTTGAGGTCATCAAAAGGACACTTTAAGTAATAACTTAAGTCATGAATAGCTTGTTTTCGTAGCGTTCCCGTACCCCTTAAAAAATCAAAAAATTTGCGAAATTTTTCAAAAATCAACCCCATTCCCCATTTCTTGTACTTGATCAGCGACTGGTTAAGGCAGCTTCGAAAAATTATGCTTTAATTTTGCACAGTCGTAAAGTTTATTCTATCCAACAATTTTAATCAATTTAAAAACTTCTTTTTAAATTCATCCTGTATATTAATCCATCTTAATTAGCTGATTACAAAAATTGACCTATAATTTTTTAACATTTCTCTGTATAATTTTATAATAAATTTTTTTTTTTTTGGATTATTATTTCTTTTGCTCTTTTTTTTGTTTTTTGCTATTTGACTTAATAGTACTGCAATAAAACAAAAAACTTTTGTAAATTGTTCAATGTTTTTCAACAATTATATTGTAAGACAATGGAAAATGTTTTCAATTTCCTAAGAGAGTGATTGAAATTAAATTACAAAAGTTTTTTATTGACATCAGTCATCAGCAGTTTTTCTTTTTGCTTCTTATTAGCGTTTTTCTTTTTTTTTTTAATCCGACGCAAAGTACATAATTCAGGAATTAAAAAAGGTAATTATTTCATAAATAATTGAAATTCTATGCAAACTGACCAAACAGTGAAAGTAATTATATAAATTTTTAATATTACAAAGAAAACAAAAAAAAAAACAATTAAGGTGGGATTTTAATAGAACACTCTAATAAATTTTCGTTTAAATTTACCCTATTTATAGTAGGTAACTTTTTACCTACTATAATATTAGTAAAATTACTCCATGTGTGTAAATTTACAACTTTACACACATTGTGTCTTAAATTTATACAGAGAATGTGTGTAAATATAAATATTTAAAAACGTAAATTTATGAATTAAATGCTTGAAATTGCATATTCAAATGCTTGAAAATACTAATAAAATGCTTAAATTTACATTATATTTATTGTAATTATACAACATAATAGTTTTTTTTATATAAAAAGAAATGAATGGAATGCTTTTTTATAACATTTTTATTTTAAATGCATTTAAAGGGATAATTAGCACATAGTAAAAATAATAAACAAGAATCTGTTTTTTTATCTATATGGATCTAATTAGATCAATTTAGATCTAAATTAATCCAATGGTATAATTTGGGATCTATGTGGATATTTTTGGATCTTCGAATTTTAACGACAGTTGTGATGTTATTTAATCCAGTTATATATTTGAGGTGTATTATTGGATTTTACTAAATCCCAAATATTAAGATGAACCTGGATATTGTTATACACCAATAACATGTGATTTTATATTTAAGATATACTTTTTTTAACGGCTTTATAAAAAAAATGTATTACTCTTTTGAAATGCTCAAAGTGCAAAATATTCCTCTTTAGTTTGATTTAAGCTGGTTAAGGGTCCGCCAAATAACTTTTTTTTTGAACTCCTGAACCAACTTTGTATAGCGTCATACCAAGGTCTTTATGCAAAACTCGTCTCAATGATGTCTCCGAAATGTTCAATTGTTGAGAACGACGGGAATTGACGTTGATGGCGCTTCACGCACACTTTCTGCCACAGCGGCAATATTTTCGGGTGTAGATGGCGGACCCTTTATAAGTATAATTTAATTTAAGCTAATAAAAAAAATTCTTCTACCTTCAATATGCTTTAGCTGATTAAAATAAATTTTGTAAAAATATCAAAAATTTGTATAATTTTATAATTTATTTTACCATCACTAATTATCAATTTAAATTGCTTACACATGATTTTTTACTCAATGTAATATTGGATAAAAAAAAATTAGGTTGTGTTGAAATTTATTCAATTTGTCGTTACGATTTTGTGGTTCTTTTAATTTATTTGCTGTAAATTTTAACCGTCACGTACACGATAGTGGTACAAATGTACTACCAGCATGTTGTTTTACCTGCTGTGACTTTAATATTTTGAGCAATGATAAAAGTAAAACATGTTTTCGTCATTGACGATATAAAAAATATGATTAAATAAAAATATGTAAAATTTTTTAATAATTTATAAAAACAAGTAATTTTACTGTTTTATGTGCAATTATACACAACTCTTTAAAAACAGCCCGAAAAGTTAACTCTATTGAGTGTGTAAATTTGTCTGTAAAAGGACGCACAGTGATTGCTATAATGCATGATATGTTTACAAATTTAATTTTTCACACTTTTTCTTTAGAATTAGACTCATAATTTAGTAAATTGTATGTTGATAAACATGTTTTCAAATCTATACAAATTAAACATTTGATATAGTAATTGTTTATAAGTACGCATTTGTGTTTGGGTTGAAACATAAAGTAACGAGCTACCAATATTTCATGCGTTACGTCGTAATGGTACTGCATTACTTTTTACATTATTTCAAAACATTAAAATAATGACTTACCGATCACCAATTGCATAACGTATAAAATATAAGTGTAACGCTATGTTTAAAATATTATTTTGAAAATCTTTTGTATTGTGTGAGATTTTATTTGTTCGGTTTTAGATCATGACAAATTTTTCTCTAAATTAACAGAAAAATTATAATTTTTATATGATAATTTACTTTGACTATTAGAAAAAAAACACAGAAAAAGTTATTAGACACTAGCATGAATGGAATGCATTTTTTGACCCACTACGATCTTCATCAACATTTTTCGTGCCATTTAGTGTTAATCGCAAATATCATCTATTTAACTCACACGTTGAAGAAATTGGGTAACGTTAAATCCCACATTACTCTGTGTGTTGAGTTAGAATGAAATTTACCACGAACGATTTCTATTTATAGTGTGTTTGTTTTTTCTCTAGTCATTATCATAGTTGCCAGTTTAACTTTCAGTTAAAACTTTAAATGGCAGTTCTTTTCTCTAATGTCATCATATACTATCCTTCTACATTAGCAAAGCATATCAACAAACATTAAAGATTTTTTATTAATACATATGACGAGCATATACATTAAACTTTTGTATTTTTTGTAAGCATGAGGGTAAGTTATATATTTTTAACATCACAAACGAAAACTCGTAGCACAACAATTCATTTACATTTTAAACAGCCTATTATTAAATGTGACGATAGCTCAGTTAGTAGTGTTCTTGCCTATAACCAGAGACCCCACGTTCGAAGCCCTGCTCAAACACGTTATTTATATAATAAAAAAAAAAAATTTAATAATTTTTTTTATAAATTAGTTTTTATGAAAATCTATTTGAAGACACATTACTTTTTCGAACTTTATTTATAAAACCGCTATTTTTTTCGCAGAAGTCCAAAATTTTGTGTACTTTTTCGAAACCGGTAACAATAAAAGTAACCAGTTTCTTTTCCCTCTACTAGGTAATGAGATTAGTAAAAAAAGCGCGACAACACTAACATATAAAATTCGAACTTTATTTATAAAACCGCTATTTTTTTCGCAGAATTCCAAAATTTTGTGTAGGCATGTAGTATAGCCAAATAAAAAATAATCATCAATAAAACCGGTTATGGAAACTTAGCTCGTTATGCCCTTTTGCATTTTAGCTGACGATATGTAACAATGTGTTTTAACTTTCCTCCTATATCTTAATAGTTTGGAGGAACTATGCTACTGGTTTGATAATGGACAAAATTGGCGCTAAATGCACAAAAAAACTCTTGAATTCTGCAGAAAAAGCCATCAAATTTTAAAAAAGTTTACGTTCCAAAAACTTTTGATTTTAAGTATATTTTCATTAAAAATAATCCCTCAAGTTCGAATGACTTTTTATATAGCAAATCCTTAAACTCTGATAGAAATCTTCCCAGAGTTTAATAAATTTTTAATATAAAAACGCTTATGATTTTTTTTAATGAAAAGCCTTAATTTTTTATCATCAATTTTGTCTATAGAAAAACCGTGAGATTCAAAGAAATAGTCCATACAAAACCATAAGACTATAAGTACTTTTTTCTCTGAAAAACTTTTCTTTTAAATGTAAAAACATTTAAATTTTGTGACTTGTTTTTATACGAAACCCTCAGGCTCAAAAACCTGAAGAAACCTGGGAAATATAAAGAACATAAGGACTTTGTT
Organism: Delia radicum; assembly: GCA_021234595.1. Lineage (NCBI taxonomy): Eukaryota > Metazoa > Arthropoda > Insecta > Diptera > Anthomyiidae > Delia > Delia radicum. The sequence goes on along the minus strand of CM037851.1, from coordinate 34,498,336 downwards.
CCGTAAAAAATCAAAAAAAAATTCAATGAGATATTCAAAAAACATTTACATTTTTGTGATTTGTTTTTATTCAAAACCCTCAGGCATTGATTACTATTTCATATAAAGAAACCGGGTGGTTCTAAGGACTTTGTTCCGTAAAAATCACAAAAAAAAAAATTCTTATTAAAAGAGCTTATATTCTGTGACTTTTCTTGGTAGGATACCATCAGACTTTAATAACGTTTTTCATAAAAACCCTGAAATACTAAAGACTTTTCAATCGAAAATCCTTTCAAGTCAAATTAATTTTTCTGTAAAAAAAGTTTAATATTCTGATGAATTTTTCCTTCTGAAAACCCATTACATTATTAAAAAAACATTTTATAGAAAAACCATCGGATCCATATTACTTTTCGCACAGAAAAACCACAAATTCTGAAAACACATAAACAACTCAAAATCTGAGGATTTTCTTCTTAAGCAAATTCATTAGATTCAGATTAGTATTTTCTGTAGAAATTATCTCCATCTGATCATTTAAAATCTGCTAAGTTTTTGCAAGCAGAAGGCAAAGTATTTTAAAAAGTATTTTCTTTTTTTTGGAAAAAATCTTAAAAACTTTTTTAAATAGAAAAATTCCTGAAATTAAATGATATCTTCCCTCAGAAAACCAGAAATTTTCTAAGTTTCTCTACAATATGCAACGTTTAAAATTTGTGATTCGCCGATATTTATCATTTATTGAATTTCAATTTATTGTTCAGATTATTGTTGCTGTTTTCTTTTTCATGAATTTATTGTGTTAATAAAAAGATTAAAATAATTTTTAAATGGTTTTTGCTTTATCTTAAAGGATTAAAATCATTGTATATATACGCATTTTTAAGAGTGTTTCTAGGCATCTTAAATTTAGGCTCAAGCATTTAATATATTTTTTTAGACTCATAAAATTTAAATTTAAAAAAAATGTTAATGTTGCTTAACCTTGTTGATACATTAAAAAAAAAAAAAAACACTTTTGATTATTTTTAAACTCAATGTCTTTATATAATTTGTTTCCCAAATTATAGTAGGTTAGGTTAGGGTCAGGTCGAAAAGAGAATTCGGAGAAGGGCAAATGCTTCCCTAATCCGACTCAAGTCCCTGAGGACTTACACTTAAGCCATAATGTCGGCTGGTTGTGCGCTCTAAACAATCGGTAATATGTCACATTCCTACCCCAGGAACTCCGTCGCACTGACGAAATTCCTCAACTTCTTCCATCCTATGCCCCTTAGATTCCCCCATGTGGATATTTGGTCACTGGATAGTATTTCGAACCGGATCCCGGAAAATGCCGGGCATTCACAGAGACAGTGTTCCAAGGTCTCCTCGTCCTCCCCACTGGACAAACACACTCTCGAGTCCGCCCTACCAATACGGTGGAGGTGGGCCCTCAGTGTCGAGTGTACCGTGAGGATTTCCATCAAAAGGCTCAGTTCCTTCCTACTGAGATTCAGAATTTACCTCGTCTTGTCCGTGTCCGGGTTGCCCCAGAGAATATCCTTGGTCCTGCCAACACCCGCATTCTCCCAGTTGGTCCTATGCATGGTGTCATCAAAGTCCACCAGCTCCGCCTTGAGAGCTCGAAAAGGTTTAGCGATCCCCAAAGAGACTAACTCCAGGGAAGATCCTCCCCTAGCCAAATCATTAGCCACTTCGTTTCCCGCTATACCACAGTGTCCCGGCACCCATATAATTTTAATGCGTCCCCGTGCAGAGAAATCGTTGATTTCCCCTTTACACCTGAGTATCGTCATTGATCCCACAGAGTCCGTAGATAGAGCCCGGAGCCGCTTGGCTATCCGTGAAAATCACAATATCACCGGTCAAGCCCATGGTATTCAAATTATAGTACATAGGTAATAAGTTAAACACAGTTAAAGGGGATGATTTTAACAAAAGTTATTAGAGCGAAAGGTAGTGGAAATGTACTACTTCTTTGTTTTAAAAAAGATTATTGTCACTATATTTTTAAACAAATCCATTGTCATTAGTACTTTAACAATTTTATATATACCTAAAACTATACATTTTAATCTTTCTTTGTACTTAGAAATCATTTTCATTATAACAGTTTCTAAGTCGTAAATTATTACTAAAATACTACTTGTATTTTTCAGAATTCAATGCAAGAGAGATATAAATCTTAGATCATTTTGTTTTGAAATTTCTAAAAAAAATTAAAAGCCTTTAAATATAAATAACATATTGTTATGTTGTATAGGTAGCGAAAAATAATTATTGTTTATAAAAACATTCAAATTAATATTTTTATTGGTTATTTCGTCGAAGAATTTGGTAGTACAAACGTACTACCGTCGTGGGCGCACGTTATGATTTTTTTTTTTTTTGTGCATCAGAGGGTTAACACAGATCTTAATATCTCAATGACATATATAATACACATGTTTACCTACATGTTACTCGTATTAACATTTAACAATATTTATTATATTGGCGTTCAAGCGTAAAACTGCTTAAGTAAATTGAAAAATTTTCTATTAAAAAGACAAGCTAAATTCATGGAAAGAAAAGAACAAAATAAGAAACCTGTATATCACCTTCTTAATGTTTGTTATATTACACTAAACATACATACGATACATGACAGGAAAAAGAAGACCTAAAGTCTTAACATTTTTTTTTTTTTTTTTTTCAATTTAAGGATGAGTATATAAGCGAAAAATTGTTTAAGGAAAAGTACCCTTCTTCAAGGAATATTAGCAGCGGAAGAAGATGTAAAACTTAATACGTTTAAGTTACACACAACATACATATCCCACATAAGTTGGTCATATTTTGTAGGACAATCGAGTTTTAATAAAAAGAAATTAGGGATAAGCTTTTGGGAAAAAAAAATAATATCATTAAAAAGAGTTTTAAATTTTTAGTTTTATACACAGAGCATTTTCTTGGACGACTTTCAATGAAGTTTCTCACTAATGAAGTTTTCTGCACAAAGTAAACGAAAAATTTCTTAGACTTAATGAAACTACTTTTAATTATACTTTTCCTTTCGGCCTATAAAATTTTTACTAAATAAAATGTAATTTTTTATACAATATTTTTAAAAACAGCGTTAATTTAATAAAGTGTTTCAATGGGCGAATTCCAGTGACAATTAAAATATCTAATGAAAACATCATGGATATCATGCAGATAATTTTTTCAGGTTAAAAACTTATATATTTATGTAAATATCGACAAAATTCACTTTGTTTTATTTATAATAATATATTATACAGGGTGTCCGCCGGGACTACTTTGTTTTGCCGCCATTTTGGTAAATATTAGTCTTGACAGTTTACATTTGTCAGTGGTGAAGTAGACACGTGGCGAATTTATTATGGAAAAATATTCGATAAACCAACGTGTTTTAACCGTTAAAATATTTTATCAAAATCAATCATCGATTACTGTGACGATGAGAAAGTTACGTGAAATTTTTGGAAGGAACAACGTGCCAACTAAACGTACTATTTATTGTGTAGTGAATGATTTCGAAGAAAGAGGGTATGTAGGTGATAGGCCCAAGCAAGGACCACAACGTACTGCAAGATTGGCTGAAAACATTACTGCAGCTGAAGAAAGTGTTCAAAACAATCCGTCAACCTCAAATCGACGCCGTGCTCAGGAGCTTGGTCTTCAAAAAACAACTTTGGCCAAAATTTTGCACAAGGATTTGCATTTGTTGCCATTTAAGATTCAGTGGTATCAACAAGACTGTGTCACATCGCATACAGCGAGGATTACAATGGAATTACTGCGAGACGTCTTTCCACAACAAGTTGTTTCAAGAAATGGTGATGTTGATGGGCCTTCACGGTCGCCTGATTTGACTGCTCCGGACTTCTTTTTGTGGGGATATCTGAAAAGCAAGTTTTATGCAAACAAACCAGAAACGCTTGAGCAAATCAAGCAAAATATTCGTGATGAAATTAATGAAATACCGCGTGAAATGTGTGAGAATGTAATGAAAAATGTGCTCAAAAGGGCTCGCATTTGTGAGGCTAACAGATTCGGACATTTATCTGATATTGTATTCCATACATAATTGCCGACATTAAATAAAAAAATTATCAATATAAAAGATCCATTCTCTTTCATTTAATCAAAAATTAGTAGTATACCTTCCCGGCGGACATCCTGTATATTTTTCTATCTATACAGAAAGTTTTACCCAATAAGTACTTTCCACTTTGGATAAACTATTAATTTAATATTAATTTAATTAAGAACAATATGTGGCATGAGTAATATGCATTACGTATACGCACTGTAGTTCTAGCTAATATATATAAGGCTTTTCAAGCTGGAAAAATAATGTGTTATCAATATCAGACTCACAGTATTTGCTGTCCTTTATTATATCCAGCCAACACATTTCTGAGCGCTCGGAAATTATGACTGATAAAAGATTCTATAATATGATTTTTTTTGTTTTTTTAATATAATTGACTCTTAATAATGCGCATTACAGCGTCATTTTTTGTATGAAGAAAAACTTTTTTTTGAAAAATTTCAATTTACTGTTCAGATTATGTTAGTATTAGGTCTAACATTTACTTGGTGCAAATTTGAGCGAATGTTGGTACCCCTCTACCAAAGTTTTCGATTTTGAAAAAGTTTTCTTAAATGGTCTTTCGTCAAATTATTTTATTAATTTTGGAATGTTTAAAAGATTTTGAAATCGGACAAATGGTTTACAGACTATTCTAGAAAATTTTTAAACATTATCTTAAATTTGAAAACAAAAAACTTTATAGATTATTTGTTAGGCCAATATCCTAATAAAAAAATAAAGAGTATGGCCTCGAACTTGAATAATTTTCATTTTCATTGCACAATTAAAGGTCGAAAAAAACATAATTTTTATTTTTAATAAAAATTATATCAAATTTAATTAACTTAGAATTTTTTGTTTTTCACTCAAATACTACTCAAAAGATGCTTTCATTTGATCACATGTCTGAAATTGGAGATAATGTATCACAAAATATATTTCTAAAACTGAACTAAATTTTGTTTCCATATATTAGATGATTTGTGAGCAGGTCAAGGGTTAAGTTATCCGATTATTGGACCTAGCGCTACAAGAATCAAAACATTAATTAATGAAAATCAAAAGTTAAAATAAATATTCTTCCAATAATCATGTGTGTAAAATTGCAAAGCATAACAATTTTACTATGTAAACTTTCTATTTTTTAGAGATAGTTATAGGTAAATTTAAAAGTTATCCTTTAGCCAATATTGTCATAACTAAGCTCAAATAAAATGTAATTTTGTATACTTTTCTAGTGCAAAAATAAGAAAATTTATGATCATTTTGAAAATATTTGTAAAATGGAGGAAAACAACTACATTTTTACTAAAAATCAAGCGGCAATATCTCGAAAACCTTTAGGTTAGGTTAGAAAGGGTTATGTGCCCAAGGGCATATCTCCACTCGGAGACCATTACGGTTCATTGTGAATCCCTTCAGTGAAAAAGTAAGAAAAAATAGGAATAGACAGATAGATAGATTGATAGATAGATAGAAAGAAAGATAGAAAGGATATATACTCCCCAGAACAAGCTCCTATCGTCCCCTTACTAGAAACAGCCGTCCTATTTCCCTGACAAATCTAAGCAAATCTACTGAATTGCATCCAGCGACACACCCAAGTTCGTCGTGAAATCTTTCTCCTAGCCGTTTCTGTCTGAGACCCTGCAACCTCGGACAGTGGCACATTATATGCTCAACTGTCTCCAGTTCCTCAACGTCCTCGCACAACCTGCAAAAGTCCGGTATGTCCCAGTTCGCGGGGCACTAAGGGTTAGTGCTATCCGATTTTTCTCAAATTAGCACCACCTAGCTTTTTGACATTCTTCTACAATATTCGATATAATAATTAATAAAAATAGAAAATTGAAAGAAACTGTCTTTCTAATGCATTGGGAAAAAAACATATACTATATATGCAAAAACATACTTAGGACCACGTTTTTGGCTATAACTCAGATACTAATCGAGATAACACCCTGAATTTTCTTATCGAATACAGAAAAAGACGCAGTAATAGGCATATCTTTTTTTAAGTAATTAAAAAAGTGCACATTTCGACATATGAGCAATTAAGGCCCCAAAAATTGACTTGTGAGCCGTTCATGAAAAAATCAGTATGCATATTATTTTGAAGAGTATATTTTTTCCTAAAAAATAAGGCCATCATGAATTTTTACCTTATATATGTTAAAAGTAATAATTAATTTTTTAACTATACTGTAGTTAAATTTTATCGTTTTTTGCAATTTTCATGACGTCTTATTTCGGAAACCGAAAGTGTCCGAAAGTGTCCGAAATCTAAAATTTATGTTTTTATGTGAACTTTGAAATAAACATACACATTTGAGCATTTAAGCTTCAACCGGAATTTACTTACCGTTTGTAAATTTGGTTCAAAATTTTTGCTTTTATTAAAATCTTTTATATTTTTATTTGCAACTTATTAAGTTTTATTTGCGTGTTTTCAATGTTTTTAATTTGTTTACAAATTAATCAAATTAATAGAGATATAACTTTACGAAAGTTTACTTAAGTTAAATATTCTAAGTATTTTCATACAATCGCTCTGTCCCTTAATTCAACTTCGCGAAATATAGTCTCGCCATTAGAGGAGCCAAATAAAAATTTATAAAAAATTAGCTGAAAACACCAAAATTTTTAGTTTAAAATGGATTAATATTGGTAATAATAAGAAAAACTAACCTACACCTCCAAGTTTTGTTAATATCTCACAGAGATAACAAGATGCCGTTCTCGTGAGTAATGATTATTTTAAGATAACAGCTTAAAACATCTACCCGGGTAAATGTTGTGAATGTGGACTGTAAAGTATAAAAAGCTATCTTATTGTCATCTTTATTAAAGCCTACCCCTGTTTTTGTATGTTCTTGGGAAACTTATGAGTATCACAATATAAAATACAAAAATGTTTAGTTTAAAGTATAAGGGAATATTCGCTAATGTTGACTTACAACAGATTTTTGGGCTATTTAAAACAAAATTTTACAGAATATTCCAAACTCAAATACAGCAGCTTCTGGGTCAAGTCTTTGGCAACTTTTCGTCAATAGATAATTTTGTTTTGACAATTAATATAAAAAGGTTACATAACAATTTTTAAAACAACTCAAGAGTTCCACATTAGCGAAAATGTTGATATCTTTAATAAAATGGTTAGAAAGCTGTATAAAATCAACAAAATTAATTAATTAAAATGTATTTAAATTTTGTTCCTTAAAACATTTTTTTGTGTTGCTTAAAACAACTGTAGAGGTTGCCATATGGAGGGCTTTTTGTAAAAACATGATAAGCCACATTTATTGTTTTATGGATTTTTGCAGTTTTCTAGAAAGTCATTAAATAATATTTGATAGAAGTTTTGCTAAACAGTTATAAGAAGTGCCTGGTGTAGAAACCTCCTGAATATTCATACTTTTTGCACTTTTTCAAACATTTAAAAGCAAAAACAAATTAAAAATAAAATGTGGCTTATCAAGTTTTACCAATAAGTCCTTTTTTATGTAATGCTTACTTTTTTGAACAAACGATATTTTTTTAATTGCGAAACATGTTAAACAGTTGCCAAAAATAGACAAAAGCAGTAACACTAATAAGTTATACATTTTGAACAGACTAAAACTTGGACAAAAATCAAAAAATATAAATAAAATATATCAAACGTTTAAAATAAAATATATCAAACATTAACTTTAGAGAACCTTATGAAAATTTAATTTTTCACATTATTTTATTTACTAGATTTTTTATGTACTCAATTATTTTTATTGAAATTGTGAAATTGGAAAATTCTTTAAAACTGTCTTGTTATGCACTTTGTATGTTAATAAAAAAACTATAATTTATGTTGAGTTTTTTTTCAGCGACACCAGAAAAAGCGTTTGCTTTCATGTCGCAACTTGTTTAAAATAGAAATAGAGGAAATTTAACTGGATAACAGTTTTGACATATTCATAAAACAACTGAAAAAAGCGAAAGGGTCCACTGTATGAAACAGGCCACTTTAAAGAATATTCGTTTATTTTTTATGGAATCAATAAATGCTATTCAAATTAACAATACAATTCTTACCGTTTGCAAAAATCTGATTTCTTTGCTATGAACAATAAAACCATGAATAACGAGTGCAACCAACTCTAAACTTTTTAAACTAGAGATAAAAAGAAATTAACTTTATGACGCTTGACAATTTGGACGTTTTTTTTTGGCACAAAACGGAAAAACTGCAAATGTGCTTTTTAGCAAATATTCCCTTATTATTTAGGTATATGTAGAGTGGTTATATAGATTTAAGTGTAGGTTTTTAACTGTACATTTTGTATAGTTTGTATAAAATAAAAAAAAAGATAAGTAGACTTAGCATGTAGTTGTAGAAAGTTACAATCTACCGGAACATATTAATGCAACAAATTTAGTGGAAGTAAAATACTTGAAAAATATAAGAAAAAGAAAACTTAACGGAAGTCTTGTAAGAAGTTTAAGGATGAAACTTTAAAAATTCATAAATGTACATGCACAAAAAGGTAAACATATTTCTGAAAGCGTATACATAAAACTGTAGAGCCAAAAAATTTTTAAGATTTTATGAAAGTTTATTTTTAGACTTTCTTATTTATATATACATACTTCAAAAAAAGATTATTGGTTAAAATTATTTAAAGTCAGTTACATTTTAAAACCTTTGAACATTTAAACAAACATATTTCAGAAATGACAAACAATTTGTTATAAATAAATTTAAAACCTTCAACAACGCAACAAAAACCATTAATATTTAACAGAAAAAAAAAAAAAAAAAAAAAGAAAACATTGTTAGCTGAACTTTGCTGTCTCACGTATACGAAGAAACCAACCACCATAATATGACGTATGAGTGATAAATATTTTAAATACTTTTATACTCTGGCCTTAGAGAATTTAAGTGTATTTTATTACTTCACCAAAAATAAATCCTTCGAGTCTAAAATAATTTCATATTAAAAGATTTACATAATACTGTCATGTTTTCTGTTTTTTTTTTTTTTTTGTTTGCGTACAACAAAGAAAATAAAAGGTCATTTTTCTTTTACTCTGTCTTAAATATATGGCAAAAATATTCTTTATGCGTACCCCATAATAATATTGCGTTTATATTGTCAATTATTTATTATTTGTGGTAACATTTTGTGGCCTTTAAATGTCGCAGTGGAAAATTTACAGTATCACTTACTAAGTAAGCAAAAGAAAGCGTAAATTCACGTAATATTTAATATATTTTAAGGCTATTCACAGTGGGCGAAGATAATAAAAAAAAAAAGAAAGTTGCAAAGTATTCCCAATGATCTCCTTGACCCAGATGTTTGTAACTTATAAACCGTCGCTATATTACTGATGAATGGCATCGATATCGCACTTTTACACCTGATTAGGCTTCAATGTCCTAGTTTTCGGTTAAAGACACTAGAATATATGCAAAAATGTATATTTTAGTTTAGGTTTCTGATCTTAAATCTGAAATTTCAAGTAAAAAATTGTTGATATACTCATAATAATCCATGATTAAAAATACAAATATATTTTTAGTAAATTTTTTTTCTAGAATGTACAAACATTTTGTTTATATTACAAAACTTTTGTATAAAACAAATTATATAAATTTACAAATTTCGTAAAAAATACAAACATGATTTCGTAATATTTTTTTAGTACATTGTACAAAAATTTTTAATGTTACAAATATTACATATGGATGTTGATGTGGTTAGAGGTCGGATTTGCAATCAGCAGGTTGCGAGTTCAACTCCTGGCCAGGACAATGTTTTTTTTTTTTTTTTTTTTTTTTAGTTTTTATATTTTTTTGGTCTATTAATGTTTTTTAAATTTCTGTTTTATTTTTTTATTTCATTATTACTATTTTTGTGTTTTGGTATAAATGGATACTTTGTGTTTTGTTTAATAAAGAGGATCCTAAAACAAGTTAAAGAGGACCCGAAAACACTACTTCCACTTTGTTTAGTATGAAATTCATTAAACAAATATTTAAAAAGATAAAATATTTTAATAATAAAATGCAATTAGTTGAAATTGTTATTTAGGTTTTTTATTATTATTATTTTATTATTTTTTTATTTTTTTATTTTGTTTTTTAATATATTATTTGATATATTTATAAAAAAAATATATTATTTTATTTAGTTCAATAAACATAATAAAAATATTTAATGGCCATTTTACCTTTTTTATTAAATATTTGTAGCATATTTTTCTAGTTTTCATAAAAATTTCATAATATTTTCGACTTAAGTTCCTTTTTAGTTTGTTGTATTGCATCAGCTACTTTGCTGCAAATGGTAGAGGGGCTACTTCAACTCAGCAGGACGTCACTGAAATCGTGAGTTCGATTCTCGTGTGGCGCCATTACATTTTTTTTTTTAATTTTAAAATAAACCCGTAAGGTATGCACCACATTTTTATTTAAAAAAAGTTTTTACAAAACTTTACGAAATGTAATTTTTATATTCTCCAAATTTTTTCGTAATGTCAAAATAACCAAAACTTTCGTAAAATGAACAACGGTTTTCGTGTATTTTACCTATAGATTATTATGAGTGTATAGTTATATCTATTGCAAAATCAATAATCATATATAATCTTATTAAATTATATATCATTATATCTTTTTTATATTATGAACTTCGTATAGTGCAATATGTAAAAATATATAATTACATGTCGACATTTACTTCAATAACGTCATAACTCAAAAATTTTGATTTGAAAAAAACTGCAGCTGTGTGAACTAAAGCTAGGAATTTAAGAAATTTGTTTTCTGCACTGTACCAGTTATTAAACTGGTTCTAGAACAGTGATACCTTACATATTGACTACAAATGACTTGTTCTAGAACAGGTTCAAAGGTAATTTGTTCTAAAATTTTTTTGCTGGGTATGAGCAAAACTATAAAATATATTAAAAAACTGTTGTGAGTTTAATTTTTTTAATTTTTTTTCTTTTTCGACTTTTTTTAATAACACCGTGAGAAAAAAGAGACATCTAAAGACGGTTTCGACAGGTGCAGAAAATTGTTGATGTAGGTCATTTATCTATTTCATTCAATTTTTTTTTTTAGTCTGAAAGTTGTTATATCAATATTGTTATTTTTTATTATCTGAGGTATCATTTGAAGGCAATTTTTCGATTTATTTGAATTTTTATGTTTTGAAAGTAAATCAAAATTTGCTCCCTGGCAACTCTTCCCTAACTACGTGAATAGCCAACTACCGTATGTACAAAAAATACATCATAGATGTCGCTAAAACTCACAAAATATGGGAAAGTAGTGGAAATTAGAGTACATATGATTTTCTTACAATTGTGAATTGTTGTGGTGCTTATCATAGCTGTCTTCTGCAATTACAATTAAATGGAAAATCGACCACGTGTAATTGAAACTGGTTTTAATCCACAGCAAAAATCGACCTGACTTTAGATCAAGCGGTTAAAGCGCCTGTCTAAAGTGTAGTGCGAAGTGCATGTGGCAAAGAAAGCAGGTTCAAGCCACGGTCAGGATTGCATTTAATAAATAAACATTTCATATAGATGCAATCAAACAATAAAAACCATAACAAATAATTACAATATTATCAAAAAGGATTACTGATGAAGGTTGTGTTACCAGAAACTGCGCAGTCTAATTCAATTAAAAATTTACAATGTAGTTATGATTTTTAGAAAAGTAAGCTTAATCTTCTCTAACACGCCTATCTCAAACAATTGAAAATATGTGCATATTTATTATAGTATTAATTGCACACTGTCTAAGAAGACGATGAATAAAATTCAAAAATCCCCAGTAAATCTAAAGTGTTTTTTAGAAATCATCACAAAACCAATATTATTTTAAAGTATTCTACTGATTACATGGCAAAAAAAAAATGGCCAACCTGCTGTACGTAGACTTTTCATGTATTTTGATTAGTATCAAACTCATAATTATTTGACTGATATTAACTCTGTAATCAACAATTTAAATTTCATAAACGAATGTCAAACTTTTCATACTGAAATACCGCTTTAACAAACAAGTCGAACAAAAACAAAAAACATAAAAATTTAAATAATTTAAATAATGCCTTTCACAATTAAATAATGCCTTTCACAATTAAAATTAAATAAAATTGCTTAATAATTATAGTATTTATTGCAATTGTCTGAAAAATACGTTAAAATTCAAACTCAAACAAAAATCAAACTTTGCTCTCTGGCAATTCTTCCCTCAGTGGACATGTCGGCTTTCAACTATGGCATATGGCGGCTTTCAAGTGTGTATAAAAATCGATTTAAAATAACTCTTTGGGGTAAGCAGGCTTTTGAGTTATCTTTATTTGAATAACCCCCATTATAGTTTGGCTAATCATAACTGTTAAACTAAGAATTTAACATGCAAATGCGCCATGCATTCAATATGGCGGCTTCTAACTATATATATATTATATTTAAAATTACCCCACTCTTTAGTATACGTATACTTGTAAGAAGACTGATGTATTTGAATGTTAATGTATATTTCATGACTTCTATTTTATAATCTCACTTTTGATTTTAGATTTGTCTTTATTAACAAAGGCAATTTCTATAGTAACAAATATTAGAAAAAAAATCCGCCATATTAGATTCTCCATTTTGAATTCCAAAATGTTGATTACGCGTTTGGAATTTTCGGCTCTTAATTCCTCCAAAGAAAAAGTAAATAATGTCCAAAATACTAATATTATAAATGTATGACCACGATTTTGTATCCGCCATTTTGAATTTTATATTTTCGATTCCAGATTCGGAATCAGCGACCCCAATTCCCTTAAACACATTTTATTAAAATTAAATATATTTCAATTTTAAAAATTATGGCCGCCAAATTGCTTCCGCTATTTTGAATTTTTAAATTCTAGATCCCAAATTCGAGTCCATAAGCTGACCTAACCCCCCATAGGATACCTATCTTTAATATTAAAGTTTAGACCAAAATTTAGTCTTGCTAGCCCACAGTACCAGTTGTAACACATTTCAAACAATGAAAATATAAAATAATCGTAATAACACGAATAAGTGTTTATCTGTTAAGAGATGCAGAAAAATATAAATCTGAAAAAGTATTTTAACTGAATAAAGCCATAAGAACAAGGAAACTTTACAACATCTGCGTGTGAAATTAAAAAATAATGTTGTTGAACTGTCAAAAATGTTTGTTAGTATTTTTTTTGAGGCAAATTTTATGAAAGTAAAATATTTTGGCAATTATGTTTATTTTTTGGCATTACCACTTTTTTTTTTTGGTTGTTGTATTACCTACAATCAGGTGTTAGTCCCCAATAAATAATTTTTTTTATAACATCCCAGGTAAAACTGTTCATATATGGATCCACAAAGGTTCATTAAGGTGTCGCGAATAAAAAAAGATTTGGAAAACCACTCAATTGATGCGTTTAAAAATGCGTAGGAAAAATAAGTAAAAAAACATTTTAAAGTTGACCTTCATTTTGCTGAAATCAATTTAAGTTACCAGTTGTAGAGAATTTTGGTCAAAACAAGTTTCCAATTTTTTTTCGAAATAGGGCTCAAAAGTTTTTTAATTTTTGGTTTTTCTGCTAAGTATTTTCGCCCACCACAGGATTTTTTAGTTTTGAGTGAATACAATTGTTTTCTGTACAAATTTCAAAAAATATAAATTATAGAAATTGTACTTCGTGTACATAAAAAAATACTCTGGTGTACCAAAATTACTCTACACAAAATTTAAAAATGCTTTTCTAGTAATAAGCCAAAACTTAAGAAACTTTTGAGCCCTATTTCGAAAAAAAAAATCGAAACTTTTTTTTTGGTCAAAATGCACTACAACCGGAAACTTTAATCACTGGTAGGGAAATGAAGACTCACTTCATACATTTTTTAATTATTTTTGCCTTATTCAGATCTTTAATAAGCATTGATTGACTGGTATTCCTTCAAACAATTCGAAAAGGTGACCTATTCTTGACACCCCAATTGTAAAGGGTGTTTTATATACAGGTATATAACTTTAAGTTAGCAACACTTTTTTTGACTGGCGGCCATTTTCTTAGCTGACAAGTGATTTATGTTTAGTTTGGCTTGGCATTTTATTATAAAAATATCAATCGACATCTCCAAATTAAGCATTTTAAAACATCTTTAAAATGAATTAAAAAAAAAAAAACATTTTTGTACTTTTATCAAATTTAAGCATCATTATTAACTTCACGCTAAAGTGAGTTAATACTATCGGATGTAGCCTAAATAACAGATCTCAATAATTTTAAGAATATTAAAGGAATAAATGAAAAGAAAATTGAAATTTTTAAAATTTCTAATTTTGGGAATTCGGCGGAAATTTGAAAAAAATCGACTTATTCTATTTGAAACCATTTGCAAAAAATCGACAAATCGTCTTTTAAGGGATATTCTTATAGATATTAAGGTATACATAATGTATACCTTCTTATTTTTATGGACTTTTTTTATATTGTTTGGCCTCATAATTTATACATATATTTTGTTATGTTCAGCAGTTTTTCCTTATTTTGTTTCTGTTTTAATGGGGAAAAACGGCATCAACGTGCTGTCAAACAAATAAGGTTAGTTGAAGTTAAAGGTTACTTATAATAAACGTGCAAATGATTATAATATATTTTTTTTTTTCTAAGACTTCACTTTTTTATTGTTAGATTTGTAGTGCCAACAAAAAGGAATACTTAAAATATGATGGTTCTTGTTATTAAATGCAATATAGTTTATATATTTTTACAAAATTATGTTACTGAAGACATAACAAAAAAAATAGTTTTACCCTCTTAATTCATGACATTTCAAGTGAGTTCTCAAAAAGAACTTTTACGTTTCAACACAAAACCTAATGTAAAACTATACCGTCCATTCCATGATTAAAATGTGGTAATTTTTTTACCTCAAGCCCTTTGATTATATTCACATTTTGCCTGCGTATACTATAGGAAGTCTATTTCTCACAATCATTTTAAAAAATGAGGTTTTTCCCTCGTTTCAAATAAAAATGTTTAACTTTCTATAATTTTCTCATCACTAGAGAAGACAAATTTGCCATTTTAGGTTTTATTTTTTGCATTTTTACACATATTTGTTTATTTTGTCTGTTTTTATTTTTCATCTTTGGGCTTAAACAACTTTTTCTTAAGATTTTTAGGTTTAAAATTGACTTTTTCAGATTTTCTTCGCTATAATTGCTTGTTTTCTAAAAATGTTTTTCTTTTTCTCTTGAAAAGAGTATTTTTTTACCTTTTTGCAATTATGCTATTTGTTGCATTTTTTCTAATATTATTTTCCCATAAATTCAATGGATTTTGCCATTTTTGTCTCACCAGTTATCACAAACCGCACAAAATTAGAATGTTTTATTGCTAAACCCGGCTCAGTGTTGTTAGTGTTTCAGTATTAATAATTTTGTAAGACTTAATAAAAGCTTAACTAAAAAAATCTTAAAATGGAAGAAGATTAAAAGTTCTGTGAATATTTTTCTAAGATATGTTTTTTTTAACATTTGTCAAATCATTTTGACAAAATGGCTACGGCCTGGGTATGGTCCTGATATCATATACCACAAACAAGAAAATATAACTAAACTTGACAATTCTTTCGTGTTTACTTGGGTGAAGTATTTGTTCACAAGATTTTACCGTTGACGACCTATGGTATACATAGAGGAATGTGATGTACATTGAAACAATTGATATATAAACAGCTATATCTCTACAGAAAAGATAAGTGAGAGCCAAGTTTAAAGTGAGATACACTTGTATATAAGCGTACTTAAATCGTCTGCATTAAAATTTTCAAGAAACTTTAAAATTGCAAAATAATCGCAAATTTTCACATTTTTGAAAAGTGCGCTTCTATTGGCTGTACCTTTAAACAGTTAGAGTGTAGCATGAAAGGTTAGTTTTTATTGTGAAATATGTTATTTTTAGACCACGCTCATCAGGTTTTATTCAATTTAACTATACTAAATATAGTTGAGAGTAATTAGTTAAAAGGTCAGTAATAAACAAATAAGAGTGCATAATGAGTCGGTTCGAGTCTTTTTCACCATTATTGATTTTTTTTAGATTTACGTTTAAAATGACTTTATCCCATAGCCTCATTTAATGAAATAAAGAAATGACATGTTAAGAAACCTCCCCTCTCAAAAAATCAGTGAAATAACAGTTTAGTAGACTAAAGTTAATAAGGGACTGAATGAACATTTTTCAATATATTTTATTGATGCGGTTTATTTAGAAAGGAATTTTAGTCTTTATATTCACTAGGATGAGGTCCTTAATATATTTCTCTTTTAAGTGCCAATGTGTAAAAAACTTGATTATTTTGTAATATTGAAAATCGTAAATAAAACATTTTTCGATGTTTTTAGACTTATACATACAATTTTGTAATGCTTACGGGCTATTTGGTAATACTTGATTAGCATTGAAAGAAACATTTAACTAAAATAAACCTTTGTTTCAAGGTCTACTTGTAAATCGTTTCAAGGTACAGTTATGATAGTGTTTTGAAAAGATTTCAACCATTGCATCTTAGGCTTTAGTAAAGTTTAATTCATTAATATTTTTTAGTTCTTAATAAAAATATTGGACTTGCACAATTTTATTGACTTCAAATTTTTTTCGGAAATTTACTTTTGGCGTTTTAAGGTACACCACCCCATTTGTCTTTGCATCTAATAAACATATGAACCTAGGTCCACGGTAAGCATTGGCGCAAGGCTAAATAAAACACTATCTGGAAGATAATTTTTTTGAAATGTGCAAAATACGCTCAAAAATAGAATGTTTCAATTTACACCACTTTCCCCTATGTCCCATTGCTTTATTCACAGAAGAAGTAGCGAAAATATATATTTTAGAAACATTGAGTCAAGAATCCCCAAAAAAATTGTAAATTTTCCTGCAGTTTAAGTTCGGTCATCAAAGGGTTAAACGCAAACGAAAACGAATTTTGAAAAAAAAAAAAATATAAAAAATACCGTTTTGTAGTACTTATTAAGAGATTACATATACCAAGTTTCAAGCAAATTGGAATTGGTGTAGCTGATGACTATCAACGTTATTCTTGGAACGACCCCATAATTAACTTGTTCACATGAGACATGTTGATAATATTAACAAGCTACGAAAACACATTGATAATTGTGAAATATATTAAAAACTTTTTAAATGTTCTTACAATTAGAAGAAAAAAAACAAATAGAAATGTAATAAGAACTCGTAAACTATTTACAAGTTTTATGTTGTTGACATCATTTCACACAGATTGTAGTTTACAGAAATATTAAGATGAAGAACAAGTATCGTAATCATATTAAATAAAAGATCATAATGACAGTTTTCCTATCTTTTTTCATTGTAAATATGTACAAAACGATTTTTTTTCCTTCACCAAAATATCAACAATAACTACTAAAACAAAAGTTTAAAACATTTAAGTTTTTGTTAATGTTTCTGTCACTGTGTGTATTTAAATTGAAAATAAGAAGAATGCGAAAGAATATAAAGGAACTAACTATACACCATTTACATATTTATTTAGAAAATAAATTTATAAAATATATTTAAAATAACTAAATCACTTTTTTTGCAAAGATTCTTTTTGAAATACATATTTTTGTAATAGACTTAGGTACACAAAAGCCAAATCTGTAAAAAATAAATGTTTTCCCATTTGAATACATATTTTTTTTTAATGGAATGTCTAGCTTATGATCAATCATAAAATTTTTAATTTGTTTAGCAAAAGGACAATTTTTAACTTCCTTGCAATACCAGTGTGATAGTGTGCCAACGCTAACATTCATTATACTTAAATTAAATTCAAACTTTGGCGCTTTGTATTAGGTACATACGGGTTAAAGTTTCTGTTAAATTATAATTTTTGCTTATTGCTAAAGCAACTATCTATCAAACTGTGATAACACAATTTGAGTTATTGTATTTTCACGATTTTTGAGAAATTTTTAAAATTATTGGTAATTTTAGACAGTATTTCAAAATTTTAATATTGCAACACTGGCAAATCAATTTTTAAAATTTATTTATATGTTAGTAGAAAAAAATAAAATGCTGAAAAAACTAATTTCTTAATCAAAAAATCCAACCAATTCACCATATAACCTTTATGACACTGGTTTATTTTCATTAATAAACAATTTTTCAGAAACGTGATATAAAAAAATTTAAAAGAATGCGTTTTTAAGAACCCGTTAATAAAAAGCGTTATAAAGGGTCCGCCATCTAACGTTTTTTTTTTCCACTAGTGCTTATTTGGTGAATTGTAACACCTAGCTCATGTCTGATTTGACAGATAATTAGTTTTATCCTTCCGCTGAACGAATATGGTCCATATGTTCGTTATCTTGTGAAAAAAGTGAAAGAAACTGGCATCCTCATCAATAAACCAAAGCGTTAAAAGCCAAAAACAATGCGTACACCCGATAATATTGCTGCTGTGGCAGAAAGTGTGCGGGAAGCGCCATCATCATCAATTCACCGTCATTCTCAACAATTGAACATTTCGGGGACTTCATTGAGACGAATTTTGCATAAAGACCTTGGTATGACGCCATACAAAGTCCAATTGGTTCAGGAGTTAAAAAAAAAAAAGTTATTCGGCGGACCCTTTATATTGGGGTATCTAGTAAAATCCGATTAGATCCCTCAAATATATTAATTGATTACGTTAGACCACAATTGTTCTTAAAAATGAGGGATCTAATAGCATCTAATTTAAGATCCTGATAGATCCCAAAATATCACATGGTATTAATTTAGATCTAAATGCGTCTAATTTGATCCAAAACGAAAAGTAATTTTTGCTGGATTGGATATATTATAATATATCACACCCAAAAATATTTTTTCAAAGACAATAAAAAATATTTTATCTTAAATTATATGGCTTATATGTCACCATATATGATTACATGTTATGTTTTATATCAGAATGTATTCCCCGGTAAAAAATAGTTATATCTAGTCATATATAATATAACTAAAACATATCAGCCTTTGAATGAAATTACATTACTGCTAATATCATTATATGCAAATACATCTGATCAGTTTTATTGAAATAATTTTTTATATGGTTTTTGATATTATAATAATAATCCAAATATATGTAGTAATCATCTATATGTTAATAATATGGTCCCATGCTAAGTCTTATTAAAGTATATGTGATGCCATCCTGAAAATATTTTCCTTATCATTTAATATAGCATTATATATAATCCCATATATATTTTGGAAGAGAAAAATTTCAAAATAAGATGCCTGCAAGTTTAGACTTTATTATATATGGCTTCACATATAATCATATTAATTTTGTAACAAAATCATTTTCAAGTGATTTATTCTATATAATTTTAATTAAAAAATGTATAAATTTGATAAGGGAATACCACTTACTTATAGATCTTTCAAATACAAAATTTATTCATTTTGTTGCTTTATTTAAACAAATTTTGATCTTTGATTTCTAGAAATTGTAATTTTAAACTTAAATACTTTTAACTTCAAGTTACAAAAAGCATACCTAGTAAAGGCTAAAATTTTATATAATCGGATATATTAATATATATAATTAAATATAATGTAATGCCGGTAATGGACAAATCTCGGACAAAATTCTATCAAATAATGTCTAATTTTATACAATAAGATATATATAGATATTCCATTTTTCGAAACAATTTGTATATGCTTATAGATGGGAACTTATCAAATAACATATAATGTTATTAGAATCCATATTAAATGTTTTACCCGGTTTATTATATATGACAAAAGATCTACCATATCTGATTATGTACATAATTTACAGGTACGGGTAAACATTTTAATATGGAGTCTAATAAAATTATATCTCGTTTGAAAAGTTTTCATATATAAGCATATACAAATTGATTCGAAAAATATGTTTAAAATATAAATTAAATGTCAGTATATAAAAATATATCGTTATTAAGGGTGTCAAATTGTTAGGGTAAGAAGGCGTATATCAAAACAAAAATTTACGTAGAATTCTAAGAAAATTACCCTAAGAAATTAGGGGCCTAAAATTTAAACCTAGCTTCCACCTAGAGACATAAAGATTCAGCATATTTTGCCCACATAATCGTACCACGTTCTCAAAGATAACTTGATAGGAAAAAAAGTTTGGTTTCGTATACAAAAATAGCTGTAAGTGAAAATATTTGTAGGGTCTTTTTTTTTTTTGTTCTCATTCCTTATGATCAAATTACGAACTAAATATTTTCATATTATATTTGAAATGGTGTTTAAATAATAGTAACTCTACTAGGAAAAGTAAAATAAAAGATAAAACAAATATGAACAATTTTTTTTTTTAACAATAACGGTTTGTACAAGTATGAGTTGAAATTTCTAACAAGATTCAACAACAACTAGAAAAAAGTGATGACTGGAAGTATAGTGTAAAATGGTAGTAAAAACTGTATGTATTTAGAAATAGATCAAGGCAAGTAGCAAATGTTGTAACATGTTCTCAAACATGTAAAGATGACAAAAGTTGAAAGTTTTTAAATGGTGTTTACTTGTTTCTTTTTGTGGTAAATATCTGGATGTTTTTTTGTTTTAAACATTATTTTTTTTTATTGTTGCCGTAAGTATTTTCATTTTGTTCGCTTTTTCTCAAGTATGTCTACCCTTTTCCTTTTTGTAGGTTGTTGGGTTGCAAAAATCACAGATCTTAAAAGATTTACTTAAACAAATTTTGTGGTTTAATAATGTTACAAATTTGAAAAGTATTCTGTTTTGTAAATTTTCCAAGAATTTGTGGGTTTTTTGTGTTGTAAAATTACAATATTATAATAAAATCCCTCAGCATGTATCGAGGGATAAAAAAAATTAAATTTCTGTATTGATTCATGTCATTTCTAGGTTGTATTAAATTTATATAAAAATGAAAATCGTTAAGAAAATAACTTTGACTTTACAAGTATAATTCTGAAAATAACATAACATACAAAGTGATTGAATCCAAGCTAACCCTTTCGACCCACAAGCTATGATGGATACCCGGCAAAAAATAATCTGGATTTGTTAAGCAATAACTAGCACTCAACCGACTTGCATACAATAAAGCAATTAGAAAGAGCATTCTGTTGTGCTTCCTGAAATGCCTTTTTTGAAGCAGTGAGTAATGCATACAATGAAGCAGTACAGAATGCATACATTAAAGCATGCCTACGAAGGCATGAATTTATAGCTTCTTAGAACACTTGAAAGAAGCGATTTTCACCTGCTTTGAAATCATGCTTTCTGGATTTCTTTTAGAAGCGCTTGGTAATTAAATAATTACTTCAGGAACTGATTCTGGGTAATCACAATTTTTTGAAGGGTACACTAAAAAAAGTTAGTAAAGTAAGCAAAAAATTTTGCTGATTCAGCAATATTTCAGTCAGAAGGGTGCTTGCAAAAAAAATCGATAATGTCAGCAAAATCTTTTGCTGAAAGTTAGGGCGTCATTTGACGAAATTAGTAGATTCAGCTAAAGTTTTGCTAACAATTATATTCAGGGAACTTATGCTTTAAAAATATGTAGTTGTTTGGGTTTTAATACAGTTTCTTTATGTTCAATGTAAATGTCAGCCATTTAAAGATCAAATTAAATATTTTAATAACCTTGAAGTTCATTTAAAAAAACAAACCACATCAAATGACTGTTTTAGGATTATACATTCATTTTTTAAAGTAGCTTTTTGTTAGTTAAAAAAAATAAAAAAAAATTTTTTTTTTTAATAACATGTTTTTTATTGTTACTACATACAATTGTTTTTAATTTTTCGAACATTAAAAAACAAATGACAATGTTAGCTGAATTTACTGAAATGTAAGCGAAAATTCATTTGTTTTTAACTACATTTGCAGTGTATTCTAACTACATAGTATTCTAAGTGGTAGATATAGTTAAATTTCTAACATTTATTAAATTCAGCTAAATTTTTATATAAAATATATATACATATATATATAATGTACTAAAAATAAGCGTAAAATTTGTCCATATATCTACTTCACCCACTTTTTGGACAAATATGAAAAGTTGTTTAATTTTTTATTACCTTCATCTAAGACAACAAAAACTGAAAGTTTTAGACAACAAACTTTTTTCTTTAGCGCGGTAGTTGGCTTGGAAAAAACCATGGATATAAAAGGTGTTTTCTATATAGGTATAGAAGTTTAAGTTAGTAACACTTTCAAGTGAATTATGTTTAGTTTGGTTTGGTATTTCAACATGAATAGACTGACTCCTGAACAACGCTTGCAAATTGTGCAAATTTATTTTCAAAATCATGCTTCTATTCGAAATACGTATCGCGCACTACGTTGTGGAACGTTTTCGCACCACATTTACTCTAAATGATAATGTACATCCGCAAAGACGTCGTACAGTGCGTACAGAAGAGGAAGACCCCAATCAGTC
This sequence comes from Delia radicum, assembly GCA_021234595.1. Classification (NCBI taxonomy): domain Eukaryota; kingdom Metazoa; phylum Arthropoda; class Insecta; order Diptera; family Anthomyiidae; genus Delia; species Delia radicum. The sequence goes on along the minus strand of CM037851.1, from coordinate 34,475,718 downwards.
TATTCGCCATTGTGCACAGGAATTGGATATGTGTCACTCCACTTTATGAAAGATTTTGCGAAAAGATTACGTGCTTACAAAATCCAGCTCGTGCAACAATTGAAGGCACACGATCACCCAGCAAGGCGCAAATTCGGTGAATGGGCCAAAAACAAGATTACCTATGATTCTGTTTAGCGATGAATTTTGGTAAGCGATGAAGCTCACTTATGATTAAATGAATACGTCAATAAACAAAACTTACATCCATAAAAGCTGACTGTTTGGTGTGCTTTATGGGCTGGTGGAATTATTGGTCAGTTCACCTTTAAAAACGATGCTGGTCAGAACGTTACAGTCAATGTTGACCGGTATGGAGCCATGATTGGAGCATGGAGCAACATGTCACACAGCTCGTGCCACAATTGATTTATTGGAGGCTACGTTTGATAACCGAAATGTTTCACGTTTCGAACCCGTGAATTGGCCTCCAAGATCGTCTGTGGGGATAAGTGAAGTCGCTAGTTTACGTCGATAAGCCCGAAACGATTGACCACTTGGAGAACAACACTTGCCTCGTTATTGCCAATACATGGCCACAAATGTTGTAAAAAGTCATCGAAAATTAGACCTCTAGATTACACTACGTCCGAGCCAGCCGCCACGGCTCATATGCCAGAAGTCATATTTAAATTATAATGCCAGAAGATTATCTTTCGAATAAAGTAAATTTCATGCCAATTTAAAAAATTTATCTTTGTTTCATTCAATTTCAAAGTTCTATGCCTCTATAAAAACACCCTTTCTAAAAAATACAAACAAACAACCAGCTTGATTTTCTTCTTTTACCATTATAATATCACTCTTTATATTCTATTGAAACCATTTAAAATCAATGAAGCTTATATGAAAAAATTTGTGCAAAATCAACAACCACGACAAGTACTAACTTTTTGTAAAACGCACTTTGTCATATTGATTCAATGAATCAAGGCGAGGTGTGAATAACGTGTATGATATTCCAGTAAATCCCTATTACAGAAAAAGTTGAATTCAAAAAGTTAAATGCTAATTTAATGAGTTAAGAGAGGAGAGATGCTATTATGCTGTCATCACATGGATTTACATTGAGATATACAATGAATTTGAAAGGCATTATATAATAAACACACACAAATACACAATTTCATATGCATACACGCACACAAATACACATACGCACTCATACGCTCTTATACAGTACATATGGGAAAATATGTTTAGCTATTTATAAAAAGTTAGTGACTTATATATAATACAAACATTTACACGCTTTGATAAACGATTTTAGCTTGTTTTTATCACTCGTTTTTATACTTCCTCTATTTTTTTTAGTATATGTTAAATGCTCGAGATGATATGTTTATTGTACCATCAGTATGTTTGGCACTTTTTTAAATGATTTTTGAAATTTTTTTAGTTTTAGAGGAAATCTTCTTTGAATAATGTCCTTCATATATATTTAAATATATATATATATATATATATATGTATGCACAGCGCATAGTCCAGAGACATTTATTCGTTCCCCCGCATAGTTTAGGGACATTTCCTTACTTTGGGGACTGTCCCCAAAATTTTCGCGCCTTTTCATACATCTAGCGTTTAAGATGAGGACAATTTTTTCTATACACCGCATATTCCGGCGACAATTTTGGCCATGTCCCTAAAGTATGCGCTACGCATACATATATATATATATATATATATATATATATATATATATATATATATATATATATATATGTTTAACCTACATAACGTATGAGGAATTTTAATAGATGTATTATTTATTACCCATACGCCATGTGTACACTCAAAAAAAAAAAAGTTTGTCAAGTAAGCAAAAAATTTTGCTGAGTCAGCAAAATTTTAGTCAGGAGGGTGCTCGTAAAAAAATTGCGGATGTTACCAAAATATTTTGTTGAAAATTAGCGAGCTGATTTTTAAAAATTAATTTAGTAGATTCAGCAAAAGTTTTGCTAAGACTTAGTTAATTCAAAATTAAAAAATCATTGGTAAAAGTTAATAAAATTATTTTTAAATATTTGTAAACTAAATACAACTCAAAAAATTTGTAGAAAATGTATAATTTAGTTAAAAATCTTAAAATTTTTAGTTAAAAATCTTAAAATTTTTTTTGTAATTCTTTTAAAAATAATTTACAATACGTTACAATATATAAAAATGTTCATAATCCCACATTAACGATACTAATCAATTTAGTAACTTTATAACATAAAAAATTATCTTTCAACTACTCACGTCAATGATTGTCTATGTGATGGCATCTTTCTAGAAACGAAAGAAAACGAAATAATAAATCATGAAATATACAACCCTTTTTGCAATAAGAAAAAGGAAACGTACAAAATTACGTAATATGTGTGTCCTTGCCTTTCGCTTTAATTGGTCTACCTGACCACATTGCATTAATAGTCACTATAATCATTTAGTTTACAAATACACATTTAGTCTTTATTAAATTTAAATATTTTATTTTGTCTATAATTTAATTAATAGACAATTAATTTGACAACACGTTGACACAAAAAAACTAAAAATTAAAAAATTAAGTTTCAATTCAATTCGGAATTTATATGTATATGATTCACATTGTTGCCGTCTTTTTGTTTTATTATGTGTGCAAAGCAGATACAAAAATCTTCCATTGTTGATTTTTTTATACGTCTTAGAAAAGTTGTACTTTTGAGTATCATTTCGCTATTCTCTACAACATCTTGATATGTAGCGACATCTACTTCATTCTGAGAATATTCTTCAATCTGGTTGTCGTACACCAGGAGTGCCCAAAAGTTCCTTATGGAAGAGCAAACACCAATACATTTAAAGAAAAACTAATTTTTATTCAATATTTTTTGTTGTAAAAACCAATACATACAAAGAAAAAAATATTTCAATGTTTACCAGCAAAGCATACGAAAGTGTTGTTGCTTTGCGCTTGCGTGTATACAGTGAAGAACGACAAAAAAACTAATAAGACAAAGTTGTTTGTGTATTTCGTATTGCTAGTGCTGAGCGCACTATATGTGTATTAAAACACACAGCCTATAGCTAAGTGTTTTTACAAAATCAAATGAGCACCAAGCGCATAGGCCTTGGGCACCCCTGTCGTACACACTTTTAAAGTGCTTATCAGCACAATTTTTTTTTTAGCAAAATATATAAGTAAAACATTAGTAAAATATTAGTTTAAACAGTTAAGTGCTGAATAGGTATAACTAAAATATTAGCTGAAAACATAATTAAAAAAAAAAAAAAAAAAAAAATTGCTTAAAAATAGTATACTTGATTAACAAGACGTTTTACTAATTTTTCTACTAAGTTATTTTTTTGGAGTGTACACGGCTGCACTTTTAACATAGAAATGTTGAAATATTTATGACGGACAGTGTTCAATGAATATTTTATTCAAAACTAATAAAATTGGACCGATATTACTATAACACTAAAAATGTTATGTTTGTAAATAAACATAAGAGCTTCTAAGAGGCCAAAAGAGCCAAATCTAATTTCTTCAGATTTCCGTTTTATTGCTTAGGATAGATAACTATTTACTACTAACTTTGTATGTGTAAAATCAGTTTCCATTATATTTGTCTTAAAACCCCTAAAACATTATTTTTTTTTTATACTTCACAAGTTTTTTTTTTATTATTATTTTCAGAAGCCAATTGAGGCAAATTCAATTCTTGTCAATATTTGATGAGCTATGTCTCATTGTCAGTCATCCCTTATCGCATCTGAACAATTCAGGGTTTACTCTATTAGTTTACTTTTTTGACTATGTCCACTAAATTTCCATATTTCATGTATAAATTCATTTTTAATGCAATTGTATTTTTAAAATGCACTTTTTTAGTTCATGAAATATTTGCAACTTTATAAACATTATTAATTGTTATAATTTTGAATCTTTACTACAACTTTTTATTTGCCAAAAACAAATATTTTTCAACAATTTTAGAAAAATATTAAAATTAAAAAAAAAAATATTTAGAAAATTATTTTAGATTTTTCAGAAGCCAATTGATACAAACGCAAAACTAGTCAATCTTTGATTGGCTATATATCAGTAGTTTTTTATCGCATCTAAACGATCTAGTCCTCATTTTGTTTGTACGCACCTATGATTTTTGCGTATGCCCACTATACATGTCGTGTGTTAATGCATTTTTAATGCTATTGCATTTTTAAAATGTATTTTTTAGCTTTGGAATTATTTCGAATTTTAGAAATATTAAAATAATACCTTAGATTTTTGCCTAGGCCTCCTTACTTTATATATTTCGTGTGTAAATGCATTTTTAATGCTATTGCATTTTTAAAATGCATTTTAATTATTTCGAAGTTCAGAAATATTATTTATTACTATACTATTTTATTCATAAATACTATATAATTTTAAATTTGTAGTACTACTTTTAGTATTTACTATTTAGTTTCCAAAAAAACATAATTTTGAGAAATTTTAGAAAAATATTGAAATTTAAAAAAAATTTATTCAGAAGCCATTTGAGCAAAATGAAATAAAATTATCTACTAGTTTAACGTTCACCAGCGATATATCAGCTATTTTTTGATCGCATCAGAACGATCGAGAACTTATTTAAATTGTAAGTGGGTCTATTTTAAACACGTTTGAAAACAAAATATATTTTGATGTCAAAACTATTTTTAATGCAATTCCTTTTTTTGGAAATTCATTTTGATGCTATAAAAATACTTTGAATTTGAATTGTGTTGCAATGTTGCATAGATAGAAATGTTTAGTATAAATCCAAAATACAAAGTCCCCTGAAGATTTCCTTGGGCAGGAATGAAATCCGGATAGGGACACGCCTACATCAGATTGCTTTTCACAATTTGTTAAATAAGTTTTGGGACTTTAGCACATTTAATTACTATAAATGCAATTAATGTTTATCCCGATGAAAATAAATTTAAATAACAAATATGCAGGTGCTTGTGCAAATTTAAATGTAACTGACACTAATAGAAAACATATGATTTTCTATTGTTGATTTACTTGAATAAACGTCACTACATTGCTAGGTCTGTCAAAAAAACAGAGTAGTATTTGGAAGATGACAAAGCCAATTGTGACAATATTTTGTTGTTGTTTTTGTTTTTTCTTTGATATTTTAAATTTTGAATCTCGCTCCTAGACGCGGACAAGAAATTCTCATTGAGTTTGTGATTTAACATAACAAATATCTCTAGAAATTCTTATAACAAAGTCCCCTGAAGATTTCCTTGGGCAGGAATGAAATCCGGATAGGGACACGCCTACATCAGATTGTTTCACAATTTGTTAAATAAGTTTTGGGACTTTAGCACATTTAATTACCATAAATGCAATTAATGTTTATCCCGATGAAAATAAATTTAAATAAATAAAAAAAAAAAAAAAAAAAAATCCATGTATTTAATTTTAGCTGATATCGCGCAGAGAATTTTGGGAAAACGTTTAACTTCGTGATTGATTTTCTCAAAAATTATTTTAATGGAGTTGGATCAATTGGCTTCTCAGCTCCTATATAAATCATAATTAAGCTAATATGTACCAAAAACCGGCATTTTTGTACTCTATTCCTCTTCTTTATATTCAGTCATGTTCACGACATTTTTTTTTTTTTTTTGCACGTATGAGTGTTTTTGTATGTGTGTGTGCGATGTAGTGGAAACAAACAATACACTAAATAATATAAAAAAAAAAAAAAATTTTACTCTTGTTCAGACGTTATAAAAGATTTTCTGTTCTTTTTAAAATCTTCTTTTTTATATTCTTTTTCCTTTACTTTCTTTTTAGTTTAAATGTTTTTTTTTTCAATTTCCATTGCTTTAATTTTTCCATTTGTTTTTCTTTGTATTTGAAAATCAATAATTTCCATTTATTATTAGTTTAAAGAAATGTTCGTTTGCCAAAAAGTTGATTTTCTTTTAGGAAAATTGAAAATAAAAAAAAAATACAAATAACATGAAGAAAACATACGTATACATTAAGTTTTTTTAAAACGAAAAACTCCAAATATACTTACTTCACTTAATATGAAGTTCTGAATTAGAAGGATTGCATTGTCAATAAAACACATTCATGCATTTTTAAAATCAATATTAATAGTTTGTGTGAGATATGTATATGGCTTTTATTTTGAAAGTTTTACATACTAGCCCTACTCGTCGGCCTGAAAAACCTGGATTTGAAACACATATTTTCTAACAGACCTATGTAAGCTGCATCCAAATCTGGCAAACATTTTTTTTCTGATTTGGAGTTTTGGAAATTTTGACATCATTCACCATATTTTTGTGTACATTTTGTTTAATTTTTCGAAATTTTATTGCAAAATTATGAAATGGTTTTAAGAATATTAATCTACACAAAGTTATATTTAATTTGAGTATAATTACGTCGGTTTTTGTATCACGATATCGCACTGGTCTAGCAAGGAAGTTAAAAATTTAACTTTTTTAAGTTTATCCTTGTAAAATTTATCGAAGATTTTTCGCATTTAAGGGTAAAACATTCCCGATATATATTATAAAGTCCAAATATATGAAATGAAACCAGATGTGATCTTTAAGATTTCTTAAAAATTTCAGACATTCGAAAGTGAGTCATGGTGCTACACTTAAAAAAATAAGTTAGTAGAAAAGTTAGTAAATCAGGTATACTATTTTTCAGCAAATTTTTTGCTAAAATTATGTTTTCAGCTTAAATATTATTCAGCACTTAACTGTTTTGAACTAATGTTTTACTAATATTTTACTAAGGTTTTACTAATTAATTTTGCTAAAAAAAATTGTGCTGATAAGCACATAAAAATTGTGTGAGATTCAAGTTTTAGTGAAGAGATTCAAGTTTTGTCATGTCTTTTTTCCAACAAAAAAAAATACGAAAAGTTCCTTTAATAAATACTAAGTCATATTTGACGACATGTTCCAAACTTGGCATAATTATGATACAGAAATAAATCTATGTATTGGATACAATGACCTTTATTATATTTCCAATAAAAAATTGCTAGAAACTTTAATTATTTTGTTCAATTTGCTTCCTGTTCTTATTTCTTTTTACACTTGAATAAAAGATTTTATATTCTTTTTAAACGTTCTTGTTCTAAATTACAACAATAAAGTTTGAACTGTAACGTAAAATAAAATTTTGTTTTACATTAATCTATAAATAATATTGGCAGTTTTCTCCGAAGTTTTTTGTGTTAATTTTTATTTTAAATGTATTGCATATATGTGTCCCTGTTTCAATTTTTATTTTTTATTTTATTAATTAATAATCGTATAATTACAAATTATATACTATTACCCTAACCGAGCACTAGCTACTATAGCTTTTGGCGCGTTTTAGCGAAAACAGACCAGTGCCTCTGGTGGGAACCGAACCCACGACCCCGCACTGATAAGCCAGCACGCTACCAACTTTCCTACCGCGGCACACTCCCTGTTTCAATTAGCACCACTGTACATAAATAAAAAATTCTTAAATAAATCTAAAAAGAAATTTATATTTTTGATATTACTATTGAAGAATATGCAACATTTTGCAGAAACTTTATTTGTAAAACATGTTTTCTCTGAGTCTAAATATAACAAAAAAAATTTTATATTTACGCTACACACTACATTTTTTTGGTAAAATGTTCTTCTTCTATGAATATTTTATAATATTTTCAATAGATTTGCAATTTTAAAAAAAAAATTTGTTCAGTGGAATGTTAAGTTTTAGTTATAGAGCTTAAAATTTTTTTTAGCATTTATAAATTTTATAAGGATATAATTTAGCATATGATTCTTCTTCGAGCTTAAGATCTTTTGTTAAAACGATTGTAAGTTATTAATTTCCAATATTTCGTCTCCACATTGGGAGACTTCTTCAGGGAAAATTATTTTATTTTAATTTGTAACAATTTGAAAATTTTTTAAAATAACAAATTTTAAAAAAGGCGGGAAAATAAATTTTTGAAATAAATATTTGCAAAAACATGCAAAATTTTCAATTCCTTGCAATGTCGGTAAGATAACCTACAACTAACCAGCATAATTATACTAAAGTGGAAGATAATTTTGAGTAGATTAATACTTTTAACATAAATTTCATGAATATGCAGTTAAACTACGAAAAATTAAGCAAAATTTACGAAAAGAAACTGGGTGAATGATGTATATAGAAAAACTGTGATATTTCAAAAACCGCAAATGGGATTTAGACTCAGCGAACCTAAGACTATTAAAAATTATTTATATCAAAGACAGGTTCTTGAAAAAATTTAGATTTGTTGAGGAGTATAATTTAAATAAAATTTTACTAAAAATCAACATATTTCTAATAAAAAATTTGCACTTTTAATTAAATCGGTCATTTATTAAAAAAAAAAAATATTTTCATTTAATCGTGCACTAACTTCATCGAGCCATGTTAATTAAAATAGTACTTTATATAATCAATGTCGTAATTGAAACTTGTTATAATATTTTCTGTCTATCTGCTGTAAACGCCTCAGTTTTCTTATGTTTCTTTACTGCTTATAAATAAATTTTTCGTGATAATTTTGTAAACTTTTTGAACAATGTGCTCAAAAACACTTTGTATTACTATTGTACATCGTTTTTCCTAAAAAAAAGATAAAAGTAAAGGAATTTAATTTTCTTTTTGCAACTTCTATGGAAGTAATAAAAAAATTGCACTTACTTTTTACCCGAAAATTTGAAAAAAGAAAAAAAAAATGTTTCTAAGTAATAGAAAATTGGTCACGAAAAGGGATAGCTAAAAAAGTTTTTTTTATGAAATTTAACAAAAAAAAAAAAAAAACAAAAAAAATAACAATGAAAATTTCTTTTGTGGAACTTGATACCAAAAGGAACTTCAGTTTAATTTTTAAAACAGCATCAAATGAAATTGAAATTGAGTTCGTAAGACTGCAAACTTTTGTTTGTCAAATTTAAAGGAAAGTAATATTTATTGGAGAGTTATAATAATTTTAAAATTGTGCCATAAGGAGACTTTATAAAAAGTCATAAAATGACAGTTGTTTTTAAGAAGTTCAACTCAAAATATATTTCGGTTGATTTGATAAATTTCATACAACAAAAAAAGAAATTTAAAAAAGTTGGTTGAACACAGTTAGTTTAATAGGGATCCATGTTTTGGAGGTGGATAATTTTTAGTTGTTCAAATGATTAATTTAAGCATGAGTCACTGTAACTTTAGGCCATGTATGGGCGTAAAATTTCGAAATTTGTTTAATATATCTTCATAAAATTCATTTAAATCCCTGAAATTTACATACTTATTGCAGACATTTGATGTCATATCAAAAAATAAAACTGATTTTGTTTTGGATTTTTAATATTTCTTCTAAAGTGAATTAAAGACCTTTTTAACAAATATATTATATCCTCTTTCTGATGTTATTATTTGGAATATTCTGAATTTTTAATTCAAAGGTCATTAAACCGACCGTTAAGCTAATAAGTTTTACGCGGAATTATAGTGATTTTCTCAGTTTTGTGAAATGAAAGCACAGGAGCAAGAATTTTAAAAATTTATGATTCCTAAAAACAATCCGTTTAAGCGATTCTGAATATATAGAATGATTTGAAAAATACATTCGATATCAAACGAAAATCTCAATATTTCCCAAAAACTAAAATCGGTGTTTGTTGGGTAGTTATACCATTTATGTGTGTGTATTTGCTGAAAAATATGTTTGGCTATTCCTAAATAAAATTTCGACTACCCAGCTGAAAAGGTTTCATGTAAGATGATATATGGTCCCATGTATGTTCATATATGAACATATATGTAATATATGGAAGCATATATGGGTAAATATATTCAAAGCAAAAGTTCATATATGAATATGTATGAAACCTTATATGATAATATATTGCATTTATAGGTTCATATATTGCTTCATATAGGCCATATACATACATATATGAATTCATATATTATTCCATATATAGGCCATAATTTTTAATTTTTGATCAGACATGACCACATTTTTATTTTTAAGCCCTTCTTTCTGCTGTACGAATTCCTAACAAAAATATGTAAAAGAAAATAGATTTTAAAGTTTGTAAAATCTGAAGACATATCAGTCGCATTTTATGTGCTTAATTCAGAATCGGGATTATCCAGCTTTTCAAAAAAATAAAATTACTTAAAAACATTCATCATACTATAAATTTTTGAGCTTTTTGATAGCAATACGTTTTCGGAGCTAGCAATAGTATTTCAAAAATCGAATCGAAGTCTAAAATGTATTTATTTGTTGTGCCAAATCTGATTTTTTTAATAATTCAAAGAAACTATCAATTTTTGAAGTAACATTTGAGCGATTCAAGCTAAGAAATTATGAATTTTTTAAAATCTGTATATCAGTCAATAAAACCCCGCTTTTTGCACCAAAATCCCGATTTTTCGACCGCCTTTTGTGAAAAGCTTTATTACTTGAAATGCTCCTAATTACTTCGCAAGTATTTTTTTGTGTGTATCAAACACAAGCATTTGAGTTAAAATTTTTTTTTATAAAATTCATAAGTATTCGTTTTAAAGGACTTCTTTTGTCGGTTGGCTTAATTACTATTGTTATCGTTGTCATCACCATTGAATGTATGAATTTATACGTAACATGTTCTTAGAAGTATAATAGACACCTTTTCTGTTAATAAAAAGACAATATTTTTGATAAAAACTTAAAAAGTTTAATTTTTTATATGAGCATGTAGGAAAAGTAATAATATGAATAATTAACATTCATATATGGCCATATATGACCATGTATCTCCATATACCCTCAAATTTCGGATCCGAACATATATGGATTCATATATGAACTCATATATGTGGCCATATATTACAATATATTAACATTTTCAATTGGGTAGTTGACTTATTTTATAACAGCGGTTATGGGCCCACTCACGCTTGGTAAAGATTTGTTGAAAAAAATGTATTGATTGTTCGACGGTCGTAATTTGATTGTTCGAAGGTCGTAATTTAATTATACGGGAATCAGAAAATTTGTGAGTGACGAGATACAAAATGTCGAGGTAAACTGCACAAATTAAAAAACTTAATAGCTCAAATTATAAGTTGTGGTTTGTGCAAATGTTTTTTGCCTGGTTTTATGGGATAGTGTTGAAGGAGCAAGCGGTGATACAACTAAAAGGGTTTAAAAACGTTGCCAACTGTAATGTTGTGAGTAAAGCCATCAGAATCTTTTCATATAAAATATTGTAAAACAGATACAGATGATTGGAATACGTTAAGCGGTTTGTATAAAAGAGATACAGCGGCACATAAAGTTAATCTGTTAAAGGCGCTAGTAAGATTTCAATTTGGAAGTTCGAAACAATTTTCACCGCAGCTTCAGGAATTTTGAACAATTATTGTTGAGTTAAAAAACATCAATATTGATGATTGCTATCTAGTTTACCGGCGTAGTTGGAAAGTTTTATGGTTGCCATTAAAAGCCGCGATATGTTACCAAAGGCGCAGTGCGATAAAGCCATTGGCAGTAAGGCCATATGGTCTTATTTCTCAAAAAAAAGGGGGAAATAATGCCATATGGCGTCTTTTCCAACTCATTGGGAAATAAGGCCATGGTCGTTTTGCAACCGAGTGGGAAATAAAGCCATGTTGTGTATTTTTTTTTAGTTACATAGTGACAAAATAATGAGTTGTCATAGCCGGCCACGGCAAAGCCACTTATTATTTATAGATTACTATTACACAGAAAAAGCTTACCTCAGCGAAGACGAGAGTGGGACATACAGGAGCAGAAAACCCCTAAGCCCGGCCGAAGGCCGGCTACGCAGGAAAATTTGCAATTGTTTTTTGTTAAATTTGTTGTAAATATTATTTTTTTGTAACGAAATATACAAAATTTTTGTTAAACCAAAATTTTTTAATTGAGTAATAAAGCCATAATGGCTTTATTTCCAAATGAAATGGGAAAAACACCTTATGGTCTTATTTCTCTAAAAACAGCGAAATAAGACCATATGGCCTTACTGCCCATGGCTTTATCGTACTGCGCCGTTACCAAAATTATAAGTGCTGAAAGCTAAAATTTTCGAGTAAGACCAAAGGCAAGGTGACATCACGTCAAAAGGATGTTGATAAAAATTATGGTGGTGGAATAGAATCCAAGCAAATGAAATAGCGCGCAAAAGATTTGAGTGGTATAAAGTGCTATAAATGCGTTAGTATTGTTCATATTAGGTCAGAATGCAATTCTTCAAGTAATAGTTTAAAGGCATAGTTTGCAATGGTTATTTTCGAAGAACAACATTATGATGATGTGAAAAACGGGTGGATTTTGGACAGTGATTCCAGTTCTCATATGTGAAGAGAATTTAAAATGTTTTCTAAACTGGAAATGAAAACTAAACAAATTATGCTTGCTTTTGGAGAATATATTATGGCTTAAGGTATTGTACAATAGAGAAAAAAATAACATATAATGTTAATGTAAGCCTTCATGGTGTTTGATACACTCATTAAAACCATCCCAGCAAAATTTTTTAGAACAGATTAACTTTGAACCAGTTCTAGAACAACTTATTTTACCTCCGGTTATATGGAACCGGTTCGAGAACAGGTTCCTGGGAGTCGAAATGTAAGGTTTCACTGTCCCGAAACGAGTTCTATAACTGGTTCTAGAATCGGTTCTAAAGCAACCTGTTCTTGTTTGGAGGTAAAGAACCTATTGCAAATAGGACAAACTCCATATAAAAAGAACCAGTTGCAGAACAGAAATTAGAACCTGTTATAATACAGTATAAGCTGTTCTGCAACCAAGTATTTCGATTTTACTATTTTAGTGGGATGTTTAAAAACCCGAAATTATTTTTCGTAAATTTATTTTCATACAATGTAATAAACATTTTGTAAATATTATACAGTTATCGTACATAACAAGTTTTATAAAATTAGAACTTTCGTATATGATTTCAAAAATTATTTCTAAATAAAAATTGCAAAAAAAATTCAAAATTTAATAATACAAAAAATATTATGAAATAGAAATAAATTTACAAAACAGTGGGGCAGCAAATTTGTCTACAGTCCACAGTTTTAAACGAATTTATAAAGTATAAAATTTGAAAAAATTATTGCATAGATATCCTTAACAAATCGTTAAAGTCAGCGAAATTTTCATTTGTTTGATATTTCGTCTATACAAAATTCAAAAATTAAATATATCTTAAATTAAGGGTTATATTATTCTCTATTTATACTTTTCGTTAGATCCGGGGTCACGACTTTATTTTCTTGATAATAATCAAATTAAATTTAAAGTATTCACTTTTTGCTTTTACTACAACATCTTTACTATATCACAACATGCGTTAAATTTTTTTTATTTAAAAACCAATATTTTGCTCAACAAATGCCCATCATTAAAATAATCTTCTATTTGTAACACGAATATGACATACTTTCTTTTTTTTGTAAAATAAGTAATATTTGTAATAAATTTCATAATACTTTATTTTTTTTAGTTAAAAAAGTAAACAAATTTGTTAACAAAATTATGCAATTTTCTTTGCTCTTTAACAGCCTCTCATTACTGAAGAATGGGTAAAGTAATGTATCGCTATAGAGCCCCACGCATTAATTCACTGATGAATTTTATAGGCGATGAACCAAAAAGTAATGGGTGGGCTCGTTACCTAGTGGGAGGTAAAGTAACTGGTTACTTATATTGTTACCGGGTTGGGAAAAGTAATGGGTCTATAAATAGATTTTCATAAAAAATATGTATAATAATTAAATAAATAACGTGATCTCGCTCAGATTCGAACCTGGGGTGTCTGGCTGTTAGACGAGCACTCTGCCAACTGAGCTTAACATGTAAATTAATTGTTGTGCTTCGAGTTTTAGTTTGTTATATTAAAAATATATACTTACAAAAAATTTCAAAGCAATGTGACTAAATATAGATTTTCACACAAATATTTTAAATATTACCATATCCCAGCAAAAAAATTCCAAAAAGGTAAGCGGGTTTGTAATCAAGCATTTTGGGCAGAACGCATTCCTTACTAGATTACCTACTCGATTCTTTTAACAGGGCGTGAGACTAAAATAATTGATTCTTTAGAATTGATTATTTTTTTTACCAAAGAACCATTTACTTTATATTTTTAAGAACTACATACATTTTTTAATAAAGAAATAGTTCCATTGTAAAATTACGAAGTACTTACACAAAAAAATAAATAAATAGTTCCCTAGAAAAAATAAGAAGTACTTACATTTAAAAAAAAGTAGTAGTTCCATAAGTAAATTCAACTTTTACTCACACGTGATTCTCCTAGGTCACTCAAATATAACGATCAAAACTCATACGGAAATAAAATCCTAAAAAGTGAAACACCGAATTGATATGATAACATGGGTCTGTCATAATTTTGGAGCTATAAACCACGAAAATATAAATTTTTCAAAAAAAAATGCAATTTCTGTTTTAAGTATTATTTTCCTGCAAATAAAAATTTGTTTGGAAAAATATATGAGATAAATTCTTTAAAATTGTATAACTTATTTTTTTCAAAATTAGGAACTACTTCCAATAACGAGTATATGATTACTTCTTGAGTACAATAAGTTATACATATAAGTTAATAACATTGTAATTTTCTTTTAAGTAAATGATCACTTTGCTATTGATTTCATGCTTTCTGGTTTAAATTTAAAGAATTGATTACTATACTACTTGCTTTTTTGACTCTATCGTTGGAATGAGTTTGGTATAGCAGTTACTAAATTTGGCAATGAGATATGTAAGCAAGTGTGGGCATCACCTTCTTTTTGGAATGTGTAATTTTTTCCTGGGATGTTTATATATCATGCATTCTGTAATTGATGATCGGCAAGTCATTAGTTTATGTTTTTAAATAATGTAGAAGGTAATGGTGTATCATTACTAGGTAACCCATAAGCGCCCAATTATTGGTAACTAATTACTTTATATTTTGAAATAATGATGAAGGTAAGGATTATTAATTACGAAGTAATGCATTATGTAACCCATTATTAACTTTTTGTTGGAAAATAATAATACATCTAAGGAGTATACATTACAAGGTAATGCATTACTGCACCCATTTCCAAAGTTTTCCTGCGAGCACTTTAATTTAATTTATTGTATATTGTAAATATGCATGTCGATAAAGCAGATTTCTAAATTGCACTATTGGTAAATTCTTGAAGATCTTGTAGTAGACATAAAAAGGCTCTATTTTCAACTGATTTTGTTTATACGAATCAAACTAAAGAAGTCACTACGAGTGTGAGAACGGTTATCAATAGAGAATAAAATTACGTAAAAGTTGAGATACGTTTCGCTAGAAAAATTCCCTGATTTTGAAGATTTATTAATTATATAAAATAAATTACTTTAAAAAATCTGACATGAGGAATCAATTAGGAATATATTCAATTACTTTTAAAATTGTTCTTTTTTAAATTCATTTAAAACTGTGGGTTGTATGCAAAATTTGGTCGAAAAATTTCAATTTTCAGCATTGTGCCCGGGCGCCTTGTTTTAAAAAAGACAATTTCTAACATTTTGTTTGGAGCAGCCTCTTTAAACAAATTTTAAGCGAATTTCCTCAATTCCTTTAAAGCTTGTTTAACATTATATTTTTATTTTTAGTACTTTATAACTCAGCCAATTAATATTTTTCATATTCCTTTAAAAATTCCTTTCATAAAATAACAATAAATAATAAACATTAATTTTATTACCTTTAGAAATAATATGGTTTTATAAATCATACAGAAAATAAACTCACAATACGTATTTAGAAAATCAAAGCAAGAAAACAAAAAAAAAAAAGCAATAAAATGCTTTACAATTATATTTGCAAAATACACGCAAATGTAATAAACATAAATTTACACTTTGCAACAAATCTCCTTACTTCTACAAAGGACACTAATTACACAGGCCGACAAAATTTGATGAAATGTTCTAACCAAGAATCAGACTATACTTTGCGGAATAACCCTGAACTAAAAGTGCAAAAAACCCGTTTTTGAGTACATTTAAGGTTCTATAACTTCCATATTTTTTGTTCTTGGAAACAACATTACGTTATCTAAAAGTTCTACTCTTCCCAAATAAAATCCATTTTGAATTTTTAAAAAATCTTAATTTGTCACTGAGAAGCAGTGATACACAGTTCTTAACTCTTATTTGCGTCTCGCTGTACATGTCTTGCACATGCAATATCGCTCATTTACTTCAAGACTGCAGATTTATTAGCTGTATCATGCTTTATATTTTGTAAAAATTTCTCATTAATATCATGTATAGTTTTCAAAATAGAGGAGAATATATATATATTTTTTTTTACTTTAAAGTGGAAGAGAAACTGTGCTACTCACGGGTCTCTCAATAATTAGCGAATTCGCACACAACTCTCCCTAAGAGAAAAATTCATTAAAACCCCCTATTTATAAACAATGTGACCAAATAAATAGATAAAGGGTCGAGCGAGGCAGATATGGATTGAAAACTTTAAACTCGTTTTCTGCAAAATCGTGTTTTTTGAGTTATGGCAGTCTTGCAGTAAATGAGCCATATCTATATAAAATATATGTTTGTGCCAAACGAAATTTTTTTTTAAAATTCAAAATGGATTTTGTAGGAGAAGTAGCACTTTTGATACCGGAGCGATCTTTTTAAAAAATATTTGCTAGAAGTTACAGGACCTCAAATGTATTCAAACAAAAACGTGTGTTTTGCACTTTTTGGCTAGAGTATCCCGAAAAACCTGACGTGATAGGGCTATTCTGAGATCAGATTCGGATTCAGCACGTCTAAAACCTTGGCCAAGTATAGTCTGACTCTTGGCTAGAAAACCTTGTACGCCTGTGTAATATTTCTAAGAAATATGAAACACGTTATTGTTATGAATAAAAGAAAGTTTATTATTATTATAATAAAATTTAATAATTCCACAAGTAAACTAGTAAGATTACACGTTTTTTATAGATTAACCCTTCCCTGCAAACAAATTCGAATTTTGGAAGCAGTAGAAGCAGGTGGGAAGCAGTATACTGCTTCCAAAATTGCCGAAGTGTGCGAACTGTTTCTAATAAGGCAATAGAGTAAGGCAACGATTTTGCAATTGTTTATCTTACTGTTATGCTGTTGTGGGTGTGCTTACTGAAAAGCTATAAAAGAGGCAAAAAATTAAATTTATTTGAATTTAGCACTTTTGCGGAAGCATTAAAATAAGTTTGACTTTTCTTAAACTAATATTTTTTTTTTTATACACGGCTTGCTTGAACATAAGTTAATTAGAAGTTCAATGTACATGGGGTTTCTTGCATGAAAATGGTAGATGCAGTAAATGGAACCCTTCAACACGGAATTGCGTTTGAGTAAATTCATGAGTTTGAGAAAATTGTTTGATTAAATTCGCCTCCAATTTACAGTTTTTGAAAATTCTATTTTGATTACTTAAAAAATGTTACAAACGCACTTTTTAAAATGGACAGTTATTTTGTTTTTATAAAATTATGTTTGTTAAAGGTTGATCTAGTACTTTCTTGAAAGCAAAATTTTTTTCAGCCAACTTTTGGCCATGCACCCGGTTGATAACGGCTAATTCGGTGTTGAATTTTTTTTTAATATATCATGAATTTGTTGATTGAATGAGTATTATTTTTTGGTACTCACATACTCAAAGGATAACATAACACATCTCCAATGCAGCCAGTTATGCAATAAAAAAATACATATTAAAAAATGCATTTTTGATGAAAATTCTATTTTTAAAGGCATTTTTGAAATTGTTCTCCCCCCTTTAGAGTTTAACATTTTCCATATAAAATTAAATTTCGCTTTTTGTGTGAGGCAAATGCCACATAATTGTCAAAATTTCATTTTATCTATAATTTCCATACAAAATGTTCTGATTTTTGAAAAATTTTTATTTTGATTTTTTCAACATGCATCTGAATCAAAAACTAATTTCTTAGCCAGATATATTGAACTTATTTTTGAAGTTATTAAAAAAATTATTAAAAGTTATACGAATAGCAAATAATATTTAAGTTTTATGTTTAATAAAAATAAAATTTTATAAAAAAAATGCTGTTTTTATTACATGAAGTAATACATGATTTAAGAGTTTTAATGCAGCCGACTGATCGAATTGAAATGAAACTTCACACAGATATAACCAACGTAATTTCAAGCATAAGTTTCAAAGAAGGCCAACTATATCCATCAGGCGCTGATAAATTAGACTTCAAGGTATGACACCTCGGGTATTATTATTATTATTATTTTTAGAGCTTGCCAAATTTACATTAATCAACCGATTTTCAAAAATGAAATATTTTTATTTTTATTGTATATCGAGGTTATTTTTATGTTATTTTTAATTCATAACGAGCTTCCAACCTCCGTATGTTTACAAAAATAAAGCAAATCAAACATATTAGCTAGGTTGATACTAGTATTTCGATCTGGCTAAAGATCTCATCCTAACCCTAATTTTTAGAAAAGCTGGAGCCCCCATAGTAGGGAGAACTTTAACAAAAAACCTATTAATCATACATTTTGCTCCATTCTTGGCTTCTTAGTAATCAATTTATTTTTGGTAATATATATAGTTTGCTTGTAATTCCCAACATTATTTCGCCCATGTTTATTATCTCTTAAAGTCTCTGTGAAAATGAATATTTTGCATTTTTACAATAACCTGGTAAGGTTCTTTCTCAATGGAAATGGCAAATTAAGTCCGATTGCTTAGAAATGTGTGGGTGATATTAACAATAGGTTATTTCTTGATGGTTGGTGTGGTATTCAACCACACACTCACTTGGTCTAAATACGTAAATTAAACTTGTGGTAAAATTACTTAAAATGGAATTTTTTACATTATAAGCGATGTTAAAAGCGATGTTAAAAAAGGATAATTCTATCATATTCGGACTAAATTCGAGAACCTTTTACAATTTTTCATTTTTCAATTTCGCTGGTTGGCTCAGAGTAAAAGGTGATTTAAATTGAAATTTGAGTAAAAAAATTGTAGAATTCGGAGGGGTCGACAATAGCGAACTCGGGTGGGGGGATACAATAGCCAACTTTTTATTTTAAGCGTGAAAAAGATATTGCATTAATTTTTTTTATTAGTTTTTTAATATCACCCACACTTTTTTAAGCAATCGGGATTATTTTCACTTTTCCGTTACCAAAAAACAGGACCAGGTTATTGTAAAAATGCAAAATATTGATTTTCAAATGCAGACAAATTTTGCACTTTGAGAGATAACCCACATGAGTGAGCGTACCTTTTGTTGGTAATAACAAGCAGAATATAAAAATGTATCATCTTTGAAAATCAGTTGATAAATGTAAATTTGGCAAGCTCTAAAAATTGTTGAATATCCGAGGTGTCCTACTTTGGGGTCTAATTTGTCAGCGCCTGAGGGATCTAGTGGGCCCTTCTTTGAAACTGAAGGTTATAATTACATTGATTATGGCTGTGCGAAGTGTGATGGAAATGCGATCAGCCAGTAATAAATGGCTGAATTTTATGATACACCCCACCGTGTAATGTATAAAAAGATGTCATGCATGTTGTACATCTAAGACTGCAGCACGTAAGATATTCAAGAAGCCGTGATATATTGACGTTTAAGAAGCTAAGTAAAATGCCTTAAATAAATGCATTAAAAAGCCATGAGTAAAGCTTATAAAAGTACACTTATTAGTAGCAGTAAATTTATAGCATTAAAATTGCCTTAAATAAGCGCCTTTTTTCGATAAAAACTATTGCTTCTAAGTGGCTCATCTCGAACAAAAATCATGCCTTATATGTACCCAAGCAAGCGCTTTCCGACAAATCTCCCCCTTACAATTGTGCTTCCAAAGTAGCAGCAGTGGTTCTAAAGCTTAGAGATACATATATGAGGCAACATTTGTTTAAATATTCTGTCCCGTTTGGATCAAAATGTTTTTAAAAAAAAGTTAAAATATTGTCCTTCATATATATTTCAAAATTTCTATGTTACAATTAGATTACGTGTAAGGCATTTTATTACGTGTATAACTTATTGCTCATACTCATAGCTTTACCATTTAAATATTTGTGAAGATATTTTTGACAAATGGGGTACCAAATAAAAGAGTTTTTGGTAATGCGTTAACTGTCACATTAAACTTGTATAATTCATTTCAAGTACTTGTTTAAAGTGACAATAAAAGTTGCGATATGTTAAAAAATTTTTGTTACTTTATGCTTAAATTGTTTTACATTAATGACTATTTAATTCATTAGAGAGAGTTTCTGGAAATGTTCCAATGTTTGTAACTGTTCGGCTTTTATTCGACTTTTCCCGAAGAATTTTGTTGACCTATATATTTTAAATATTTCAAATAAATGGCAACCGTAAATTATTACAGAGCCAATATCGAGATCAAAATTTTAGTTTTCCCTAGTACCTCAAAGCTGATAACAAATAGATATAACAAAATAATTAAATTTCGAGAGATTTTTGAATAGTTCAAAAAATGTTTGTGTATAAAAACTTTAAAATGCCCTTTTGACTCGGAGGTGCTTTTTAATAAGAAACTCCAAATATAAATGTGAATGTCAGATATAAAAACCATGCATTTTCAAAAAATGTACGCCAAAACCATAAGCGAGGGCAAAAAAATAAGTCTCAATCTTTTTTTTTCTATATCACATTTCTGAATTTCATTCAGATCGGAGAGATCTAACGAGATACTCTTGTTGAAAGTACATGGTATTTTTATATATTATTTTGTTTGAACTCTTTTTTTCAAACTCTTCCTATATATGTGGTAAACTATAAATTTTTAGCCTGACCCCCTTCATTTATAAGCCAAAAGGTAATTAAACATAATTTTTTCATTTTCCCCAAAACTAAAACTTTTCTCTGTTATATTTAAAGGTTTTAATAACCACACGTCAATTTTGTGAAGCTTTATAAATAAACATTAGCATTGACAAATGGATTTACTTTGTCGATGGCCAACAAAATACATTAAAATATCAATAACAGGAAAAAGAAGAACTGCTAAATGACAGATGAAATATACAAAATGAAAAAAAAAAAAAAAATGCTATTTTGATATATAAATGCTATTGATAATTGACAGCTGGAAATTTTTAATCAAACGTAAATGAAATAGACAGAAAACTAAAGAAAAAAAATTTAAAAACTGGCAAAAATGTCGAAAAAAAAGAAAAACATTAATTAACGCTCTTAGATTGTCTTAACAATTTGATAGACTAAAGAAATTAAAAGGTACACTCAGAAAAAAAATTCATCGTTGCAACCGAATTGTTTGCCAACCGAATTTTGATAGCTACATGTACTAATAAAATATTTGTTTTTTATACTCAATTGGATCGACCAAAAATGAACCAAATTTATTTAAGTACATTACTCCGTATCCATTGAAATAAAACTTTTTTTTGGTAAAATTTTATTATTTATGTTAAATTTGAGGAATTTCTCACATTTTCGAGAAATTGAGGCTAATATTTTCAAAAAAAAGTTTTACTTAGAAAATCTAAAATGTTTACATAAGGATGCTGGTTGTGAACATTTTGTTTGCTCCATAAAATTTAAAGGATTAAAGATTTGTTGATGTCTTTTCGATTTAAGTATTGCGCACATTAAAATATTTTATGAACGTTGAACGTTTTGGCGGAAATTATTAGTTGTCACAAATCGAAACGTGTTTCGATAAACTGCTGCAGTACCTGCTACACAGCAAAACTAAAAACGGGTTTCAATTAAAAAATTTATTGAATCAATTAATATTTTAATTGATTTTGCATCTATCACGGCAATGATACTATCAATTAAACCTTTTATTAAAATTAAGTAGGAAAAAAAAATTATAAATAACTTCTACAAAAAAAAAATAAAAATATGATACTCACAAAAAAAGTGTGAGATCTATACGTTGGTATGTGTGTTTTTTGCAATGCAGAGTCTGTTTGTGTGTGTGCTTGTTTTGTTTGTTAACTTGAAATGTATTTGGTATTTTCTATTCATGCATACAGTGTATGAAAAAATAATATGATAATTGCGTCTAAAATAAAATTTGTATTTATATATTTAAAAGTCAATTAAAATATTAATTGATTCAATTAAATATTTTGTTTAGAAACAAATCCAATTCAAATCAAATATTTAATTAGATATTTTAGGTTGGTAATTTTTTCTGTGTTGTAATGTTCAGTTGATTAATTAAGTCAAGCCATAAATTTAGCAAAATTAAAAAAAAAACAGCTGAAGTTTTAAAATCTGGGAAATTTGGTTTCACTGGTAAATCACCATAAAACTTTTCACCAAGCAGCGATATGGAAGCAATTTTTTAGTGAATGTATCTCCCATGCCTAGTGAATCCATTTTGTAATGGTTTGGATCTGAAAGTTTTTTGGATACATTAAAGGTATCCAAAAAAAATTAAAGTGATTTCTACACACAGAGAAATAAAGTGCCAACCGAAATGAAAAGCGTACTTTAATGGTGACAACTTATAAATTCAGTTAGTACAAACGATATTAACAGTAGATTTCTGAATATTTTTGGTGTTGCAACTAAAATTCAGTTGAATTAACTGAACTTTGTTGTAAAAACTAACGTTCAGTTGCACCTTCCGATTGAATATCGTAATAACTGAATTTGAGTCGTATTCAGTTGGCAAATAGCTTAATTTTTATCAGTGTGTAAAGTCAAGATATGAGCTAGTTTGGTTTCTTTGTATGTAAAAACATTTAATATGAAGTTTGGTGCCGATTGGATAAAGAAAACACAAGGCGGAAATTGATTGAAAATTGAAAGTGTATTTTGTATGGGGGAAAATGGCTTTTTTTTTGGGTTTTTTTCAAAAAATTGTTAGCATTGAAGCAGTTTTTATTCAATATTATAAATTAATCGAGATGAAGACAAAAAAGTGTTTTCAAAAAGATATAAAAATCCAAAATCGGTTGAGAATTACCCGAGTAAAAAAAAGTACCCCAGACCACTAATGTGCCAAATACCACTTGATCAAACATTTCGAGATCACATCCTAAACGTTTTCGAAATTAAATACCAAAATATTTTTTTTTTACTTACTGGACCCATTAACGGCACTGAACCATCGCTTCAGGGGACGAGGATTTGCTTCTCTGATAGCGTTAAGTACTTGGGGGTTATATTGGATAGGTATCTGAATTGGAGTGAGCACCTTGATATGATCTCTAAAAGGGCCACTAGGGCAATGTTTGCCTGCCAGAGGCTCTTTGGCAAGACCTGGGGCCTTAGACCTCAAATGGTCTACTGGTCTTTTAACACCATTGTGAAACCGATGGTCACATACGCCTCTTTGGCGTGGTGGACAAAGGTTGAACAACTCGGGGCTCAGATGACTCTTAAGGGGATTTATCGACTGGCATGTATTGGTATGCTGGGTATTCCTCCTTTGCATATTTCTGTAAAGGAGAACGCGTGCATGGGATCCCTAAGGCTGCGGGAGATTGGCAGCATGAGGAGTGGGGATCTGAAGGGGCATCTTGAGATTGCGAAAATGTTCGCTGATGACCCGGTTATTAGGGTCAGTGACAAGATACTGCCTGTGCAAGTATTTGTTAGGCACTTTGTTGTTGTGATTTTCGACAGGAGCATGTGGTTGAATGGATCTTGGGTACCGGAGGTTGGTGCACAGGTCTGGTTCACGGATGGCTCGAAACAGTCGAACATGGATACGGGGGCGGGTGTCGTCGGACCCGGATTTCAGCGTGCTCTGCCCATGGGCAAATATCCCTCCGTTTTTCAGGCTGAGGTCTTCGCTATCTGTATCTGTGTGGAAGAGTGTCTGCGGAGGAGGACACGGGGGGCCACGATCTACATTCTATCTGACAGCCAAGCGGCACTTGGTGCCTTGAGGGCTCAAGATGTGTCGTCTGGTCTGCTTAAGGAATGTATCGACTCTCTAAATCGTCTAGGACTTAACAACTCCTTGACACTGGGCTGGGTTCCAGGCCATGAGGGGCATGAGGGCAACGAACGGGCTGACTGTCTAGCCAACTGCGGAGCTCGTCGACAATTCATTGGCCCGGAACCCTTCTGTGGCGTACCCAATGGGTATGTCAGAGAGAAGCTCAGAAGATGGAGAGAGTCGGAGTTTGGGGCCTATTGGGCCAGATCGCCTGGGCAGCGACAGGCGAGGCTGTTTATATCTCCCTCTGGGGAGAGGTCGCGGAAACTCTTGTCTATGACGAGGGGCGAACTAAGGACCGTAACGGGTTACCTCACAGGACACTGTGGCCTTAGGTATCAATTGTACAAGATGGGACGATCCTCTACGGATACGTGCAGGTTTTGTGAATTGGAACCCGAGACCTCTGAGCATGTTCTCTGCAAATGTCCGAGGCTCTCCGACAGGAGGGTGCGTTATTTTGGTGATCGAATAGTGACGCCATCGGACGTTTGGAACTGTTCACCTGGTAGGATAATTGGCTTCGTAGGGAGCCTGAACCTATAGGGTGTATTCGCTGGCAGCACAAAATACCAATTTCCGGTCGCGGTGCATAGTGCCACTATAATCTAATCTAATCTAACTGTTAGATATGAAATATTTAATTTTATATGATATCGGTATCCTTTCCTAAGGTGACGTCGAAAACCAACAATATTTTTGGGGTATATTTCAAATTTTAAAAAATTTTGTTCAACAAAATTAAAAAAAAAAAAATGGATTCGCACACTAAGGTGTCATTAAGTATAAAATCTAAAATAAAAATACCAAAAATTACACATATATCACGTTTAATTTAGTAAGGGCAGCTATTTAAATTCGGCGGATTTCGAGGAAAACGCTTTTTTTTTGCACAAAATTCGATCATAATGTAAAATTTATCTACTTTTAACAAGTAACAATTAATGCTATTCAGAGTTCTATGAAACAAACTACGAGCACTATATTCTGAAAATTTGGTCAAAATCGAACTGCGACAAAGGTCAATTTTTTCGAAATTTTGAAGATTTCATGAAATTGAGAACGAAAAATCATGTGGTATCTTCGTATTTGAATGAAAGTTGACTAAATTATTTTCCGTAGTTGTTATTTATTATTTAAAAAGAAAAAAATTTAATTAACCCTTTTGTGCACTTGGGGCCAAAAATGTCCCAATATTTTTTACCATTAAAAAACGCAGTTTCTTTCAAATATCTGCATAATAGAGGTAACATTTTTGAATTATAAATAACACAATACAGATTTACTTTATTGAATTTAATTACCTAAAAATCGTTTAATGCACTTTGGGCCAAAAATTACTCAATATTTTGTAACATTAAAAACGCAAACTAGCCCATATCTTGACTTTAGAACTCACTTGAAAATGGCCATACAAAGTTGAACACCTCTATAGAACATATATCAATGAAACGTTTAAAATATAATTTATTTAAAAAAGAAGATTTAAATACACAAAGAATTTGACTACAATCAGAAAAAATCTGGCCTTACTTTAACCTTTTAAGTCAAAACGCAGCATAATACAAAAGTCCACAAAAACGATCAAGGAATTATTTTTTAAGAATCTTTAGAAATCAGCGAAAAATCAGGACAACATACCATAGAGTGGTGTACGGTATAACAATGTCGAGGTGAAAAATGTTTAAGACAACTTCAATAAAATTATAAAGCGTCAGAGTCTTAGTTATTATACAGGCTTTCCATTCAGTTTCATTTTAAATAAAATGTTGGAATATTTTTACATTTTCTGCAAGAAACATTGTTTATTATTTGCCATGAATTATTTGGAAGTGCGAAATGAAAAATTAAAAACAAACCTTATTCACATCAGTATTATATAATAGACGATCCTTTTTGGGACTTTAATTAGCTAATTTGACAATTATAAGAACTGCTAAATGAAAAATTAAAAACAAACCTTATTCACATCAGTATTATATAATAGACGATCCTTTTGGGGACTTTAATTAGCTAATTTGACAATTATAAGAACTTTTTTCATTTATATTTATTTTTTTTACTATAATTTCTCTTTCCTATACAAGTTTTTGATTTAGTGTTATTTTGACAGGTTAATTTTAAAATTTAAAATTTATTTTTCGATTGCATATATTATTAATTTGTCTGTCTAACAAGAATTTAATTTTCATAATGGAACCAAATTTTTATTGAAAAATATAAGTTTCGTTAACCAAGAGTTGGCAGTTTTTACTGAAAGTTTGGTAAGTTATAATTTGAATAAAAAAAAAATTGGTCTTTTATCAATATTTCTTTTGTGAATACGAAAAAATGGTTCAAGCTTCTAACGACCGATTTAAAAATAGCTGCAGCAGTAGAGACATACTATTAGAATTCTTTTTGTTAGAAATAGTCGGGATTACAAATATTATGGGCAATATGACTTTCTTAAAATTATACACAATTTGTTTTAATAGCAAAGATATATAATTGATCCTTAATCAAAACAGATTTTTTTTTAAAGTAAATTTTTGTGGTATATACAGATTAGAAGTTATTAACATCGAATTCAAACTAATGTTTTCACTGTGTGTATACATAAATAAATAAAAAATATGAACTATACCAAAATTTTTCGCCACCTGTTGAAACTTACTTAAGATGCCCCTTATTTTTCAAGGTTTTTTTAATTGAGAGAATGGATGGACGCGGTTAGGTAGACTGTACTTAAAAACTATGACATACAAACTTTACGCTGAAAAGTTTTTATTTAAAGAATTGATGGCCATTTAAAAGTTGAAAATTTAAAAAAAATTACATGAAACTTACTTGAGCTTTTATATTAATTTCTTATTAAAAATATTAAGTTTTCTTCGATCTTCTATTATTTTATTCTTTTTAGTTTAAACGAGCTTAAGATCATTTATTTATTAATTGTTTATTTCCAATATTTTGTCTCCACATTGGGTGACTTCTTCAGGTAACAAATATTACAATTTGAAAAACTAGTTTTAATAATTAAAAACTTATATATGTACATATAATATATATAATTGTTTTTAACTTTCACATCCAAACAAATACAGAATGGAGTCAATAGACTTGGGAGATACATTCACTAAATAGTTATTTCTATACGCTGATTTGTGAAAAGTTGTATAACCAAAATACAAAAGTAAAAGCTTAATTTCCCGATTTTTAAACTTTCGTAATTTTTTGCGATTGGGTTTTTTTTTGCCGTTTGACGGAGTTGAGTTTTAAGAGGAGTATTTAAAAATTTATGTTATTCTATAGTTTAAGGTTTTCCAAGTAGATATCATCTTTCCAATGCCGGGATACGAACATTAAAAATTTATAATTAATTGGCGTAAATTTTTTGAAAATGTATGGTTTACATTAACAGTTATATTTGGCATTTTAAAATTTTTATACGCAAATATTTTTTGAACTATTCAAAATTTCTCGAAATTTAATTATTTTGTTAGCATTTTTTTTTATAAAAACTTGGGCTTGAGAACATAGTTATGTATCCTTGATAAATCTTTACGACTTACTAAGTTGATGCCTAGCGTGTAGTGCCGCAGTTTTTTCTAAACACAGTGACAACTAAAGCGATTACACAGGCCCACAAGGTTTTCTAAGCAAGAATCAGGCTATAGTTTCCCGGAGGTTTTAGACTTGCTGAATACGAATCTGATATCAGAACATCCATACCACGTCAAGTATTCGTTTTATGACAACTAAATCGCTGTATGAAGTACACAGGCCGACAAGGTTTTCTAACCAAGAAACAGCCTGTACTCTCCCGAAGGTATTAAACGTGCTGAATCCGAATCTGCCTCAGAATATCCCTATCACGTCAGGTTTTCGATATATTCTAACCTAAAAGTGCAAAAAACACGTGTTTGTTTGGGTAAATTTGAGGTCCTGTAACTTTCAGAAAAGTTTTTTTTTCAAAAAGATCGTTACGGTATCTAAAAGTGCTACTCCTCCGCTACAAAATTCATTTTGATTATTTAAAAAAACTTGATTTCTCACTGAGAAGTCGTCTGTTGAACTGAGTTAGCACCATTAACCAATTACATGTGTGCAGACGCAGATAATTAAGTCTTAAGGACTGTGTATCACTGCTTCTCAGTGACAAATGAAGATTTTTAAAAAAATTCAAAATGGATTTTGTAGGGGAGGTGTAGTACTTTCCGATACCGTAACTTTGTTTTTGAAAAAAAAAAATCTGGAAGTTAGAGTACCTCAAAAGACCCAAAAAACGTATTTGACGTGATAGGGCTTTTTTGAGGTCAGCACGTCTATAATCTTCGAAAAAATATAGCCTGATAATTGGTTAGAAAATTTCATTAAATTTTGTCGTCCTTTTAGAAGATATTATTTGAAATTCAATTGATGGCATTAAATCCAATTTAAAACTAAATGAAATCACTTGAGATAGTATTAAATAAAGCTTACTTTTAGATAAATTAGCCGACCAAAAGCAATATATTATACATCCAGTGACCATTAGAGGAGTTCAACGCTGTCTGTCCATTTTTCAAAAATTTTTCAAAGAAAACATAAATTTGTTTTAATCTTAAAAATCAAAACAATTAGTACAAATCTTAAAAAATCAGTACACGATTATTTCACCAGCACACGTGACCAAAAAACTGTGCAAATCAGCACCATCAGTGACCATTCCCTAATTATACAAAAAATGGTTATTCACAATAAAGTTTTAAATAAAATTTTAATTTCATGTGTCTTTTGGGGGTTTTCAAGTATAATGAATTTGAATAAAACATGGAAAAAGTTATACTTTCACAAAAAAAAAAATTGGTTAACACTTCATTTAATTTTCTAAGGTATTCAATGGAAACCGATTTATTTTTGTCCGTTTTCTGTTTCGGTTTTGAGGCTTGAAAAACCGCGCTTACGGTTTCGATGAAAATAGAACAGAAAACTCTGATTTTAATGAGCTTAATAAAAATGAGCTTAATAAGAAATCGAAAAGGCATCAACAAATTTTAAGGACTTTAACTTTTATTGAGCATACACAATTTTTAATTTGAGAACTTAAAAGTATTTAATGTGACTTCCAGTAAATAATTAAACCTAACCCCAATTAAAAATCATAAAACCCGCAAAAAAAATGCGTGTTTCCAAAATAATTCCGGATTTCTTTTCAAGTTCTAAATATGAACAACAATTTTTATGAGTATTTTTTAATATTTTTTGATAGTGTTATATATAAATCAAAAAGTGATAAATACAATGGGGTCTATAAATTGATATAACGTTAATTAACTCCAAGGTAAAACTGTTATTTTAATATTTTTAATATAATTCAAGATAAATGAGTAACGCGTATAGATTTAGTATGCTTAAACATCAGCTAACTCATACACAGAATCTTATTCATATTATATACACAATTTTTTTTTTTAATATTTTGCCTAAAAGTATCGAAAATCATTCAATTTCTTCAAATATATCTAATGAATATTTTATGCTAATGTTTTTTTAATTTTATTTTCAAATTTATTTTGCAGTAGCCTCAAGAGATTCATCAGCCGGTACTAGTGGAAGTGCAAGTTCTTCATCATCATCATCATCAAGTAGCAGCAGTAGTAGTAGTAGTGGTGGCAGCAGTTCATCATCTTCCTCGTCTACCCAAACTAAATTGCCTGTTATGGTATTTGTACATGGTGAATCTTATGAATGGAATAGTGGCAATCCATATGATGGTTCTGTATTGGCTAGCTTTGGCCAAATATTAGTCGTTACCATAAATTATCGTTTGGGTTTACTAGGTAAGAGTTTTTGTATACATTGAAATTAAATCAACTTAACACATTTAATTGATTTCAATTAATTAATTAATTGAAATCAATTAATTAATTAATTGAAATCAATTAAATTTCATCAGAATCTATGAAAATATTAAGTTTTATTATAGCCAACATAAAATAATTTTTTTTTCAAAATTAATTGAAATTTAAGCCAATCAATTAATGTAACCGGATATTTGTCTATTATTGTAATTATGCACTAGTTAATGTTGTTAGTATAGCGCCTGTACATTAGAGAGGCATTTTTTTTTTGATTGAAAAAAAGCTTTTTGTGAATAACTTCATTGTAGTCTACATAATCCCAGGAAAAAAAAAACACATTACCAAAACAAGGCATTGCCATATAATCGCTTACGTTTCTGATTGCCAAATTTATGAACTGTCAGTAAAAAAGGAAACAGTTGTGTAACCAATTCTTAAAGTAAGAAAGCGCACACATAATGGTTTTTTAAATATAATTAGTTCTTTTACGAACTAACAAACTATTTGTAACTTATATTTGTGATAATTTTAGTTCAATTTGTAACCAATTACCATTTTGTTATAAAAACTCTTATTAGAACTAGTTACCCAATAAGAAATGAGAAATTATTATAAGTAAAAAAAAGTTCTTTAATATTTTAGCCAAAAATATTTAGTTTTGTAATAAAAGAAGTGCTTCTTAAAAAAAATACTTACAATTTTAATAAAAGAACTCCTTCTTTTTTTAACAAACGAAGTAGTTCTAAGAAAAATAAGGTAACTGGTTCTTGTAAAGAAAAATATAATCAAATCTAAAGAATCAATTCTTTTCAGTCTCACGCCCTGTTAAAAGAATCAGGTTGGTAATCAGGTTGGGAAGGCATTCTAACAAAAATTCCTGATTGCAAAAACCGATTGCCTTTTTGAAAATTTTTTGCTGATAATATATAGAATAGTCTATATAATAATATATATAATAAATAATAAATAATTTCGTACATATTCGTGTAATTTACACCAAACTTTTGTGACGCGAAACAACGTAATATTTCGTACAAAGTACGTCGATTTTCGAAAGGGAATGTGCCCAATTGTGTCCTGTTCCATAAAGTGGAGCTCTCGTTTTTTTCCTGTTGCAAATATCAAAACTGTCAACTAACGGGTTTTTTAATAAGGACTTAACAACTTTTTTTTTTTAATAAAACGCAAACCATTTGAGATATTTTCAAAACTTTATTATCGATCTGAAATACAATCAAAACATTTATGAATGGAACTAGACTTCGTTCATATGACCACCGCGGGCATGTCGGAAGCGGTCGATTCGTTGGATCCAATTTTCGATGACTCGGTCACACATTTAGGCCGTAACGGCCGTCGGCTTGTTGGCATAGACCAATGATTTGACGTAGCCCCAAAGAAAAATGTCTAGAGGCGTTAAATCGCACGAACGAGGCGGCCAATTGACTGGTCCATTTCTTGAGATAACACGCTCACCAAACTTGATCTTCAATAAATCGATTGTAACGTGTGCTGTGTGGCTTGTGGCACAGTCCTGTTGAAACCACATGTCGTCCAAGTCCATGTTTTCCAATTCGAGCCAAAAATAATCGGTACTCATGGCGCGATAACGATCGCCATTCACAGTAACGTGACGATCATTATTGTCGACGATAAAATATGGCTCAATGACGCCGCCGCACTATGCTTCGTTCCCATATAACGAAGGGACAAAAATAGAAGGAGTAGTCAGATATTTTTGAAATTTGGTACACCAGCATAAAATAGCTTAGTTAAGAAAACTAAGAATTTTTGGAAAAATCGGCCCTAGGACACGCCTACCTCCCATGTGTCCTGAAATTGAAAAATATAATTTTAGCTTCAATAATGCCCACAAAATTACAAAGAGTGGTCATGCTGATACACATGCAACTAGCAACGTGTGTGTAAATTTTTATTTAAATCGGACTAAGGACTCAAGGTCCTGCTATATATCCTTTTTCTTAAAAACGCTACCACTCCTAAAAAAATTGTCTGATCGTAATAAATTTTGGTATGTAAATTGATATTTGCAAGATATATATTTGTGCCAAATTTGGGTAGAATCGGATTATAAATGTGGAAAATACAAAAACATCATTTATTGAAAAATAGGATAAACCGGTTAAATGCTATAAGGATATTTGAAAGATAACATAAATGAAAAAATTAAAGAGGAAAACTAGTAATGTAAACGTCATTATAAAATTATGAAAAAATCATATCGCACTTCCATCAAAACTGATAAACTTATACTGTCGGGATCAAAAAAAGTATAACTTAACCATTTAAAATTTTTTTATTCAAAATAACTTCGATTATATCTGCTTTCTCTCCATAACTTATTCACTTTACTATTAAAAAACTGAATTCTTTGTATTAAGTTTTTTTTTGTTAAAATATAAATCGCCTATCTTATGTTTTACATATTTATACACCTCTGATATTTTATTGTTTGAGGATGCTGCTATCCAACAATCAATTATATCGGAATTTTTTAAAATATTTGTCATCACCACAGATTAGTTACATTAATTTATAAATTTATTTTTTAAACCTTGTTTACATTACAAATAGAGATGGACCCGCTAGTATTTTCATCCACTAGCACTCACGATCACTTATGTTAAAGGCAATTAAATTTGTAACATTTACGGTTTTTATACAATTGAAACTTTTATAGAAAATAAAAATTTCTCTCGCGTTTCCGAAAATTTAATATATGGTCGTATTAGCGCTGCTGGAATATAGTTACTATCACACGCGTGTATTGTAACTTAAAAACAAATGTGTCACGCTGTCATCTCTAATTTGAAAAATATAAATAACGGCAAATAATATGATAAAGCAAAACAAAAATATGAAACAAAAAAAACTTCAAAATCGAAGTCAATCGCAATTATAGTTTAATTGGATCTAACTAATTATTAATGAGATATTTTACATAACTTAAAGCTACAGTTGCATACACTGTGCAACAAATTTTGGGTCTCCGAGTTTATCTTAAATGTTAAACGTGTTAGTGGTGTTCTATGAGGAGGGGCTGAAATGACCCCTAAAAATGGCAGATAGAGGGTTAATTAGTTCTATGAAAAGAACCGTCATCAAATTTTATTAAAATCATCTATTTACCTTGTATTAGATTTAATACATTTTTATTGACTTACTCAAAACGCCTTTAAAAAAAAAATTAAAAACTTCAGTGGGCCATAAAAAAAGAACTCGAGCTAAATTTTGAAAATACTTCAGTGGTTTTGGTCTACTAATGATATAATTAAACTTTTTTATATTTTAACATTCAAAATATAAAATCGTGTTGCGCAATGATATTAAACACTCTTAAATGCCTGATATTTGAGTAAAAATCATAAAATTAGGCATTTCAAAAAACGCATTTTTTTTTAAGTTGTGGTAAAAAATAGGCACTAATTTTTGAATACCCTGTTAGCTAAGAGTATAAACTTACAAAAACACAAAAAAAAAATATCTAATTTTATATAATTTTTTTTTATACTCCATTAAACTTAAGTAATTTTTGGATTTTCAACAAAAAAAATGTGTTTTTCAGAGCAATAAAAAAAGTTATTTTGTAAATAAATACTAAATTATAAATTTTAATTTAACTGCAAATATATCAAAGTACTTGAAAACCAAATTTCGAGCGACTTTTTAAAAAAATGAATTTTTCAGAATTATTTTTGTGAAACAACTAAAACTCATTTTTCTGTTAAGTAATTTTTGGAAGAAATTATCTGCTTTTAACGCCCTCTCGTGGTGGCAAAAGCAATCAGAAAAATTTTTTTGTTAACATTTATTTGAGATACCTTATTATCTTTCAAAAAATCTGTATTTAAAAACAATTTGAGACAAAAATTTTTTTTTGATTTTTGTCTATGGGACAAAGCATAGTGCGCCGGCGTGCAAACCGCACCAAACAGTTATTTTTTGAGGATGAAGTGGTGATTCAAGAAACACATGCGGATTTTCACCAAACCAATAACGCATATTATGCTTATTAACGAACCCATTGAGCCAAAAATGAGCTTCGTAACTGAATATGATTTTGCGATGAAATTCGCTCTTAAAGTTGCGGTCACCGACTCCGAATTTCGGTAGTACATTTTATATAATTTGCATACGTTGTTCGTTCGTGTGATGAAAATGTTGAGTTTACTGAAAAAAAGGAAAGTAACAGTTAGATGATCAGTGAAATAGTGTGTTCACAAATTAAATTCAAAGTTGTCAAGTACCTATTTACATAACTTTCGACTTGTATGCAACCATTTTTGTTTTATTGCGTCTTTTCAAAAATACGCAATATAAAGTGAAATTTTTCGCAAACGTGAATAACAAACTAGTTTTAAAGAATTTTCGACGGATTTTTGCAAACGGTAAGAATTTTATTCAAAATTTTAATAAAACTAATTGATATCTTAAACAAATACAATAAATAGAGCAAAAATGTGAAAAGTTAAATTTTCAAAAAGAAAATATAGTAAAGTGGACCTTTGCTATATTTTCTTTTTTTTTTTGATTTTTCCAAGTCATAGTTTTTTTAAAGTGTGTACGCATCACTTTAACTGTTCTATTTTGGACAATTTTTCAACATGTTTCACAACAAAAAATATCGTGTGTTTACCGCAATTAAAAAAGTTAGCATTACATATGGTAACCCCTTTATAAGCTTTAAACACTATATAAAACTTTTTAATAAACAAAACTAAAATAAATTTCAATTTAAATACAAAATTTTGTGTATTTTACTTAATTTTATAAAAATGTTATACGCTTTTAGAGAGTTTTTAATTTAGATCCACTTTAGGGTACATGTTTCATAATGTGGACTTTTTGAGTTGTTTTGAATATTGCTATACAACATTTTTGAATAAGTCAACTGCACCAACTCTTTGGATACCCACCATCCCAGTATTTATATTTAGCTTACTAGGTAAAATTTTATGAGAAACTTTACATTTCGCGTTTCGAGATCTTCTCAAGAACAAGGCGTTCTCAAAATGAAGCCATTAAGTCGAGATTAGGATTTGGTATGGGATATTTTCGAGGGTTTACTACTGGTGCAATAATTTTTTTAGCTCTTTTAGATTTCGACACATTTTTTAAACATAAATTCTGCACAAGAGGTCAAAATTCAACCCAGATACCCATTACAAACTTTGATTTGTAATATATATTGTCAATATCTCGAAAACTAATAAGAAATTGGTTTATATTTTTTAAAGCTGCACCTCATCTTAAACACAATTTTATTACGCATTTAAAAAATGTCGATTTTATTTTCTCTTTTCAACTTTTTAAATGAATAATTAATTCGTCTTTTCAAACTGCTCTTTTATGTTAGGAGCTTTTACACATTTAATGCTTATTTTCTAAATTACACACATTATGTTTAACAATAAATAGTTAATCCCATATTCATAAAAAATCTTAATTCAGATTTCAAATACATTTCAAATAATTTTTCAAATACAAATATATTATTACAAATAATCAGATTTCAAATACATTTCAACAAATTTTCAAATAATAGATTTTAAATGCATACATAGCTTAAAACACTAATGTTAAACCTTGTGTAAAAGTTAATTTTATATTTATGAATATAATTTTAAGGCTAAAATTTGTGTTTTAACTAAAATGTATTTGAAATGCTGTTTATTAATATTTTTATGAATGCAAGGGTTAGTGCATAAATATTTTAAAACATATGGATAAACTTTTCTTTTTTTAACATTTTGTGTTTATTTTTAAATAATGCCCACGAAAGTGAAAAACACATTTTATGCATAAGCACAGTGTGCATTTATAAACAAAATTTTACTACATTAAAAGGAGTAAATTTGAAAGTTGTTTCTAGAGTGTAATAATACACCTTAATATTTACTTTCTAAACAATTTAATTAAATTCTTTCTATTGTTTCAAAAATAAAGCCAATTCTAAATTATTATCTGCAAATACAACTACTTACATAGTTGAATGTTATTTTTTCGCTTAACCCTTTGACTGTCCAATGCATCACATATGATGCACAGACTTAAAGATTAATAAGCTTTGTCTTACTTTTTTAGACTGATGAAAATTTAATTGATTCATTGCTCTGAGACAGTAGAGATTTTTTTTTTAAATACAATTTTAACATTTGTATAATGAAAAACTGCAAATTTGCAAGATATAAAACTATAAAAATAATTTTTTTTAAATAGAATATTACTGTGGACGTACGGTATAAAAAAAATCTTTATATGGGGACAGCCAAGGGTTAACCCACTTATGCACAGATATATCAAAACAGCTCCTCAAACTTTCTTCCTTGTTTTTTTTTTTAATTACAAATATATAATATCACCTTAAAAAGGTCACAAAAAGTTTAAATCTTAGTAATTTAAATAAAACAATTTTCAATTTCTATTCGATTTGAGACATTTTTAAGAATTGTTCGCTCTCTCCGATTTTTTAAATGGCCAATAACTTAAAAATTTAGAGCAATAAACCAAAATGGACAAATAGGACTAGCCCTTGAGTCACCTTGCCTTAGTAATAAGTTACCCCTATCCAAAATCGGACCTTTTCGAAAAAGTTAAATTTAACGAAATGTTCCATATATCGAAAGCTATGCGAGATCGAGAAGTCCGCTGATCTTTTAATTTACACTGTGCGCCCCAGTAGGCTAGTTCGTAGCGTGCTGGCTTATCAGTGCGGGGGTCGTGGGTTCGATTCCCACCACAGGTACTGGTCTGTTTTCGCTACAACGCGCCAAAAGCCATAGTAGCTAGTGCTCGGTTATGGTAATATGATATAATTTGTAATTATATGATTATTAATTAATAAAATAAAAAATAAATAATTTACACAAATTTAACAAGTTTCCAAAATTACAAATTAAACTGCAATTTGCATAATTTTGTAGTTAAAATTTGTTCTGCTAAATTTAGTAAAAACTTTGTTAAAGTTAACAAAAATTAATCAAATTTTCTATTCAGCCAACAGACTTAATATTTTAGGGTTAAGTTTACGACAAAGTCCTATAGAGAGTACGAACTCAAATCTTCTATATTTAAAAGTTTGTAAATGAATAAGAATTTTATTAAAAATTTTGAAACTTAAAATTAATACAAAATTCAAAGTTTATTTGATAATTTGAATTTATAGATATTTGAATTTTGTTGAATGGCTGGTCGCCACATTACTCCCCTTCCAGTGATGACATTAGGCATAACGATTAATCAGGAAGAATATGTTGGAATCCAGTTATGTAGTTTGTTTTAAAGCATTTTAATTGTTGGTAACTTAAAGCAAGTGCTAGGCGACGTTAGGATTTACTATTCATATTGAAAATAGTTGTGTGAACGTTGCAAGTTGGAACAAAGCTGTCGATTATAGACGTGTCGTTGTGGCTAAAAAGCCTCCACTCCGACAGTAAGGAATGCGATTCACTGAAAAGTAGACGAAATTTTCGTGGAGCTGTAATTAAAAACAGGGCTGTTGTTCGTTGCCATGGCATTGTGGCCGGTAGGCCTCCAAAACCGACCAAAGTTTTTTAGTGTTCTCGATCAAGTGACTTTTTTATGTCATATGCCTATGTACCAGGAGGGTCTTGTGAAAATCCTCTTAGATTTTCGAGCTAATAGTCCAACAACATGGCATTGTGGAAAGTTAGTTTGATTGAAGATGATGATGATGCTGTTCGATAGATTTGCATAGTGCCCGGATTTTTTGAGCCATTTTATGTATACATGCGTTCAAAAAGATTCGGATTTATTCACGAAAGAATTGAAGGAAAACAGCGATTTAATAAACACCGCGAACATTAATTGCGCGTTTCCTCCGGTATGCTTGTTTTGCATATCCTGAGTTTGACGGGGTCACCAGTTATAGAGACTACGAAATAAAGTCTTCTATATTTAAAAGTTTGTAAATGAATAATAATTTTATTAAAAATTTTGAAACTTAAAATTAATACAAAATTCAAAGTTTATTTGATAATTTGAATTTATAAATATTTGAATTTTGTTGAGTGGTTCGTCTACACAGTCCTAAGAAAGAGCAGTATAAGGTTAAAGTTAATCAATAAAACAAAAGTAAAATAGTTTGTAGTAATGGTTGTTTATATTTTCTATACTCTTTTGTTTACCAAAGGAATTCATGTGGAAATTTAATGATAAAGAAACTAAAATTTTATACATTAAAGTAAATTTTATGTTTCACATAGTTATATCTTTAACTCATTATTGACACCGTGTTATTTCTACGACCCAGTACATTTAAATGGCTATATTGTTTTAGTGGATAGAGATAATCAAGTGGTTTAAAAATTCTAAAAGAACTCAACATCTTGAGTATAATTGTGAATAAGAAATTATGGAAAATGTTTAGCCAGAGTTGCCAATTAATTATTTAAAAAAATAAACTTTTAACCTTTCTTGATGGAACTTTTGCAAAAACTTTTTAAAAATATAAAACATGCTAAGCTTTTATTTATTTGACTGTTGTGTTAATGAAAAAATATGTTTCTCTTCTAAAAATTAGTTCATGAATTGTATATAGTTTTGAAAATCTGACCGATCGGACGATGAATTTTTCACGCACACAAAGTCTAAAATATTTAAAAATTAATTCCGTTTTTACTCAAAACATAAATTATTAAATACTACCAAACTTTTAACAATTATATTGTCAGGGTTGCCATATTACAATTTTTAAAAATGGTCAAAAACAACGATCGAACTGAAAAAGTTAATTTCTCTTACATTTTTTAACAAAGATTTATTCACAAAATTATGGAAAATTTAAATTTTTAAAATATCTTTAACCGTCTAGGATTTATATGTTTCCAAATTTGTAACTTTGCTTGCTAATATTTCCTAAAGAGTGCTCTTTAAGGCAACAGAAATTACAAAATTTTCTTAATGAAGCGTGATTCCATATATCTGCCAAGTTTGGTTGAAAAATGTTCATCGGATCTATGACGTGGCATTAATGAGTTAAAATAGTTAAAAATATTAAAGGAAACTACAAAATAAAAGATTGCATGTATGGTATGTTCACTAGTTTTATCACAAGGTTTTTTTTTTAATAAAAATTTGATCAATATTTTTCTTTACACTTCTTTAAGTTTAGTCATTAAATTTAAAACGAAGCTAAAAATAAATCTTTTTATATCACTATCATAGAACCATACAAATCTGATATATATATGAACTTCTCTCAAAAATATTTAAAATTGGGGTTACATTTATATTTTTATGTCATGGCACATTAATAGGATTTTAAAGGATAATAAACAAGATAATAAAAATATTTTCCACATTGTTTATGTTGTAGAATAAAAGAACTCAGTTCACGCAGCGAGGCCAGCTATTTAAAGCTAAACAGCAAATCTAAATATCAATGTAAAAAATAGCTTTTCTTAACAAAATTCAAGTTCATGGTTTTCAACTTTTGTGATAGTACACTATGAAAATTTCAGCATTTATATTTAAATACATTTAGAAAAAACACAGTGCAAGGCCATTAAAATAAGAAACCATTAAAATAGGCCTCCCAGGTGAAAATGTTCATATATTATCATATATTGCCATATATGGTTTCATGTATGAGCATATATGGGCATATATGAACATATATGTAATGTATGGGAGCATATATGGGTAAATACATTCAAATGAAAAGTTCATATATGGATATGAATGACACCATATATAATAATATATGATAATATATTACATATATTGGTTCATATATTTGTTCTGGTTAATATGTTTTAATTTTTGATCAGATATGACCATATATGAGGATGAAATTTTTTATTTTTAACCCTTATTCTGCCGGTCAACGAATTCTTTACAAAAATATATAAATTAATGCTTTATTGATTTAAAAAGACGATTGCAGAGAATGAGTTTTGGATTGAAATTTGAGTTGAAAATTGATGAAAATTGGTCCATCAACTGATATTATCACGCTTAATACACCATTGGTAAAATTTGTTGGCGAACGCACCCCTTTTCCGGAGGAGGGGTTCAAAGTTGGAATTTTGTTTTGCGATATTATCCAAAAGTTGTAAATGGGTCGGAACGCTTTATGCGCCATCGGAAAGGTATAATTTGTTCCCATTCATTAACCCATTACAAGCTATCTTAAAATTTTGTATTTTTTCATCTTTTTTTATTAAAAATTCGCAACTCAAAAATTATTAAAACCTCCAAGTTTAAGTTTAGCCAAGTTTATAGATTCACAGGGTCGTATTATACTTTAAATGGAAGCCTAATAGCTTGTTTAAAAATGACTGGCTTCAAAACATACCTATAATACAAATAATTTTTAAAATAAATAAAAAAGACAGGAAAATTTAAAAAAATATCAAATGTTAAACTGACTCGTAATGGGTTAATGAATTGGGGCATATAACTCTTTGGAAAGATATTTAAAACACCTTTCTGATGATTCCTAAATGATTCAGATCCATTCACAAATTTTGTATAAAATCGTAAACCAAAGCTTCAAATTTGAAAAAATTTGGAAAAATTTGGAAAAAAAACCAAAAAAAAAGCTTTTTTATATACGAGAATATATGAAAAGTAATAATATATGACAATATATGAACATTCATATATGACCATATATGAGCATATATGTCCATATACCCTCAAATTTCGGATCCTAACATATATGAACTCATATATGTGGCCATATATGACAATATATGAACTCTTTCACCCGGGCTATTAGTTTTAAAAAAAAATAAATTTTAATATCGACGTATGTGAAAATTTTCCATATTTTTTTGAATTTTTAAACACAACTAACTCCTTTAAAAAACATTTGTAAATTTTTTTCCAGAAATACATGGCAAATACTTCTGAAATAAGAATTCGGCTGCCAAAATTGCTAAGCAAAAAAAATAGTTGTCATAAATCAAAATATATTTTAAAAATATAATATCCCCTCTATCATTTATTACTGACTTAAAAAAAACTGAGTTTAATTTTTATTTAAAGGTTTCCTAAATGCCAACACAGACCGTTATTCAAAACTGCCAGCCAACTATGGGTTGATGGATATTATAGCAGCTTTACACTGGCTAAAAGAAAATATAGTTGCCTTTGGTGGTGATCCACAAAGTATAACCTTAGCTGGTCATGGTACTGGAGCAGCATGTGTGCACTTTTTAATATCATCAATGGCAGTACCCGAAGGTAATTTTCACAAACATATGAATAGTACCACAAAGACCACAATATAAAAAAAAAAGATCTAAAAACTCATATGTACACTTTAAATTACATTGTTTTTTTTTACTCACTTTCAAAAAGGTTTACTATTCAATCGTGCCATATTAATGTCTGGTTCAGGTTTGACACCTTGGTCTTTGGTAAGTAATCCCGCCAAATATGCTGCCATTGTAGCACATCATGTTAACTGTGCACCGGACTTACCACATGCACATTTTATGAAATGTTTAAGAGAAAAACCATTAGAACAATTGTTGAGTGTACCCATTAGACAACCAGAATTTGGGTTTGCTTTTGGCCCCAGCATAGATGGTGTTGTTATAGATGGTGGTGACTATGTACCACCACCAGCAGGTTCGCTAAATGCTCAAGCTTCTACATTGTCTGGGGGCTTGGGTGGTGAAGCTGGTAATGCAGCTTATGGTGGTTGGGGTACACCAGGGCAATTGGAAAATA
The DNA here is from genome assembly GCA_021234595.1 of Delia radicum. Taxonomy (NCBI): domain Eukaryota; kingdom Metazoa; phylum Arthropoda; class Insecta; order Diptera; family Anthomyiidae; genus Delia; species Delia radicum. The sequence continues at coordinate 34,434,110 of CM037851.1, read as the reverse complement.
TAGGTAAATAACATTATTAACATAAAACATGAAATATCCTCATTAACTTTTTTCTAATTTCACATTTTTTTTTAATTTTTTCCATTTAAATATAACTCACATGCTTGGTGGTGTAAATTTCATTACTTTTACAAATTTGCTGCTTAATAATGTGTTCTAATTGTAACTAATGCAGTATTAATGAGGAAAACAGCTATTAACAAATTATCCAGGTATGTTGAAGTTAGTTGCACTTATGTTAAATGTATGTTAATGTATATTAAATTACACTAGTTTACAGCGACCTTTTTTGTTATGTATTAAGGTACCTTAAAAATGAAAATCGCATTAAAAAAAAAAATTTTTTTTTTGAGCAGATTTTGACAAATTTTTTTAATTTTTGGATAATTTTTTTTATTTGAACTATATCTCAAGTTAGTATTTAATGCGCACTATATCCCTTGAACGCTGTTTTTAAATCGATTCAGTATTTTATTACCTCTGAGTCGAAATTACATGGTAAATCTGTTTTTTTTTTGACAGAAATTAAAAATGTAAAATTAAAAAAAAAAAAAATATTAATATACGGAGGTTGGAAGCTCGTTATAAATTAAAAATAACATAAAAATAATCTCGATGTATATAAAAACAGAAAAACTAACAAAACTGTAAAAAATATTACTTGAGCCAGAATAAAAACTAAATTTTTTTTATATAAATAGAACATTTTTGGTCTTCAAAGTTTAGTAACGTGCTTGATGCTTGTTAGGAAACGACCCTAACCACGTAATTGATTACTAAGAAGACAAGAATGAAGCAACATTAATGATAAATAGGTTTTTTTTTTTTAAGTTCTGCCTATTATGGAAGCTCTTAATTTTCTAAAACTTCGGGTTCTGATGAGATCTTTAGCCAGATCGAAATACTAGTATCAACCTAGCTAATATGTTTGATTTTTTTTTTTTTTTTTAATTTAAACCAATACTCAGGGGATGCCCCCTACTCATGCAGTGCATTGTATTGATCAGGAAAATAGGGTATGGGAGGGAGGAAAGAGGGAGTAGTGTTTGTGGATATTTGATTTAAATTTTTCTAAATTGTAAGTAAACTAACAACACTGTAAAAAATATTACTTGAGCCAGAGTAAAAACTAAATTTTTTTTACATAAATAGAACATTTTTGGTCTTCAAAGTTTAGTAACGTCATAATGCTTGTTAGCAAAAGACCCTAACCACGTACTTGATTACTAAGAAGACAAGAATGGAGCAAAATTAATGATTAACAGGTTTTTTGTTAAAGTTCTGCCTATTATGGAGGCTCTTACTTTTCTAAAACTTCTGGTTCTGATGAGATCTTTAGCCAGATCGAAATACTAGTATCAACCTAGCTAATATGTATGATTTGCTTTATTTTTGTAAATATATGGAGGTTGGAAGCTCGTTATAAATTAAAAATAAAATATTTATCTTGCAATGAAAAATATCAAATATATTTTTTCCTAAACATAGTACTCTGCAAAGAAAATTAGTAAATATTAAAGAAAAGCGATGGATAAATGCCAAAATTATGGCAATTTACATAAAAGTATCCAAATTTAAGATTTTCAATATGTACTATAAATTTTGTGTTGCGACGATACATGTCGCAAATATTACACACACAAAAATATTTCTTAAATTGCGCCAAGTAAACATTTTGTTGAATAAAAAAAAACATAATCAATTACTTTTTTAATTGACTCAATTACTTTTTTAATTGACTCAATTAAAAAGTAATCAATATTTTAAATAATATTGATTACTTTAAATAAACAAAAATATTGATTACTTTTTAATTGAATCAATTAAAGAAGTAATTGATTATTTTTTTTTATTCATCAAAATGTGTACTTGGCGCAATTTTTTTTTCTGTGTAAGATGTTTTGATAAAATTTGGTACACTGACTTATAATTACATTTACTAATTGTCAGCAAAATCTGTACATGTTTAGAAATCATGCTCGGCTCTATCTACTAATACACAGGAAAATTTCATACGCTATAATGTACAAGTTAATGTGTGTTTTGTTTTTTACACACTAAGGCTTGTGAAGTTTTCCCTTATATTAATTGCTGCAGCCGAGCATGTTAGATTATATTGTTCCATAGAGCCTCGTTTGCACAATATGAAGAAAGTTTGTAAAAAAAAAATGCATATTTTTCAATGTTTTCAATGGAATACACGATTTGTATGTACTCCTCTTTTCGACCTAACCTAACATTTGTACACTTAGAATACTATGTAGGTTAAGACTAATGTGGTTAAAAGCAGATGAAATTTCGCTTAAAGAAAGGATGACTTACATTTCAGTAAGTTCAACTAACATTGTTATTTGCTTTTTAATGTTCAAAAAATAAACCACAATTGTTGTAAAAATAAACCACATATGAAGGTAAAAAATACACAAACTTTTTTTTTATTTTTTAAATAGCAAAAAACGAATGTAAAAAATTAATGTAAAATCATAAAACAGTCATTTAATGTGGTTTGTTTTTTTATATGAACTACAAGGTTAGTAAAAAATTTAATTTATTCTACAAATGACTGACATTAACAGTAAAGAAACTGTATTACAACCCAAACAACTGCATATTTTTAAAGCAGAAGTTCCCAGAGTGTATGTTTGTATGTATTTATGATTCAAAAATTTTACCTTAATGAATTTTTTTTTTGATATTAATTAAATAAAAGACAAAAAAATACACATAAATTTAATAAAGAATTATTGTGTATTTATAAACTGAATGTTTATAGAGATTAATAATCTAGTGTGGTCAAATTGCAAACAAATATACAGTAGGTAGACAGACTAAAGACAAAGATACACCTAAAATCGACATCTGTCACAATTTTGTTTCTCATTTGCAGTTTTTGAATTAACGCGGTTTTTATATTTACACAATTTACCCCATTTGTTAGTGTATTTTGCTGCATTTTTCGAAGTTTAACCGCAAAATCATGATTTTTTTTTAACAATATAAATATAAATCTACACAAAATTATTTTTAATTTGAGTATAATCGTGTAGGTGTTTGTTTCAGGATATTCTATCGGTATTGAAAATTTGCATGTCTAGTTTTATCCTTATAATTTGTATTTTTGTTATTGGGTATACAAGTTAATAATGTCGATTTGGACAACAAATGGCATTACAATCACATATGGTTTGTGTCAAAAATAACAAATATGGTATTTTGGAGGGTAAACATCTGTCATTATAATTCAGTGTTCGATAGACGCCAAAGTGTAAACACACATTTTTTTCAATCGCTATAATAATGTCGGATTTTGTGCCAAAAAAAGATGTTTTGCGGGGAAGTCTGATGGCCACCTTTCATTTGAAGAAAACGGCTGCTGAAAGTTATCGATTGTTAGCAGAAGCTTACGGTCAACATGCACCAACTCAAAATACTTGTGAATGATGGTTTGCGCTATTAAAAAGTGGTGATTTCGACAAGGAAGACAAGGTTAGCCGAAAATGTTTGAAGGTGAGGAATTGGAAGCATTAATCCACGAAGATTGTTGTCAAGTGCAAGAAGAACTTGCACTTAATACCATTGAGATTCCTGCAAAAGCAAGGAAATTGGGTCCCATATGAATTGAAGAGACGTTGAACGGCGATTTTGCATGTCGGAAATGCTGCTTGAACGCTACAAAAAGAAGAAATTTTTGCATCGTATTGTGACTGGTGATGAAAAATGGTTCCATTACGATAACCTCAAGCGCAAAAAGTCATATGTAAAGGCCGGCTAACCAGCCAAATCAACGCCAAAGCCGAATATCCATAGCGCCAAGGTAATGCTCTGTATTTGGTGGGATCAGAAGGGTGTTTTGTATTATGAGCTGTTGACATCGGGTCAGACTAACTGGAATACGCTTCACTTCAGAACAGGGTATTAGAAATTGGCTTGATTCATTCTTTACCTCAAAACCGGAGCATTTCTTTTGGAGCGAAATCTTTATGCTACCAGAAAGATGGGAAAATGTAGTGGCTAACGACAGACAATACTTTAAATAATGTATAAGTTCATTTTGTTATTATAATAAATGCATTTTTCATGCAAAAAAATCGACATTATTAACTTATATACCCAATAACAACAAATACATTTTATCACTATTGCACATTTTGATATTTAAATGGCAAATCTATTGAAACTATCTTAAAATATTTAGAAAAGAAGAAAATTTTTATATAAAAAAAAATGAAGTATGTAACGTAAATATAGAAATTAAAAAAAAAAAAGGATTGAAAAAATATATTTGCACATTAAGGCCGAGGGTTTGGGATGTCAGTTAAACTTAGTGAATTTTGTCTGCCATTTCTAAGGTTTTTAACAAAAGTTTGTCGGAACCACGTAATCTTGTTTATAATTATAATTTGGTGTTTATTATAATAATGCTAAATAAACCACATTTTGGAAGCGGTATTTCATTAAAAAACTTCGTTAATCTAAGTTTAAAGATAATCTACATCCTAAAAACTCGGCCTAAATGTTATTTGTGTTGCAATTTGAATAATCGAAGAAGCTTGATCTTAAATCGAGATAAACTTAAAATATTATAAACAAATTTCCTTAAAGCGATATTCGTCTTTAGGAGATCTAAATACATAATAAAAATCTTGTCGCAGGCTTGTAACATTTTTGCTGTGAACTAGTGTTTTTAAGATATTAAAGACTTAAAATATATATTCATCTAAAACATTTTATATTCATAGAAAAGTTGTTTATACTAAAAATTATGTTAAATATGAATAATATGAAAAAACGTGCCTTTCTGGTTCAACAGATAGAATATTATTATCCGCATCATTTACAATTTTCAATTTCATTACATTCATTTCAATTTAACTCCATTATATTCATTTAAATTCAATTTTATATTTGTATGGAAAGTACATACATACCATCCAACACATGTATGTAAATTCAAACACATGTTTATATTATGAAAATATCACTGTATTTATGTACTGTATACCAGGGTTATAACTTTTTAAGGTTTTTGCAAATATCAAAACTACATTCCAACACACACATACATACATGTTGTATTGTACTATTCAAAATAAATTTTTAAATAAAAAGGGGGTTTAGAAATTGTTTTCGGTGCGGAAAGTTTTTGCTCCGAATTGATTTAAAAAACGATATTTATTATCGGTGCAATATTGTCCATAAGGTGGTGACCTATAATTTTTTTCGCTTCAAAAAAGTTATAATCCTAATGTACTCACTTATCGTTATTGAATCATCTCATTTATCACAAAAATTTATTTCCAATCACGTCTTTTGTTGCAAAATTATCATAAATAAATAAACATAAATGTATGAACATTAGAGCGGCATTTTTGTTTTCAAGTTTCGATTTTTATAAATTATTGTAGAGATTATAGAAGCACTAGGTCTAAAAGTTAGATGGCGTGAATTTGAGAAAAATCGTGTAGCATTAACAATTTAGACTTCTGATAATTTTTCTAAAACTACTTTAATAAAAATATGTTCTGCAATACATTATTTATTTTATCAATTATGGCAAACTAAGTACGAATATTTAAAATTTTTTGAAATCGGACTAACGGTTTTCTCTAAATTGCGACTTGATTTTTACTAAAAATGGAGTTTTTTTCCTCCATTCTACAAATTTTTTAAAAACGATCATAAATTTTGGTATTTTTGCATTAGCCAAAGAGATAAAGCTACTTTTTATTTGAGCACAATTATGACAGCTAACTTGTAAATTTACCTACAAATATCTAGAAAATCCAAAAATGTACATAGTAAAATTGTTGTGGTTTTCAATTGTATATACACACTGAGGGATCTTCTACTTTAAAAATATGTAGTTGTTTGGATTGTAAGACAGTCTCTTTATTTTTACTGTAAATGTCAGTCATTTGTAGAACAAATTGAATTTTTTACTAACATTGTAGCTGTTTTATGATTTTACATTCATATTTTTACCGTCGTTTTTTGTTATTTAAAAAAAGTAAATATTTGTTTTGTTTTACGTATGTGGTTTTTATTACAATTCCCTGCGGGAAATGAAGGGTCGATTGATCCAAAGTGGTAATTCTGTGGTATATGATTGGGAAGCACGTCACGAAACTGGTGAAACCAAAATTGTGGTGCACCAAAAAGTGTTAATTTGGTGAAATGTGCAATCACGTGACTATAATTATGGTGACACAACATTCACTGGTTGGTACCAGATACACCACGTAACTGGAGAAAAAGTAACATAACATCAAAGTGTACTGAAGCAACTAGGGTCGTTGCAGTTACAGTTGGTACTGGTCATTGAACTGACTCAAAACCGTTAGCAGTGGATGAAAACATGGCAATTAGTATCAAAGGATGCAGTTCCTTGACTGCTACAAAGTGGACTCACCACTGAAGGAATGTCAGATATGGCGATTTATCGCCAAACGTCGCGATCTTAAAATTAGTTTGGCAAGTTCATTTTCGAAATGCCGGCTGGCGATTTTTCGAGTGAATGGAGATTTTACACATAAAATATCGCTACCAAACTTATTCAAAAACTTGAAACACTTACAATTTTAATATTTCTGCATATTGGTTTCGAAGTATTTGGTTTAGATATTTTACAAGGTTTCTGGGAACGATTTGTAATTCTTTGGGAGCAAAATTGAAGCTGAGTATATATTTTGTTACTCTGCTTTATAAGTTGTACATTGAATTTGTGCTAAATTGTTGCAGCTCCTTCTTTTTATAAAGATACTTTTGTGAACTTGAATTATAATACAGAATGCAATATTAAAATGTTCATGAAGTGATTTTAGAAGTGTTGGAAAATAAAAATTAGTAGAAAATGTTAGCAAATAGAGCAAAAAACTTGCAAAAATCTATATTTTGAATATCCGGACTTGTTGTCTAGTTTATGTACTTTTCCAAATTTGAATTGTTATAATGAATTTAATGTTATAGTTTTTTGTTGGGTATAGACAAAATACACTATTTTTATAATTGATTTTTGTTGTGCCTTTTTGAAGGTTTTTTGAGCAGGTGGTATGACACGCTGTTTTGAATAAGTGCAGTGACTGGTTCCGGACGGGATATTTAGCAACCCGTACATAATATGACACACGTTGAATAAAAAGTGACAGGTTACATGCTAATTTCTTTCCGCATGCCCGGCGACATGTACCCCTTAGACCAGTGCAGTGGTACTTTACAAAACTATTCCACACAAACTACCCCTAAAACAGAACACATTTCGCTTAATATGTGACCAGTTTTCCTTGAACAATTTTCTCCAGTTCTACGATAAGTACACCTACACCAGTCACGTGATAATTTTTTCCCACTGGTTCTGTTGCTTATCACATAAATCCTAAAATGGTCATACTTTGACATACTTTGGTACGATGATAGGTTACCTTGGTCAAGTTATTCGCCACGTCACACGGTGCTACAAAGGTAGCAATTGTCAACTCCTATGACAAGCCCATGTTAAAAGTACCGGTCACTTTCATATAACAGAACCGAAACTGGGACTGGTTCATACACACAAAGTTCTGGTCACGTGACCAGAACTCACAGCTCTGATCCCACCAAATACAGAGCATTACCTTGGCGCCATGGATATTCGGTTTTGGCGTTGATTGGGCTGGTTAGCCGGGCTATACAAATGATTTTTTGCGCTTGGGGTTATCGTAATGCATCCATTTTTTTATCACCAGTAACAATACGATGCAAAAATTACTTCTTTTTGTAGCGTTCAAGCAGCATTTCCGACATGCAATTTCCTTGCTTTTGAAGGAATCCCAATGCTATTAAATATAGGGAAATGGCTTGTTGTGTGACTCCCAATGATAGTGCAAGTTCTTCTTGCTTTTGACAACTATCTTCGAGGAATAATGCTTGCAATTTCTCAACTTCAAACTTTTTCAGCTGACCAGGTGTCTCCTTGTCTTCTGTGGCGAAATCACCACTTTTGAATAGCGGAAACCATCGTTCACAAGTATTTTGAGTTGGTGCATGTTGACCGTAAGCTTCTAACAACAATCGATAACTTTCAGCGGTCGTTTTCTTTAAATGAAAGGTGGTTATCAGACTTAACCCCAAAACATCGTTTTTAGGCACAAAATTCGACACAAAGTTCTGGTCACGTGACCATACCAGTGACTGGTCCATTTCCCGCAGGGTTGTTAGTAATTTTTTGAACAGCAAAAATAAATGACAAATGTTAGTTGAATTTAATGAAATGTTAGTTGTCCTTTCTTCAAGTGAAATTTCATTTGTTTTTGACTACAATTGCTGTAGGGTTTACCTTTATAATATTCTCAGTGCAAGATTATTGAAGGAATATTAACTTTAAATTTTGATTTTCGTTAATAAATGTCGAATGGTTTTGTGATGCGAAACTTATGAAAAATCGGATTACTTAACCATTGGCGAACTGCGCAAAAAGCCTCCGAAGTGTGGACAAAAAATTTAAATCAATTTTAAAAAACAATATTTTTTTTAAATTAAGACACAATTATGAACAAATGAAAGCATGTTTTGCTTGTTATTTCAGTGCAAAAAACAAAAATTCTAAGATCATTTTTAAAAATTTCTAGAATAGAGAAAAAAGATTCCTTTTTTTCGTAAAAATCAAATAACAATATCTCTAAAACCGGTAGTCCGATTTCAAAAACTTTTAAATATGCGTGTTCAACATGCCAAAACTAATAAAAAAAAATGATGTGTCGCAGGACATATTTTTATTAAAGTAATTTAAGAATAATGTTCAAAAATCGAAAACTTTGGTAACGGGACGCCACGGGTTAAAGATAACCGATTTTGTTTCCCTTAATTTGCACCAAATAAAATTTTAGATCTAATACTAAAATAATCTGAACAATAAATTCGATTTTTGCAAAAAAAAAAAATGCCGTTCTAATGAACGTGTATATTCATACATAGTCCTTGTTTTGTTTGTATAAATTGTGTGAAGGATTTTTGTTAATTACCTGCTAAAACCAGATTAATATAACATCATCTTATTTAATAAATTACATTTTAAGCAATTAAACAAACATAAACAAATATGTACTTTAGGGCGTTTCACCATTGAAATTTTTTTGTTGCAACTGTTAAAGCGAAGTATGAATACTTACGGATCAAAAGAAGCTTTGAGAAAGAAATTCAAGGGACGTACGCGTGCCTAAAATGTGTTTTGTGAATTAATTACTTTTATTTAGGCGGAATCATTTGGGTAATGATTTATGTAGTTTTGTGAAAACAAAGCGAATAAGAGAAAAATATCCATTTTATCGACCCCTATAAAATATTTTGCGGCATTCATATATTGCTTTAAGAATTGCAAAAATAAAAAAAATGGTAACAGTGAAACGCCTTAATTTATATGTTAAAACAATGTATATTAAAATTTCCCACCTTAGAGGAAGGTAACCATAATCTGCATGTGTACATGCCTACACTCATATAAAAAAGTCTGTAAAAGTTACAGAACAATCTGTCATTGTTTTAGAAAATATTAATAGGACAGCAGATAGTTTTTCTAATTTTAGCAAAACATGACTACATATTTTTGTTTGTAAAGAAAATTAGTAAAAAAGAATTAGTAACAGTTACTAAAGTTTAGTAAAATTTTAGTTAACTTTTTACAGAAAAACGATGTGCTAATATCAACCAGATATTTCACTAAATATTACCAGTAGACTGAAAACATATAAAACGAACCAAAAAACTTTGATATCAACCAAACTTGCTTTAGAATTTGTACATCATATAACTATAACCTCGTCCAAATATAAGACACCTAATCGCACAGGATGTTGAAATGTCGAGTTTCAAAATATGAAAAATATTCGAAATTTTTAAAAAAGCAATCGTTATAATTCTTCATATTTTTTTAACAGCTTTTGTTACGAGAGTCATTTATACCTCATTTTAAAGCTTCTTAAATGGTTTTACTGGAACACACAAGTTATTCACTTCCTCAAGACAAAGCGCATTGTTTTGTTTCAAAAAAAAAACCTTTTTAGAATCGGCCCAACCGTTAAATTCGAAAAATGCATTTAAAGGAAATATCGCGTAAATTAAATATAGGACAAAAAGTTTGTTTATTTATTTTTTTATTTCTACGAATTTTTCGACAAAATTTTCAATATAAAGGGTCCGCCAAATAACTTTTTTTTTTGAAAATGCTATAAAAAAAAAACTACTGAATATTTTCTCAAATTTCTTTTTTATTTGAAAATACAATCCTTCCGGTTAATAATGGAAAATAATTTCATTCAAATGGCTGCCTCGGCTGGCCATGCAGTATGAGCTTCATCTGAAAAGATGATTTTTTTTTGGCGAAATCGGCATCGGAAAAAAAACGTTATATGGCGGACCCTTTATATAGAAAAAAAATCAAGGGTTTATACACTTATAGAAATATACCTGTGAAAAAAAAAACTATAAAGCTACACAGAAAAATCAGTAGGCACCAACAATGGAATTTGTAAATTAAACACCATCATTTTTAAATTAAAATTTATTTTCTACAATTTTTTTTGTCTAACGCTTGTAAATTGTAGTTTTCCATATAAAAATTCTTTAAAAACAAAAATTCAAAATTACAAAAAACTCAACAAAAGGGTGATTGTAGTTACAAATCATCATTGTTGGTGCCAATTAAAAAAAATGTTTTGTATTTACAGAAATGCTCTATGAGGCATGTTTAATATTACAAACAGAATTTAGTAATTTATTTTTATGTACTAAAATTTTGTTAAAAATAACGTTGCAAAAAAAAAAAAAACAGTTAAAATTAGTAAGATAAGTAAGGTCAGCAAATATTATACTGTTAAATTTACAAAATTTAAAATGTATTCTAGTTAAGATAAAAAACACAAAACAAAAAAAAAAATTGCAATATCAACAAACTTTTTGTTATATTTTTCTTAAATTTAGTTGAATTCAAATAACAGAATATTTTGCTAAAATCAACAGAAATATTAGATAAAACATTGCAACCTGCTGATTTCAAAAGTGTGCTATTTTTCCAGCAAAATTTTGAAAATTTTTGCGAATTTTAGCATATTAATTTGTTACTTTCTATTAAATAATATTTAACTCAACTGTACTTAACTTTTGTAGATTCAACAAATATACTCTTGATATTTTTACACTCAAAACAAAGTCTGTAAATTCAGCAACATTTATGCTGGGAGGATCCCTGCAGACAAATTTTTAATATCTTAATATCTTTTTTGATGATATTAGCAATTTTTCTGTAATGATCCTCCCAGCAAAACTGTTGCTTTCCTGACTGAATTTTTTTAAGTGTATCTTACTTATTTGAACAAAAAAAATATTAAAATTTTAGCAGTTTTTCTGCAACGCTATTTGTTTCCAGCCGTATTGTTTAGAGAGGACCCTCAGGTGATGACCTTTTTCCAATTTTCTAATTGTGAATCACATGATTGTTCTTGTTCTAATGAAAAATTCAATAAAAAAAAAAAAATTTAGCTAGTCTGCAAATATTGCGAACATTTAAGAAGTGCTTAATCAATAATTTAGCTAATATTCCTGAGATTATATATTCCAATTTTAATATCTTAATGAAGAAGGGTATGAAGATGCCGTTGAAAGAAATCTTTTTACCTTTTTGACCCTTTCTATTAAAATTAAAATTATCTCGCGTTATCGGATTTGTACGTAGAGAAGATACCTCTGGTACCTTCCTAGCTCCAGTGATTTAAACTGGGTGAGTAATGGTTCCCTTTTACCTTTTTTTTTATCAAATTCGAACCAAGTTGTTATTGAAAGTTCGAAAATTAGGTTTTATTTACCCTCAGAAATATTTATTTTTAATGGTTAGCAAGCTGTCACTTATTTGGATAACATGCGAATTTTGTGAAGTCAAAACGCTCAAACGATAAGTATTATTACTATGATTACACAGTACGACAGCAAAAAATACCTGGGAAGTGTTACAAATTTTCTGGTAAGTGTTACCGAGTACCAAACACTTCAAAGTCTTGAGTTAAGGTTAAAACTCGAGGTTTTCTTACCTTTATACACTTATAAGACTTGAACTTAGTTGAATACTCGTATAATCCGATTTTAAGTTTCTAAGCGGATGTAGAAAGAAGAATGTGGAAAATTTCCAACTTAGTTAAATATATTCCGATTTTAAGTTTCTAAGCGGATTTAGAAAGAAGAAAGTGGAAAATTTCCAATGGTATATATATATTATCTGAGTTAACTTGAGAAATCTGTGTGAATTTCTCCACCAAACACATTTTTTGTTTCGTAATTTTTAAAATTTGGAGAAGTTTTTAGAAAGTATTTTGTAAAGAAATAACAAATTTGTGACATACATTGCAAAGAATAAGAAGAAGAAGAATTATATATAAAAATTATAAGAGAATGGGCATCTGCAAACGGCCTGAGCTTAAACGCAACAAAATCGAAGGCTATTATAATTCGTGAAACGGAAACTGGTATCTTACCAAAGATCCAAATTGACAACTCGGAAATTGAAATTGTAAATACTGCTAAAAACCTGGATGTTATATTCAATAGGAAACTTGACTGGTCTGACCATATAAATGCATTACATGGTAAAACATATGGAATGCTAAGAAATCTATTTATGACACAGTATTATATACTTTTTAGGGTTAGATTATGCTTGCCAAAACGTATTTATTGCGAACACATATGTACGGATATGAGCTGTTCACCAAATGTGATTCGATAAGTATGGAAAGGCTAAATGTAACATATAATATTATTGCTCGATATGTTTTTGGCCGCTGTAGACGGAGCCGGATCTCAGAGTACTCGAAACAGATATGTGGTATTCCATTTAAAAGTTTATTAAAATACCGAACATTATTGTTTTTTTCATAAAGTAATATACACAAAATAAACTGAGTACCTGTATAAGAGAATAACTTTCTCTGTGTCCAACAGAGGTAACAGAAGTAACTCAGTTTGTCATCGCAAACTAATATCGGAAAGACACTTCCCAGTAAATTTTTTTTCGTGTTTTTAGAAGCAGGATATACCAAATGCGCTGATGTAAGTGCTTAATATTACATAATACTGACAAGCATAGTTTTCGTATAAAAATAAACAAAAATTTTGAGCTTACTGTATTCCCTAACCAGGATGCAGGTTGTAAGCAGCTTACCCTAATCCCTTATAAGGATGCAGGTTGTAATGCAGAAAGTTTCATATCGATCTGTACCAATTTTCACGAGGGATTTCCGATTCTGTTTGGTATTTTCGAGTATGTAATAAAAAATAATTAGACATTTAACTGTTTCTAAAAGGCTAGCATGTGGAGCGGTAAAAAAAAATAAAATGATTATATTATATATCAAAAATTTTAACAAGAAAAAATTAATATTTGTAGAATTTTATGTAAAATAAATTATGTATGTTCATATTATTACTTTTAATCGTAATAATGCAGACATGAAAATGATTTTACTGAAAGCCATGAAATCACAACTTGTTGTAAGCGATAAAATCCGCGCTTATTTTTCCCAAAAGTAATGCTTCCAAATGGGAATGCGCCAAATAAAAATCATAGCATATGTAAGCTATGATTTTACAAACCTGCTTGTATGTAAGCAGCGTTTTTAACTGGGTTTTACCTAAATGCAATTAGTCTTTGGACCGAAGTTCCTCCCAATATTTAAAATATAGCAATGCAAACCAATTAAAATCTGCAATAATTAACAGTTTATGATAACAAAATATCTCTTTATTATTATTATATTATTATAAAAAATTGTAAAATTTATTATTAAGTATAAAAATTATTTTATTTTAACAAATGCAATTGCAACTGTGTCATCACAGTACTTTAATATAAGACTAACTCTTGTTGTGCTGCAATGTTTCAATAAATTAATAAATAAATAACAGTACTATATATGAATTTTTTAATACAGCGAATTTTTTTATGAGTAAAAAGCAAATTCGTTTTTAAAAAAACCGTTAAAAATTTACTGAGTTATTTTATTATTAAAATTTTTTTGCATAAATGCTGCATAATGTTTTTTGTATTCTTTTTATGCGCTTTATATGTAGTGAAGCTCCTAGCATGATTCAGGTACTATTTTAAAAAACACACAAATGGACACATAATACAATATTGGTACAATAGTGTTCACCAAACTGTTTTGCTTGAAAGCCAAGCAAAAATTAAAATTTGTCTTAAATTTGATTTTACTTCGGATATACTAGTTAACTTAATAACACCCAAATGAAATATGCGGCAGAGAGTAAATATATATTCATATGATAAGCAAAGGTGTCAAATAGGACAAGACGAAATCAATTTTAAGAAAAGGTGAAAAATGTTCATGTAATTTGCCTAGGAGCAAAAATTAACAAACCTATCCGCTAAACAATCCGTTCGAAATTCGGTATTGAAAAATTTGATTTAAGAGATTCAATTAGTGCCTGAATATATTAACAATTAACAAAAAGTTTTCCAAAATTTAAGTTTGTTCAAATGATGTAAAAATCGAGGTGTACCCATATGTGGACAGTGGGCGCTAATGATTTACTATGAAATACTTCGATGTAAGCGCATATTTTTAATACCCTCTACTAACTATTCTACACACGATTGCTACAGCCTGAGGCCCGCATGTTACGAATCACTTTCATACTGAACCCAAGTTAGAATTTCAACAAAAATTTGCAATGAGAGCTTTTGCTCACTGTACGTGAGTGTACCTCAAATAAAAAAGTTAATAAAGTGAGCAAAAAATTTTGCTGAGTCAGCAAAATTTTAGTCAAGAGGGTGCTGGCAAAAAAAATTGCTAATGTCAGCAAAATCTTTTCTTTTAGAAATTAAAAAACCCTTGCCAAACATTAATAAAATGTTTGCTAAATATTAGTAGACGGAAAAAAAATCAAAAAATCAAAAAATTTGTAGAAAATTTTTACTTTAGTTAATTTATTTTGCTGAAAATCATAAAACATATTTTTTGATTCTTTTTAAAATAATTTGTCTTTCAAATACTTACATCATTGGTTGTCTAAATGATGCTATCTTTCAAAGGAACGTTAATGCAGCAGAGAATTACAGAAACGAAACGAAAAAATAACAAAATGTAACATATACCCAAAGCATATATGCAATAAGAAAAAGGAAACATAAAAATTCACCTAAGATGCATGTCTTTCGCTTTAGTCTGTCTACCTGCTGCATATTTGTTATCAACTTGATTACTCAATTTGACTCAAATACACGTTTAATCTTTTTTTTTAATTTATATATTTTATTTTGTCTTTTATTTAATTAATAGACAATTACTTTCAGAAGCCAGTGAAAACGCAATATTTAAGTTGTTTCAATCCACAATTTTGTTTTATGTATGAAAAACAGATACAAAATCTTCAATGGTTGATTTTTTTAAGTGTCTTACTAGAGTTGTACTTTTTAGTATAATTTTCCTCGTCACTACTACATCTTGACATCTAGTTCATTCTGAATATAACTTTTAATCTGGTTGTCGTTCACACTATTGATGTGCTAGTCAGCACAATTTTTTTAGCAAAATAAATTAGTAAAACATTAGTAAAACATTAGTTCAAAACAGTTAAGTGCTGACTAAGTATAACTAAAATTTTAGTTTAAAATATAATTTTAGCAAAAAAATTTGCTGAAAAATAGTATACCTGATTTACAAGATGTTTTACTGTATTTTCTACTAGCTTATTTTTTTGAGTGTAATTTGACGTTTTGTTATGATTTCTTTTTTATGCAATTTAATAATAATCGTGTGCAATTAAAATAAAAATGTCCGACAAACTTAATAAATTTTGCTATATTTGTTGCTTATTTACTGATATCGGTCATAAGCGTGATTTTAAAAACAATATTGGAGTGGTAGAAATATACAGCTAAGTCTTGTTAGTTAGTTGTTTTCTTGTTAGTTTTTTGTTTTTATATACATCGAGATTATTTTTATGTTATTGTTAATTTATAACGAGCTTCCAACCTCCGTGTATTTACGAAAATAAAGCAAATCAAACATTTTAGCTTGGTGGATACTAGTATTTCGATCTGGCTAAAGATCTCATCAGAACACGAAGTTTTAGAAAAGTTAGAGACTCCATAATAGGCAGAACTTTAACAGAAAACCTGTTAATTATTAATTTTGCTCAATTCTTGTCTTCTTAGTACTCACTTTTACAATATAAAGTTTTGTATAAATGACAAATCTGGTTCTCGATTTTCTATTTTGCGCCCATTTGTGTGTTTTAAAATAGTACCTGCATCATGCTAGCAGCTTCACTACATAGAAAGCGCATACAAATTGGACGAAATACAATATGCAGGCATTTATGCAAAAAATTTGTGTTAATAAAAAATTTAATAATTCAGTCAATTTTTAATGGATTTTTAAACGGCAAATGTGTTTTAATAAATAAATTTTGCTTTTTTGCTTTGTTACTAAATTCTAATATATTACCTTCCCAGGTATTTCAACTTCATTCTTTTTTGAATCACTATGTTTTGTATCACAGTGACATATATTTTTGTTAAATGTAACTGGTTCATAAATATGATTAAACTTATTTTCCCTGAGTGTTTAGAAAGACATAATTGTTTTTTTTTTTATATTATTTCCATAATCAGCTGCCTAATACGAATATTTAGTTAAAATTCTTTTACATAAAATTTTCATATATGCGGACAGTTTTTCCCGTACTTAGTCCCCATTTATATAAAGCATTCCTAAATGTCTTAATCAAATAGAGATTATACCAAAGGAAAGAGATATTTAAAATTTCATGGCGATATCTAAAGTGGTTCGGGCATGCTTTGGCAAAATTTCAGTTTATGGGGGACACCCCTGGAAAAAAAAAATGCCACGCCCCCTTAAATGACCCCAGGAGTGAATGAATAAGGGGGCTCACGCCCCTTATGGGCGTGGCAGTCGGAAAACGACCCGGCCCACCTACGTAGACAATATGGGTATCAAATGAAAGCTAATGTCTTCACGATTCCAAAAATAGCCGTAGTTGCCAGATCGGGCAATTTTTGTAGCCGATATGGCCATTTTGGCAAAATTTGGGGTGGGGGAAATTTTTTTTTTCTTGAAAGCTTCTGATTGGTTAATGAAAATTTGTTATACTGGCTTCGCTTAGTAAAGTTTTTCTGCGTGAGCGGCCTACGGCCGGGCTTAGGGGTTTTTAACTCCAGTATGTCTTAATTCTAGACGGCGGGGATCTCGAGTGCTCGGCCTCTGGCCGAGCTAAAAGAAATAAACAAAAAAAAGTCCTTCCCCCATTTTATAAAAATTAACATATCTTCCTCAAATTCTGGACGATCTGGCAACTACGGGTATTTTTGGAATCGTGAAGACATTTCCTTTCATTTGATACCAATATTGCCTAAGTAGGTGGCATGGGTCGTTTTTCACCCCCGCCCCTATTTAACAAAAATGGCCGTATCGGCTGCAAAAAACCGCCCGATCTGGCAACTATGGCTATTTTTGGAATCGTGAAGACATTAGCTTTCATTTGATACCCATATTGTCTACGTAGGTGGGCGGGGTCGTTTTTCGACTGCCACGCCCATAGGGGGCGTGAGCCCCCTTATTAATTTTGATTTTCGTACTCCTGGGAACATTCTGAAGGGGATGGCATATTCAGATTTTTTCTCTAGGGGTGTTCCCCATAAACTGAAATTCAGCCCAGGCTTTTATAGAGAGAATTCCCCTTTTTTTTAAACCCCGAAGAAAATTTCAAATTATCCAGTCTACGACGGAAGAGCAACCTTCAATACAAAAATGAGTCTACTACACTGAGTGATTTCTCTGCATGATATTAATGAGTTTTTGTATAAAAGCAATGCATTTTGTATTAGAACTCGTCCATTGAAATTTTTCATTAAACTAATATAAGTTTTCGTAAAATGTTGTTATAAATATTATTTTATGTATTAAAAGTTTTATCAAAAAATAGTTTCATAAAAAGATTGAAGCTTTCCATCAATTAAAAAAAAAAATCGTTTACTTTAAGAAGAAAAGTTTCATTAGTTGATTGAAATTTTTCATTATTTGTCATCCACTAAAATTCTCTCTGTGTAGTAAATACTTTGCAAGTTTTACTTATTCAAAGTTATAGAAGACATTTCCCGCTAAGAAATCAAATCTAAGTTTCGTCTTTGTAAAAATGTTTTTAGTTTTCATGTAAATCTGAATCTAAACATTAAAGGTTAATAAATTTCTGTTAATGCTAAAGGAAAACTTACAAAGAAAGTCTATTTAGGGAACACATTTTGTATGTAATGGATTTTAGATATGATATAGTGCGAACTGAATTGATATATAAAAAGGGATATAAAATGAGGATAGCTACAACTTTCGAAAACCTATTATTTCTTGGATTTTTATTAAGAGATTTGTGCAGAATAAGATGTTAGTCTTTCGTTAGATGCATTTTTTTCGTAAAGTCACTTTGGAACAAGAACGATAAAAAAAAAAATACAACCAAAACATAGTAATTTTTTAAAACGTCTTTTTCGCCGCTAATACTTTGACATGGTACTTATGCAAAAGCAGATCTATATTAAAATTCGTTTTTTACAGTATAGCTTAGTTTTATAATAGTCCGAGTGTATCAGTTGGTATACTTTCCTTGTTAGTCAAAAATAGCACACAACCTCTCGTGTAAACCTTAAGAAAATATTTTTCCTTTTAGGAGGAGTTTTTTTGGAGGATGGTATAATCTTTTACTTATTGAAGTAATATGTATAAGGCAAAGTTAAATGCAATTAGAGAAACCTTAATGAAAATACAGTTTAAAATTTTTTTTATGTATATAACATGCGCGTTTATATATATATACAAATATCCCAGCAAATCGTGTTGTACAAAGTTATTAATTTTTTTTTTTTTAATTTAAACAAAATCCTGTGTTTAACCAAATTTGTTTTTAAATAAAATAAAATTTACAAGTTTGATAGAATTTTTATTATAAATAAAAATTAGTTTTTTTTTGACCTTTAATTGTGCAATGAAAATTAATCAAGTTCGAGGCCATACTCTGTATTTGTTTATTAGGATATTGTCCTAACAATAACACACTGCTACAAAAAAAACACTTTTTGTCAGAACTTGAAAACCGACCTAGTGGGGGTTGTAGCCTAGGTGATGACATACAAAAACTGTTTTCAAAAATTTTAAAACTCCCTCAAAATTTAGAGTTATTTTCAAAAAACTGTTTTAGGGTAGGTCGTAACACTTTAGTACCTCTAACTCACACATTTTTTGACCGATTTCAATATTTTGAACGGTTTTGGAAAGGCAAATAATTAAGCTTTTATGAATTGTATTTATAAAATATATATTCCAAGAAATTAGATGAGTGTTTATCAAAAGTTTCTCAATTTTTTATTTTTTTTTTTTCAACAATAGTTTCAAATTCAACAAGAGTTATTTTATTTTTTTTCTAAGAAAACCTATCTTTTTTTGCACTGTATTTTAAAGACAATTTTATATAGAAAAAAAACGAGATATCATTTGTTAAAATCGGTTTATATTTGCAAAAGTTACTAAACTGTTTCTAAAGTAAAAATTTTGGGATTGCAGACTTTTCTTTTGGTGAACCACTTGACTACGTTTGTAAAAAATGTACAAAAGTGTAAAAAAAATGTACAAATAGCTTAACCTAAGTTAACATGCATAGTTAAAAACAGGTGTTAATGAAAAATTGAATAACGTTTACAATTTTCATCCGATTTGAAAAATAAAAACCATGTTTTGTTAAGAACTAAATTTGCTTTATACGTTGTAATAAATTTGTATAAGCTTTCATATTAAAATAAGCAATGAAAAGCTACTAAAATCAAAAAAGTTTATAAAATTCGTTTTTTTTTGTAGGTATTCTTAACAAAAACAATACTTATAACTCACAAATGTATCACAAAATGCACTTAATTTTAAAGCGTAATCAGTTTTCTTTCCAAGCCCGTTAAAAAAATTTTACAGGTCGAGAAGTTGACAAACATCACTGAAAATTGTTTTTTTTAGAATAACTTCTGAATTTGAGGGTGTTTCTGAAATTTTTTGACACAATTTATAATGTACCCAACAATACCTATAACCCACGCTAGGCCGTTTTCCAAGTTTTTTTTCTATAGATTTTTTGTTATCAAATTTATTAATTGACCACTTTCAGGAATGTGTTGATAGATAAATTTCGGGAATTTCCTAGGTTCTTATCACCAGAACACGTTTTGAAAGAAGTGGCAAACCTCTGCAAACCTAATTTTCATTGTAAAATAAGATTTTTAATATAAAAATAAAATTTAAAAGCGATTCTAAAACACCTTTAATGGTAATTACATTCGTCAGTTATGTGGTGGGACATGCTAGCCTTTGTGCCTAATTATTTAAATATGTACATTAGGGTGCCAATTAACTATATGGGAAAATTTTTTTGAAGAAATCTGTTTCACGCCAAGCCCCATATTGGTTCGAATTGCTAAAAAAATAGTCGCTTGAAAATTTGAGCTCAATCGGATGAGGGATAGGGTGCCCATGACCCTCCCAAAATTTGCAATATACCTTATTTTTGAATTTGATTGTCAGTAACTGCGTTAATATTTATTTTTCCAAAAAAAATTGTTAGTAAAAGTTATAGAAAAAACTCAGAGGAACAACTTTTACTCACAAATTTCACTTTCAACACTTGGATATTGACTGAATACTGTAAGAAGCATAAAATCGTGATACGGAGCTTTTATAGGTGATGGAGCTCAAAACCAAGCTTCAACGTACACTTTGACAATAAAAATATGAATATCGCAAAAAGCATTTAGTTTAACCTCTGTTAAATCTAACTCGTCTCTAAATAAAAATATTTTAAGGTTAATGTAAAGTTCCGTATCACGATTTTATGCTTCTTACAGTATTCAGTCAATATCGAAGTGTTGAAAGTAAAATTGCTACAGTAGCTTTGGAAAAATTTTGAAGTCACCTGTGGTATTTAGGCACAGAAAATGGTGCTATGGCATTTTTTGATCAAAATTTACCAATCGACACCAAAACAAAAAAAAGTGGTAAAAGCTTTCAAGAATGAATCTGATGGAAACAGCAAAAAGGATTTAATAAGGAGTAAGATCGAATAAATCCTAACGCAGATTATCGCTTATAACTTCTTTTATGCTTAAAAGTGAGCTTTTTTTTAATCAAGTTATCTTTTAAGTTATCTTTCGCCAGATGATGTGTATAAATTATTAGCGAAATCGGATCATTACTTTGTTTACAAATGGAAGCTGAACAAAAAGTGAGTAAAGCAGCTTTTCTGCCATTTTTAGTGCCCTAATTGATAGGAGCATACCATTTCCAAAAAAAATGACAGTATTGGAAACTTGCTTTGTAGCCTTCATCAATAATGTAAAAAGAATCTTAATATAATTTAACAATTAAGCATATTTTTTTCTACGAAATTTAAGGGTTTTTTTTTTTGTTCAATGTCCATTTGGAAACAAAGTAATGATCCGATTTCGCTAATAATTTATATGCATTATTGGCGACTTTTTAAAAGATAACTTGATTCAAAAAAGTTCACTTTTAAACATAAAAAAAGTTATAAGTGATAATCTGTCTTGAGATTAATTCCATCTCACTCCCTAGACACTCTGAATGTAGCTGACGTTATCAAAAAAGGAATTGCGCAGTTTGTGAATACAAAAACTAAAACATTTTTTAAGCGTTTAGATTTGTGTGAAGAGTTTTTAAAAACAACCCCCAGAAAATGGCCGAGTAACAAAAAGTTAATCGAAGCTTAAAAGAACTCTTTCAGGTTTAAAAGTAGTGAACGATACCGCCGAGAGGGGAGTGAAATTAATGCAGGATTATAATAATATTTTATCAAGAAGCAAAGAACAAAAATAATATATTTTACAAATTGTTAACGACTACCGTTTACGTTTTCCAAATTGCAATAACTATACAAATTAAAAGAAAAACCAAAGCCATAACAAAAAAAAAAATACTTGCCACAAATAACATTAAAATAGCAATGTATCAATTTTTTTTTCTCATGTAACGCCTATACTTAAGTAAATGAAATCACCCATATAAACATATGAGTAAATCCATGGTTTTTCGTTTATTTTTTATTTTTCTAATTCAGCATATATTAGAGATACAAAAAAAAATTTGTGAGCAAAAGTTGTTCCTCTGAGTTTGATCTATAACTTTTACTAACAATGTTTTTTTTGTAAAATAAATATTAAAGAAGTTATTGACAATCAAACTCAAAAATCAGGTATTTTGCAAATTTTGGGAGGGTCACGGGCACCCTATCCCCTCATCCGATTGAACTCAAATTTTCAATGTACTATTTTTTTAGCAGTTTTTTTTTTTTTAAAAGGCAAGCAACACTCAGTAAATTGTTCCTATTAATTAATGTGTTGCTTTCTTTGGAAAGGAGATAGTGGAGAGATGAAAGGTGGTTATAGATGAAGGGCTTCAGACATGGCAACACTGATAAGTCTTAGAACAGTTGTTGCTCGCCACCTGATGTAGAGTTTGCGAATTTATTGATGCTTTTTGTTTCATAGCCCTGATTCAGTATTTACTTCCGTGGGGTAAAATGCTATGGGAACACCGAAGGTGGGCGCAGCGATACATATAAGTGATAGAAAAGTCATACATATTATTTGGGCTTGGAGTGAAACAAATTCCTACTTTGAAAAATAACTGGCAGCCTAATCTACATCCACTACATTTTTTTTTTTAATATAAAATTCAGTTGACGTGCCTTTACTGTGTTTTGGATTTTCCTATTAAATATTGAATTTACACTCAGAAATTTTGTTACTAAAATCTACTGAAAATGACAGCTAAAACAAATTGCATTAATTTTAAAAAATTAAAACAAATTGTATATTTTTCGATATTTTTATTAATTTGAGTTTAAGATAATTTGTTTTTAATATTTATTTTAACAAATACAGTACAAGGCCATTATAAACTATCTAAAAGTTTAGTTATTTTTATATTAAAAAAAAATAAATAATGAATACTGACTTAAATTGCTAAATTTTGCAGCATTTCTAAAAAAAAAGTAGGTGAAAAATCAAAATTATAAAATCAAGTTTTTATATGTTAGTTAATGCCGTTAGTTTATTTATCCGCACAGGTGTGCATGTATGTATGTGTGTATACATAATTTGTTATTTCAGTTGCCACGCAAATTTATTGAATCAATTATAATTGTAGCGCTACAGTTATATTAATTATAGCAATACTAATTATATACAACGTACGAGTATGTACACTAAACCTACCACACAACATCTAAAAACATATATGTATGTGTTTATTATGTACACACACATACTCGTACGACAAATATTTACAACTACATACAAGTTTTATAATGTAAACTTTAGTTTTGGAATTACTTAACGTGGAAACACTACGCATTCATAGATTAATAAAACTTGAAAACGTATTAGGGTACGAGTAAAAACGTTCACATATAATCATGCATTATTTTATATAAATATATATGCTGCTTCATGCCATTATATATAAATGTATATTTATGTATGCACAGCGCATACTTAAGGGACACGGCCAAAATTGTCCCCGAAATATGCGGTGTATCGAACCAACTGTCCTTATCTTATACGCTAGATGTATGAAAAGGCGCGAAAACTTTGCGGACAGTCCCCAAAGTAAGCAAATGTCCCTAAACTATGCGGTGGAACGAATAAATGTCCCTAGAGTATGCTCTGTGCATACATATGTTCCTGTATGTTTATAAAGGGTCCGCCGTCTAACGTTTTTTTTTCAACTAGTGCTTATTTCGTGAATGGTAACACTTAGCTCATGTCTGATTTGACAGATAATTAGTTTTATCCTTCCGCTGAGCGAATATGGTCCGTATGTTCGTTATTTTGTGAAAAAAGTGAAAGAAACTGGCATCCTCATCGATAAACCAAAGCGTGAAAAGCCAAAAACAGTGCGTACACCCGAGAATATTGCTGCTGTGGCAGAAAGTGTGCGTGAAGCGCCATCAACATCAATTCACCGTCGTTCTCAACAATTGAACATTTCGGAGACATCATTGAGACGAATTTTGCATAAAGGCCTTGGTATGACGCCATACAAAGTCCAATTGGTTCAGGAGTTCAAAAAAAAAAAGTTCTTTGGCGGACCCTTTATATAAAATTTGTTTGTTCTTATTATTTTTTATACGACGCCATATATAACTATATCTTATTAATATCAAGAATATTTTCCGTTTTTTTTTATATAATTTTTCAAAAAGTATATATTAAAGCTTCATATATCTTATAAAAGACAAATTTGTTCTTTTAAATGAGATAATTCTTTTTAAAATCGCACTACGAGTTCAATAATTACAACCACTTGAAGAACAGTATGTATTTGTATAAATTTTGAAGAAAATACCAACTTTAAGCATCGATAAAACGTGAACCAAAACGAATTAAAATAAAATCAAAATACTGTTTCGTCATACAAATTAGGAAAATACATATTCCAAGTTTCATGCACCCAAAAACCAGACTCGATAGTAGCAACCATATTTGTTTCCAAACGAATGCTTTGGTTGCTGCTACCAAATTTTTCAGATGTAATAACAGTCATTCCATCGAAACAACAGAAATTATGTCACGACAACAGAATTTCGATTTCCTCAACAAAAATTTGATGATAACTACCAAAAAATTCAATAGCTGCAACCAAACCATTCGATTAGCTAAAAATACGGTTGCTACTACCGAGTCTAGTTTATGGGTGTACAAATTAAAATGTATCGAGCTGATGACCATCAATATTGCTTTTTAAATGACCTCCTTGCAATTTAGAATTGCCAGAATCGTATTTTTTAAATTCACAAATTTATTTTTGTTACTTTAAGTGAGACAATGTACCAACAAATTTCCTTATCAGCAAAAGCCCGTTTTCTTTTTACATGAAAAGTTTTAAACTAACATTACGCTATTCAAATTACACGCAGTGTCTTGTTGTGTAAGCATGTTATTTGTATGTTGGGACCAGGTAAACTTTTTGTGCATACAACATGCATTTGAGTATTTGGTAATAGGCGTATTTTATGTTTATATGCATGTTAAACACACATGTTGATTTAGATTAATAATGATAAAACATGTAGCCAAAATATAAAGTGCAATTTTACTTGACATAATTTTGCTAAATATAACAACATACACTTATAAAATATAATAAATTAATGCATAGAATTATCTTGAATTAATTAAAATGGGTTTAAAAACGTATCTCAGACAATAGCAGTATATTTGACCTAACGTATATACGTTAACTCGAATAAAATTAATTTTTTTATTTCATTTCATTTATTAATAATCATATAATTACAAATTAACCATAACCGAGCACTAGCTACTATGGCTTTTGGTGCGTTGTAGCGAAAACAGACCAGTGCCTCTGGTGGAAATCGAACCCACGACCCCCGCTCTGATAAGCCAGCACGCTACCAACTAGCCTTCCGGGCGCACTCGAATAAAATTAAATTATCTTGTTATAGTGCTTTTGGAGTTAACGGATTTATAATTGCTAATATATGGGGAATATTTTTAAAATTAGTAAAATAAATTGTAATTTTTTAAATAGAACCATAAAAAATATAAAATTTTCGGCCTCTTTCCCTTCAATTTTGACCAAACTTGGTAAGGAAGGATTATGTCATCGTACAAGTTTTGTGTTGTTTGATATTACGTTTGCATAGGAAAAGTAAATTCGCTGTTTCTTAAATTCTCTGTTTGTCAGAAATATACGGTTACCCTACGTATGAGTGATATTATTAAAAAATTAAATTACTCATACGTCAGAGTGGTTAAATAGAAGTTTAATCAGTTGTGTTATTGTGTTTTATACCCTGTTTTTAGATGACGTTTTTTTTCACACAAACGAAAAAAATTTAACAAAATACGAGGGCGGCTCAATAAGTCCGTGACGTTTTGAATGAAACACAGTTTTTTTGAAAAAAAATTATTTTTCCACATAATCTCCTTTTAGCTCAATACACTGAGTCCAACGTTTCTAAAATTTTTGTATCCCTTCCAAAAAATAGGATTTTTCGAGGTCCATAAAATAGTCATTTCTTGGCCAAATGGGGTCGTTTTTTTTTAAATCCTAGTTAAATCGGTCCAATAAGTTGGCATAATATTCGCCGTTTATTGTTTTTCCCTATTGAAGGTAATCGATGTGAAAAAAAGGGTTGTCATCACCTTATTGGCCACGATTACGTTTATGGTCAATTGAGAGCAAACACGGCACCCATCTTGCAGACAGCTTTCTTAAACCCAACTGATCATTTAAAACCGAAACCACTCAGCCATATGAAATGCCTATCTCATCAACAATCTCACGTAGTTTTACTCTTCGATCGGCGAACACCATATCGTGGATTTTTTCGACATTTTCGTGTGTATCAATTGTCCATCCAGAACGTTCAACGTCATTTGTACTTGTGCGACCACAACCAAAGTCAGTAAACCACTTTTTTACCATTGAAAACGATGATGCAGAGTTCCAATAGTATTTATCAAGCTTTTCCTTGGTTTGATTGACGGTTTTTCTCAAAAAAATAATGTTTAATGAGCACTCAAAATACACTTTTTTCCATTTTTAAAAAAATCCACGAGGTTGTATGTTTTGAACAGCTGTTAAACGCAAAGTAAATGACGGAACTTGTTCAATATTTGACAGTAGTCCATTAACAGGTGGTACTTGATGGGAGCAGTGTTGCATTTCATATAACTACGAGGGAACTTCGAAAAGTTACGGACTTATTGATCCGCCCTCGTACATATATGTATATAATACAAAAAAGAGCGAACGTGTTTTTAAAAGCAGTGGTTAAAAAATAATAAAGATTTTCAAATATAAAGAAATCAGTGGGGGTGAATTTCTTATTTTCCTTCCCCCTGGAACTGCGACTGCATATATAATAAGTAAATTAACGCGGTAACTGACACATTGCTCTATATTTTATGCTACGTTCACATTGAACCCCAAAAATACGTTCTCGATTTAAAATATGTAAGGAATTTGAAATCGGAAAACTAAAATAAAACGAAAATTTGTACATTTAAATTTTTTTTTTTTTTTAATACTAAACAATTTAAGTTTATTTTGTATATTATATGAACGAAAATAGAACATATTTTGATTTACTCGATTAATCGATCAAAATTGTTTGAGTTATTCGTTACTCCAAATTGTCCAGTTTAATTTACTCGAACAGTTGTTTAATTAAAATTCATCTATTAAACGAGTAACGGTTAACCAATTGACTACCCTGTAATTTAAGCATTTTATCCTGCACAATTTTTTAAACTAATTTTTAGTAGATTTTTCTGCTATATTTATAGGTTTTTGGCCATAAGTATATTAGGTGAGAATACATTTTTATTTCATATAAGCTTTTATTCGCTATAGTACTAGAAGAAGCTGACATATGAAATATTTATTTTGAAAGTGGCATGAATCCCATTGTTTTTAAAATTAGATATAAAGGGGTTTGCATTTGAATGTTTTTGAAGGTGTAAACGACAATTTTTGTAAAATGTTTTTATACACATCTCATCAGGGGACATTAAGTTTATTTATACTTTAAATAAATTTATATATTGTTGCGAAAACACACGTTTTTTAATTTTGAATGTGCTCATACCACTTTCAAAATAAATACTTTCTAAAAAGATTTGTTCATAAACATATAATTTTTTAGTTTTATTGTAAATTTTTTTTAGAAAATTTGATAATTATCGGATTTTTCACATTATAAGTTTGTGCACATAGAGCATTATTTAAAAATTTTCAAACGTGCTTTAGAAAATGCATTTTAAAAAAATAACAAAATGCGAATTTCACTAAAATTGTGATTGTTCGAAAAACTCGAAAGGCAAATATTCAATCAGGAGATTAAGGTTTAAAAGACCCAGAAATTTTTTTATGGGGCGAAAATCCGTGTTATTCAACATAAAGAACAATCCAAGAATTTCGCTAAAATTTCAGCGATCTTTAAAATTTTGACAAAAAAAAAAAATTGTGTGCGGTGAATAGAAGCCATTGAATGCTATGAAACTCCATGATTAATTAAATGTTTTTGAAAATGTACTTATACCACTTTCAAAATATGTGCTTCCTATAAAACTTTATAACAAAGAAGTAAAAAAACTAATATTTGATTACTTTAACATCATTTTTTACGAAACTTTATTTTTTGACAATCTACTCTAATACAGTGCTAAATCATATTTTATGTTTCTAGATTAAGTTCTGTTGTACCCTATTTTACGGAAGTGTCATTAACAATAAGGTTTTTTGGTCCTTTATGTCATTTTTGTTGTGAACTCCCCTTCAAACAATAAAAAAAAACATGTCAACTTAAGTATCTTTGTTGGTTTGATTTTTTTTTGCTCTTTTTTGTATAGAAATAAGTCATCATTTGAAATTTGTTCTTTTTTTTTTGTGCTATAAATTTTTAACTATATGAACAATTGTGGCTAGTTAAAAAAATACCTTACTAAACCAAAAAAAAAAAAAAAAACACAAAAAAGAGCAGAGCTCAACAGCATTGTACGCATAGTTAGGTTTCCTTTGTCACAAATAATAGTTTTTGTAACAGCAATTTATTTTTTTTTAACCATTATTCTAGAATTGTTCATTTTATTCGTAGATACATACATTCATTCACCAAATTACTCAACCTTAAATTTTTGCCTTTGGGTGGTTTGACTTTTTTTTTTTTTGTTGTTAAATGGTTTCATTTCGTTTTTATGGGGAAAACCTTTATTGCAGAAAAAAGGGTAAATAAAAATATGTATCTAAACAAATATAAACCTTTTTCACTAGAAGATGTATTTAAATAAATTTGTTTTCCGTTTGCAATTGATTGGTGTTTATGGCATAAAAAAAAATCCATCCTACCCCCTCCCCAATATAATATATTTTTTTTTGTGACTTTATTAAACTAAAATTAAAATTTTATATATCTTGTCGCTTTATTTCTTCGTATTTTTTTTTAAATATTTTTAATCAATATAGAAAAACTCAATAAGACAGAAAAAGGAATTGTTAAGGGTTATAATTAAAAAATAGTAAATTTAGGTGTGTTTGATAGACCCTGCCCGCCACATTTATTGTAAAAATTAAAAATGTTGTTTATTAAGTTAAATAAATGAAATTTGTTACACGAATAAATAATGTACTTTCTTATCTGTCACCTTATTTTATGTGCAATAAATACAGGGTTTGGTCAAGTTAGCATGGACATGACATACAGTGCCGGACAAAAGTATTCACACAGCAGAAAACTTTATTTTAAATCTTTTACATTTTTAAAATGAAAGCTATTAGCCGTATAAGGTATTCAACAAAATTGTTTACTAACTTATTAATAATTTAAATATCAGAAGTTAGGCTCAACTGAAGGAAGTTCTGTTGCAAGAATGGCAAAATATTGGAGCTGATGTTAAGAAGAAATTGGTTCATTCTATGCCAAGAAGATTAAAAGAAGTCATAGCAAAGAAAGGCTACTCCAAAAAGTATTAAATCATGTGAAATTTTATTTTTTGTACAAACATTTGAAGCTGTGTGAATACTTTTGTCCGCCTAAAATAATACTTTGAATTGCATATTTAGTTTTTTCTTATAATATAACATACTAAGAATAAGTGTTTTGTTGTATTTTAATACTTAATAAGCTAATCAACAATTTTGTTGGATACCATATCCGGCTAGTGGGTTTCATTTTAAAAATATAAAAGATTAAAAATAAAGTTTGCTGCTGTGTGAATACTTTTGTCCGCCACTGTATGTACATAATATATATTGAAGATCTACTTAAATATTTTACAATTTCTCTTGTATTTGCGTAAACTATTTATTCAATTTGCACAATGCCTGTTATCAAAAATGATGAAATTCGGTTAACGAATTCAGAAGTTATGTGTGAACTTTAAGATTTTTATACATTTTATTAAAAACTTTAATTATTTGGACCTAGTTCGCTATAAATTGTTGGCGATACAAATAATACGCCGTTTTAGGAGTCCGAAAAAGAGACTAAAAACTTAGGGTTGCAAAAGTGGAGCAACTTTACTCAGTGAAGCCACTAAACTGCTTATCACATGGAAGAAAACCTCTAAGCCCGGCCGAAGGCCAGTCATGCAGAAAAAATTTACTCAGCGAAGCCACTAAACTGCATATCACATAGAAGAATCCCCCTAAGCCCTGCCGAAGGCCGGTCACGCAGAAAAACTTTACTCAGCGAAGCCACTAAACTGCCCATCACATAAGAGAAAAGCCATAAAGAATTTACAATAATAAGTTCCAATTTTGGGCTAATCGCATGATTTTCACCTTATAAATGATTTTTAATACAATCATTTAAATAGTCTTATAAAGGTAAATGAATTTCAGAAAATGTATTTAATTCAAATAAATTTTCACATTTCCACATAAATAGTCTTAGTACATTTACCGATTTTTATGAAATTTCGTTTTTAATATCAACTGATGCCAGGAAATGTTTCGCCCACACTTCGGAATGTATATAGTACTTTTTTTAGTATTTTTGTGATCCAATTACCAATAATTAATTTGCAATACATGAAGTCACAAAAATGCTTCCAGTTAAATAAATGGCAAAAAAAAAAAACAAATCACATGTATAGTACCCACTACTGACATTAAATTTTATCAAATAATATGAAACCTTAACCTCCAGGAAGGCCCAATAATTTTCTGAAATTATTCAAATTTTGGTAGTTTTACTTTTTATTATTTCTTAAAAAGAAAATTTCTAGGATTAAATAATTCATGGAAATACGTTCTCGAAATACTCCAGTGTAGAAAATCATTTTAATATAAATACCCAGCAAAATTTTTTGGAACAGATTACCTTTGAACCTGTTCTAGAAAAGCTTCTTTTACCACCGGTTACATGGAACCCGTTCTAGAACAGGTTCCTGGGAGTCGAAATGTAAGGTGTTACTGTCCCAGTACCAGTTCTATAATTGGTTCTAGAACCAGTTCTAAAGCAACCTGTTCTTGTTTGGAGGTAAAGAACCTATTGCAAATAGGACAAACTCCATATAAAAAGAACCAGTTGCAGAACAGAAATTAGAACCTGTTATAATACAGTATAAGTTGTTCTGCAACCAGTTATTTGGATTTTACTATTTTACTGGGTAGTTTATATATGAGTACATATTGTCATTACAAATCTTAGTACTTCTCATTTCTTTAGGTGTTTACCATATACATACGATATATGTTTACCTGTAAGGACGAAAATAATGAGTCTTAAAATATATACAAAACAAACCTCATTTAATAAAAAAAATCGTTTTTTTTTTATTGAAAACCTTTTTTTTAATAATATGTGCCTACACGGATTTCGAACCTGGGCGTTCAGGTTGTCAGTCAACAGCTCTACCTTCTGAGCAATCTCGACATGTTAGAAAAACAACATAAATGACTTGCTTGCACAAAACGTCATTACTTTCAAGCTTACAACAAATCAAAAATATTTACTAGAAGTGAAAAAATAATGAGTATGAAAATAGATTTTAAACAAATTTGTAGGTCATGACTTTATATTTATGATAATGATAAAAATAAGTACTTATTAGGTTACGCATTATTTTTTTTTTTTTGTATTAAAATGATGGGTAAATTAACCAATTTTCTCCAATTTTCATTCAAATCTTATGATTTACCAGTATGTATGTATTTACCAGTATGTATGTATTTACATGTAGTTTCAATTCTGATACCGATATTTTAATAACTTATATAAGATAGATATTGATAAAAACTTTCAATGGAGTCAATTTTGACCCTATACCTAAACTTGAAATTGTGAACCTAAAAAAAAACGTGTCTAATATTTTTTTTGTCCTCTTCAACATATATAAGTTTCATTCAAATATGATAAATACATAAAAGACCTTCTGCAACATTTGGCTAACAAATTTGTAGTTGCTATCGTTGGCATTACCCAGGGATAACCGCATGGAGGTGATAGTACAAAATTAATTGGCTTAAGAGTTTTCTCCTCCAGTCCGTCCAAAGCCCGACATCGGTGATTAAAGTTGTTCTGCGTGACCGGACTTCGGCAAATTTTTTCTGCGTGACAGGCCTTCGGCCGGACTTAGGGGTTTTCGCCTATGTGATAGGCAGTTTGGTGGCTTCGTTAAGTAAATTTTGCTGTGTGACCGGCCTTAGGCCGGATTTAAAGGTTTTCTTCAATGTGATAGGCAGTTTAGCGGCGTCACTGAGTACAGTTTTTCCATTTTGCGATTTTATCCAAAAAATTTATTCTGTTGTTATTTCTATGTGTTTTCGAAAATAGAGATGCATGTAAAATTTGGAAACGGGTGTAGAGAAAGCTACGTGTCATAGATCGTAAAAATTATAAAATTTTTTAAATCCTGAGGAAATTTCCTTTCATTAGAGTACCCACATTTGTATGTTAATAAGCGTACCGGTTTTAGGTCCCCTTAACCAAAAATAAAAAAAAAAATTTTAGTTCTCAAGGTTTAACACCCCATAAAGTGCAGTTTAGCCAAAAGTTTACCTTATTTTTGCAGGGACTCATATAATTTAGTTTTTGCCACCCTTAAAAATGTAAATATAGAAAAAAAAAATATAAAAAATAATATAAATTTTGTTCGAAATGGAAATTATTGAAATTTTAACCATCTAATTTAATAGAAAATTTGTTTAATTGAATTGTGTTAATGTTAAATTTAACAATGAAAAATTGTGTTAAAAATTAAAGTGGTGATATCAGTGTTTTTTAATTTAACACCTAAAAAATGCAAGTGATAGATTTGACAGTTCAAGTCATTAAATTAAACCATTAGGTGATTTCGAAAATTCCATTTTTCATACGTGGACAATCACCGCTTTAATTACCGTGTTTTACACAATTCAAAATTACAAAAAATTAGGTGAAGTGATGCGTTGTGATTATAAAAATGGCCATATTAATTTTAAATTTACAAGACTGATTGGCAAACCTAAGATGAAGCAAAAAAAATAAAATAAAAAATAACAATAGTCATCAAAGAATTATGAATTCACTTGTTGAATTGTGAACAATTTCTAAAAAAAATAAGAAGTGATAAAAAAAATATATCACTACTTTGATTTAATTTATTATTATTTACTCACCATATACCTACTTACCACAATACTTAATTTATATAGAAGAGAAATAATTTACATATTTTTCATCAATTTTCTTTCAATTATCTTTAGATTCTTTTTCCAATTCACTCCAACGCCAGCACTTACATTAACATTTTATATGATTGTATTAACTTTTTATGTTAATGCTCATATAACAATCATTTCCATTCAATATTATTAAACATTCTTTTCTCTTTCTCTGACATTACAGATATGATTTAATGGCTGGTGTAACACGTGCTGAGGCGTTTTTCTCCTTCAATTCGGGTGATGTTCAATATGGTATTGAAGCTGATAGACGTTCAAAAATCTTAAAAGCCTACGTGCGGAATACGTATACGTATCATTTGAATGAAATTTTTGCCACCATTGTTAATGAGTATACAGATTGGGAAAGGCCAGTACAACATCCAATTAATATAAGGTAAGAATGTGTAATAATAATAAGCAAAATGGAAATATATATTAATTTGCAAGGAACCGATAAGTTCCTCTTTTTTATATTTTTTATTAAGTTGTTGGGTATTAATGGGAAATTCTTTATAAAACAACGATAAAAGGAAAATATTAATTGAACCTTCATTTCGAAATATGATCAACTTTGGAATTGTATTTATTGTTAAGAGAATATTGTAACACACAGGGATATTGCAATTCAATTGTGACCAACAGAATTTAATCATTATTAATTTAAAATTCATCATCAGAATAATTAAAATATAGTGTAAACCGAAAATATATAAAATTAACCAAAACACAGTCACATCATTCAAACTATTGGTTTTCCCGATCAATATTGAAAAAATATTATGTTCTACATTCCCTTTAATAACAACAATCAACCACTTTTTGTAGATTTTATACCTTGAATAAAAAACTTGAACTTAAAATCGAATATTAGTTTCGCTGTATCTAAGATATAAGTTTTCCTTACCAATTTTAAAATATTACAAAGTTTTTTAATAGTTTTGGTAACTATAATAAAATATTAACATTAGCAATCCAATTTCTTTTGTACATACACATCTATTCTTAGACATTTATATTTAAACTTGAAAAACAAATATTCAAGGTAGAAATCTAAAAATTGAAATTCAAATTGAGTTTAGGCTAGAGGTAAAGCAATTGCCTGACAAGCAGAAGGTCACCGGTTCGAGTCTATTTTTTTAAAGTTTAGGTAAATCTAAAAAAATATTGAGATCAGCAACCGAATTTCTGTTGTAAATAGAAATCTATTTTTAGACATATATATTTAAACTTGAAACAAAAAAACATTCAAGGTTGAAATTGCAAAATACAATTTCAAATTGTGTTTTGGCTAGAGGAAAAGTAATTGCCTGACAAGCAGGAGGTCTCCGGTTCGAGCCCAGTTTGTGGAGAATTTTTTATTAATAAATAATTTTAAAATAATATAATTTTTTTTATTGTTTTTGTAATTCTAATGGTTTTTTTCTTTTCTGGAAAAAAGTTTTGCTTTTTAAAGTGCAAACATTTCAAACATTTCATCCTCGCCCCACTAAAATACTTCATTTTTACAAACAGAATAGAACACAATTTTATCACATATTGCTTTCTTTAAATATGTGTGTTTATACAATATTGTAATGGCAGTCCCGGTTCGAATCTCAGCCAACATGAAAGAATTTTTTTTAATAACTATTTTTTTTTTTAATTAAGTTTTAAGTTAGCTTCATAATTTTTTTTATAATTTTTATGATAATTTTGTTTTTTTTTTAACTAATTTTAGGTCAAAAATTATTAAATACTTGCAAACCGAAAAAATAAAATATTATAACATAAAACAAAATGAATAAAACTCCTAAACTATAATAAAAAAAAAAAATAGTGGTCCAATGACGGTTTGAACCTGGGACCTTATACACCAGAAGCCAGCACACTACCCTTCGGCTACCAAGGTGAGAGTTTTCTCGCAAACAACTTTATAATATATATACATGAGATTGATAAATTGACAAAAACCAGGGCAAAAACAACCCTGTAAATAATTTGAGCGCGCTAAAATTACACTTTTTGCCTTTTTTATGGCAACATTATTAGAAAGAAACACTCAGGGTGTTCACCTTATTTTAGAAAAGAACACAAAAATGGAAATTTGAGACCAAATCACAAACAAATGTAACATTTTTGTCAGAAAAGAAAACGCCATAAGAAAATATTAAGATTAGAAACCAAATTTCTATTGTACATACAAAACTATTCTTAGACAAATATTTAAATTTGGAACTAGAAAATATTCAAGATTGAAATTTAAAATAATGTATTTATATTGGGTTTAAACTAGAGGTAAAGTATTTGTCTGATAAACGGAAGATCGGCGGTTCGAGTCATATAATTTTTGCATTAATATAATAAATTTTGTTCAACGCATGTGAATCTATATTTATAAAATTCGAAATTTTTAAATAAATGTCGGTTGTTACAATAGTATTAAAATTTAATAGTAGTGATAGTAAGTGGAACCACTAAAATACTACAAAACTGGTTTCTGTGTGTACATTCTATATATTTTTTTTTGTTTTTTTGCGATTCCCTCAGCCAGTGTTACCAGAATTAGGGGAAAATCCCTAAATTTAGTTCTCTTTGCTTTAAAAACTGCAGTGGAACCGAAGTGGAAAAGGTGCAGATAGTTTTAATCAGTCAAAATGTATGTACATTTTCAACATAATGCAAATCTGCTTAAAACGCAGTTATTTCTACTTTTTCTTTAAAATAAATATATTTTGATAGACAATATTTCACAGCCAACAAAAAAAAAAAAAAAACGAGGAAATCCAGTAAAGCGTTTAAGAGGCATGCAATATATATATATATTTTTTTTTTTGACATTTTTTCATATTTAAAAATTTTGCATTAAATATTTCTCTCTTGTTTCAATTTTACTACAAAATCAATTTAACATTTTTTTATCTTACATCCTCCGAAAGTGATCAAATGAAATGACGTTTTTGTGTTGCCTAGGGATAATTAAGAGTTGAAAAAAAATTTTCAAACTTTTCATCTATCCTGCACACTTTTGATTGATTTACAAATAACTAGCAGTCAATAAATTTTATCAATATCTAAGTTTAGTACACATACATACAAATATATACATTGCCATTTATGTGTCATACTACAACCAAAAATTTTACACAAAAATTTATATAATCACAAAAACTCTATGGAAAAAATCAAAATTTTCTATAAAACCAATCAATTTTATTTATTTTATACTTACCGCACATAAATATGTATACAACACCAAATAACAAAAGCAACACATAAAAACCTTTAACAATTTCCCACAAATTACTAAATTGTATACACACTTTTCAAATGCCACAACAATATATTGAGCAACAAAAAAACAGAACAAAAAATTGGAAAAAAAACTTTAGTTTTGTTACACTTATAACCAAAATAAGTAGCACAACAAAAAAAGAGTAACTTTCAGCACCTAGCAATCGACAAAAAAAATAAAAGGGGGCAGGCAGTTGTAAACCCAAATAAAACACCTCCATAAACCAACAATATTTTTGATTATATTGATTGTAAAATCATTATTATAATTTTGAAAGTTAAAAAAAAAAATTATAAATAAAAAGTGTGTTGAAATAAATATAATTTTGATACATCAAATAGGAAATAAAATTTTTTAAAAAAAAAAACGTATTTAAAACAAAATTTTAAAATCTTAAAGTTTGTAATTTTAAATAGCTCTATATTCAAAGTTTGTGATTGGATTTCTCAAATTGAAAATTCATTAGATGCATATTTCACATTTATGAAACTTAAAAAAAAAAATACATTTTAAATAAAAGCACTTTTTTCTTTGCTCCCTCTTTAAGCTTTTTTTACCATTCATCAATCGAAATAGAATCAAATTATGCCCTTCCTGAAACGCGATTACATCTAATTATCTCGACTTGTGTAAAAAAAAAACCCTTATCGATTATTTCAGTACAAAAAAATTTCTTTTTTGTATAATTTTTAATTTTTATATTTTCAACATTTTTTACATTTAGAATACTATGTACCCAGCAAAAAATTTCCGAAAAGGTAAGCGGGTTTGTAATCAAGCATTTTGGGCAGAACGCATTCCTTACTAGATTACCTACTCGATTCTTTTGATTCTTTAGAATTGATTATTTTTTTTACCGAAGAACCATTTACTTTATATTTTTAAGAACTACATACATTTTTTAATAAAGAAATAGTTCCATTGTAAAAATAAGAAGTACTTACATATAAAAAAAAAGAAGTAGTTCCATAAGCAAATTCAACTTTTACTTACACGTGATTCTCCTAGGTCACTCAAATATAACGATCAAAACTCATACGGAAATAAAATCCTTAAAAGTGAAACATCGAATTGTTATGATAACATGGGTTTGTTATAATTTTGGAGCTATAAGCCACGAAAATATAAATTTTTCAGAAAAAAGCACAATTCAAATTTGAAAAACAAAAATATGACTCACGCACAATCACCCTCGAAATTTTATTTTACACTCACTCACGATAACGTCAGTAATTTCAACTTCCACTCACAATTTTCTGCTCACGTGCGCTTCCCTAATTTATACCTAACCGCAGTTTAACAAAATTTAGGCAACATGCAATTTCTGTTTTTAGTATTATTTTTCTGCAAATAAAAATTTGTTTGATAAAATATATGAGATAAATTCTTAAAAATTGTATAACTTCTTTTTTAATAATTAGGAAATACTTCCAATAACGTCCTTTTATTAAGAAAAAGTATATGATTACTTCTTGAGTACAAAAAGTTATACATATAAGTTAATAACATTGTTATTTCCTTTTAAGTAAATAATTACATTGTTATTGAGTTCATGCTTTCTGGTTTAAATTTAAAGAACTGATTACAATACTACTTGCTTTTTTGACTCTATTGTTGGAATGAGTTTGGTATTGCAGTTACTAATTTGGCAATGAGATATGTAAGCAAGTGTGGGCATCACTTTCTTTTTGGAATGTGTAATTTTTTCCTGGGTAGGTAAAGACCACTGCAAATGTAGTTCAAAACAAATGAAATTTCATTTAAAATAAGTGAATTCAACTAACATTGTCATTTGTTTTTTAATGTTCAAAAAATGACTAACAATTGTAGTAAAAATGAACCACATGGTAGTAAAAAATAAACAAACATTTATTTTTGTTTTATTTTTTTTAATAACAAAAACCAACTGTAAAAAATGAATGTAAAATCATAAAACAGTCATTTGATGTGGGTTGTTTTTTTAAATGAACTTCAAGGTTAGTAAAAAAAAATTAATTTGTTCTACGAATGACTGACATTTAAATGAAAAATAAAGAAACAGTATTACAACCCAAACAACTACATATTTTTAAAGCAGAAGTTTCCTGAGTGTAGAAACGTTTTAAATACACAATATATTATTCATTAAAAACAGATTTCTTCAGGTTTATTATACCCAAAAATTACATCTGCATCAAAAATAAAATTTTTATGCAGATAAAATTATGGCGTTTTCATTTCTGGCAAAAATTTCGCATTATTTTTGCATTTAGGCCTCAAATTTCCATTTATGTGTTCTTTTCTAATACTCTCTGAGAAAAACGTGTTTAACTCACTTAGAGGTACGCCCTCAAAAAATTTACAAAAAAATCGTTTTATCAATCTCACGTGTATATTTATATTGTAATCCTGTTTCCCAGCAAATGACGTGGGGTAATGTGCTGTCTTCTGATGCAAAAGGTCGAAGGTTTAAAATCTAATTTGACCAGTCTTTGTTTTTTTGTTGTTTTGTTTTTTATAGTATTTAATTTATTATTTATTTATTTTTATTTCGTTTTATGTTATTTTTATTTTATTTTGAATTTTTTCTGTTTGCTAGTATTAAATTTATTTTTTTTTTTAATCTGAAATTCGTTAGAAAACTAAATTTAAATAAAATTTTGAAATGTTGAGGTTAAGATGAGAATAAACGTTTTCTCTAAAAATTATAAACACTATTAAGTTTTTTAAATCAGACTAGACTAGTTTCTGCCTCTTTTTATGGACAGGCGTCATCAGTGATTTTCGATTTTTAAATTGTATTATTATTTGTGTATTTATAATTGTCAGATTGTTTCTAAATGATAAATTATTCAACAACCTGCGGCTGTAAGAATCACACCTGCGCTTCTTCTTACATTACAAACGTAACAATACCAAGTCATGACCGTTTAGCGATCACACCCAAGTATGGCCTCGAATGTAATGCAGATAAATTGTAGTTTTCTTTTATTTTAGCTTTTCTGTTATTGTATACTGAGAAGTGACAACACTGACAACAAAAATATTCTATTTTTAGATTTTTGTTTATTTTTCGAATCTCCTACGTCTCTATTTCACAATGTTACCAGATTGACGTATGGTTTTTACGTTTAGTGTTGACAACTTTTGCGTTTTTAAGTTGAGACATCGATACAGGGCAAATTTTATAATGTATTTTAGTACAGTGTTATTTTCACGTCTTATAGACAGTCGCAATTTATTTTAACTTAATATGCATTTGACAAATTTAATTTAGAAATGTTGAGGTTAAGAAGAAGAATAAACGTTTTTCTCTAAAAATTATAAACACTATTAATTTTTTTAAATCAGACTAGATTAGTATCTGCCTCTTTTTATGGACAGGCGTCATCAGTGATTTTCCATTTAAATTTAATAATAAAAACTATTTAGTCAAAAAATTAATAAAACCAACTTCAAATTTTTTAACTAATTAAAAAATAAATAAGTTTTTAAAAAAATATAAAAAAATATTTTTTCTTTTGTCTGAGTTTTGAACCCGGAGATCCCAAATGCATGTGGGAATTTAACATTA
This sequence comes from Delia radicum, assembly GCA_021234595.1. Classification (NCBI taxonomy): domain Eukaryota; kingdom Metazoa; phylum Arthropoda; class Insecta; order Diptera; family Anthomyiidae; genus Delia; species Delia radicum. The sequence continues at coordinate 34,393,999 of CM037851.1, read as the reverse complement.
TTATATAAACAAAAAAAAAAATACAATATGTGATCAAATTGTGTTCTCTTCTGATTGTAAAACTTAAGCATTTTAGTTGAGCTAAGGTGAAGTTTTAAAAAATGTTCGCTTAAACAAGACAACATTTTTTTTCAGAAAAGAATAAAATAAAAATTAAATAAATCACATTGTTGTTAAAAGTCCAGAATTTTAAACTCTTTTACGAAAATTGCAAATAATACCATTACCCCGATTTACAAGATACCTTTTTACACGATTTCATTTTTACACGATTTTACTTATTTCTCGTGTAAATCGAGAAATGTGGAAATTACCTCGATTTACAAGGTTTTTTTTTAACAAACACTTTTCGTAAAAATCGAAAATCTGCCACTGTAATACAAAAAGAAGAGCAATTTTTTACGCCTTCTGAAAATATTATGAAACATTTCAAAAACGGGATTATGCTGCTTCATATGCTTTAATGAAATGTTCTATATATATTTTCTTACATAAATTAAACTTACAAACATCAATTCAAGTTAAAATTTTTCATTTTTAATTACAAAATAAAATTTTGTATTTAAAAAACATCAATTAAAATTACGAAATTTTATATTATATCAATTATATTTAAAATTAAGAACAACTCAAATAATATTAAATTGATGTTTCAGAATTTCAAATATTTACTAGCAGATTTTGTTTTTAAAAAAATTTAATTGCGAATAATATTTTCTATAATTCAAATCCAATATAAATCATTTCCAAAAAGTTTATGAAACTTTTTTATGAAATGATGAAGGTCTATGATACATTTGTTATATTGTGCTTTTTTATAAAACTCTTTACCATTTTTATGACAACTTCATATATATGATGAATAATAGCAGACAATTTATGAAACAATTTCATCAAAATGATGAAACTTTCTCCCTGAGTTTATTGTCAAACGAAAATTCTTTTTTAAATTAACTAAAGTATACTTTTTTCATATATTTTTTGTGTTTTTTTTTCAGCCTTTTAATATTTAGCACAAATTTTGTTAATGTTTACCAAGTATTTTTTAATTTTAAATCAACTAAATGTTAGCAAATCCATTGCTGAATTTACAATTACTTTTTTTTTCTGACATTAGCATTTTTATTTGCAAGCACCCTCCTGACTAAAATTTTGCTGACTCAACAAAATTTTTGCTGACTTTACTGGCTTTTTTTGAGTTTGGATATATGTTATAGGCCCCAAAGAGAATAAACCTTTTTAATATAAAGAAATCTGAAGACGTTTTGGATAAAGTTCTCGAACTATAATGTAGAAAACCTTTTTCAAATTGTTTTTAAAAAATTTTTGCTGGGCAACTGTGGCTTTATGTTTTATTTACATTTTTTTATTCCAGCTTAATTTGAACTAAACAAAATTTTTCCTGGTTCGTGATGTGAACATGTAAATTTTTTTTTAAATATGATTTATTTATTTATTTAAAATTACAAATAAGATAACACAACATAATACATACAAATAATGTATTTTTATACATACATGTCTCCTTTTTCTGCTAACACTTACAGAAATAAAAACGACAGGATATGACACAAAGAATACAAAATTATATCAAAAATTTATTGAAATTAAGGCACGCGTTAAAAAAATGTTAGCGTGCAAAATAGGACCTAATGTAATGCCAGTATCGGTCAGACACTATTGCTAATAAAGAAGAATTTAGATTTGACAAAAAATATAGCGATATTAACACTATATTTGACCTAAAAATCGCAAAGTAAACAACAGTTTAAAAACCGCATTTGGAGCCGACAATTCAGCCGCCGGCGCTTTTCAAACCTAAACGCCGCCGTCGCCGCCGTAGCTGAATTGGTACCGCCGCCGCCGAAAATTTAGTGTCGATTTGTTTCTCTGCATTCGAGTATATTTCAATATGAACTTTTGTTCCCAATATCTTAGCTAAGGAGTGTTTGGTAGTTATAGATAAAGGATTAACACGGAGCGATATACAATGCTTAATCATCGGCTAATACATACACAACAGATTAATTATGTCACACATAAAACAATTAAATTGAAAATTTAAATTGCTCATAATAAATGAAAAAAAGAACATAAAATATAATAAATAATTTGATGAAAATAATTGTTAACATTCATTTATTTAATAGCAAATCTATGTAACATCATGTTTATGTAACAAACACTATGGATTGTAAAAGAAAATCAAAAGAGTTTTATATTGCAAACCAAACTTAGATTATGCCAAATCATATAAAAGAAAAGTTTTATGAAGAAAGTCCGGTTCAATTCACTAAAATAAAGTTAACCAAGTTTGATATAGTTTTTATTAAAAATAAAAATTATGTTTTTTTCGACCTTTAATTCTGCAATGAAAATAAAAATTATTCAAGTTCGAGGCCATACTCTATATTTCTTCATTTGGATATTGTCCTAACAAATAATCTATAGAGTTTTTTGTTTTCAAATTTATTATTTGACCCTTTCAGGAATGTGTTGATAAATCTATTTCGGGAATTTTCTAGGTTTCCATCATCAGAACATGTTTTGAAAGAAGTGACAATCCCATGTAAAACATCAAACATTCATATAACCTAGCTTTCCTTGTTTTTCAATTTACTAAATCGTACGACTGTCGAGTATGTGACCATGGAAATGCCCATGTATATATATATATTTTATGTTACAAATTATAAAGAAACATTTAAATGAGAAAATATTATTGAGTCGAAATTAAACAATTCTGATTAGAAAAAGCGTTTTGGACCTGAAATTTTCTTTTTAATAAAAAAAAAATATTCTGCTAAACAAACATTTCTTTGGGGTGTACATATTTAAAATAGAATTTACCTCTTAGTGTCTGGCAAAAAGTATGAGATAACATTTTATACACCAGACACTACCATGAAATTGTATTTAAATGCTCAAATTAGAAAGGAAAATTAAGAGGTACTTTCACCTTTTCAATTATTACGTCTAACCCGCTGAGACGATTTCGTTTTCAAACCGCTATATATTATATGTGTTCATTGGATTCCTGGATTCCATATTTTAAATTTGTGAACATTAAGACTTTACGAAGCCAAATAGACAGTTTTAGAATTATAATATCGTACAATTATGAAAATCGGATCATGGTAAGATTGATAAATTTATTAATGGTGCCGCGCCGAATGAACCTCTGGGTCACACTGCACAGTACGTTGTACGATGATAATTTAAAATTTTAATAAGCTTAAAAAAATTGCTTACTTTAATGGAATTCAGTTTAAATTAAAAACACTTTAAAAACTAAAGTTAAAGTGTTGAATTTCTCTATAAACCATAAATTAAATTTTTGCCAGTTTCAATTTTATTTTTCAAACTACTCTCTATAACTTATAACTGAAATTGTTGTTTGTCATTGATGTTTTGTTTTTTTTTTTTAGATTAAATGTTATTGAAAATATATTTTGTGGTGTTTTCATTATGCAACTCCTGGCCACGTTCTACATTGAGTTTTTTTTTTTCTGCGATGTTTGGACATTGAAATGTTTTTCATGATTTTGTATTTTTCTATTAAAATTTTATTATAAATTCGACCACTGCCATGAATACTAAAAATAATTGCTTAATTTCTAGAAATAACCCAATAAAAACTCAATTTAAAATTTGTTTTTTTTTAACATGAAAACAGGATGTGGTAGAAATAGAAAATTGATTTTAAAATCGTGAGAATCTTTATAAAATATAATTGAACAAACAAACAATTGAAATATTTAAAGAATTAAATTTAAATTAAATTTTTTGCGACACACAAGTTGGAGATAAAAGTGTGGATAATAAAATACAAATGTTCACATATTTTAATATTTTTATTAAATATTATACAATTTAATATTTTTTTTCTTTCTATATTTACAGAGATGAAACTTTGGAAGCCTTAAGTGATGCTCAAGTTGTGGCACCAGCAGCTCAGACCGTAGATTTACATTCAGCCGATCATCGTAATTCATATTTATATGTATTTGATTACCAAACCAGATATGGAGATTATCCACAGGTAAGTTTTAAAAATATTAAGAGCAGTTATATAATAAATAAAAACTAAATATATTTATTTCGTTTTAAATTTATTTAAATTTGTTACATTTTATAGATATTTGTTTTAACTAAAGGGTCCGCCAAATAACTTTTTTTTTTGAACTCCTGAACCAATTGGACTTTTTATGGCGTCATACCAAGGTCTTTATGCAAAATTCGTCTCAATAATGTCTCCGAAATGTTCAATTGTTGAGATCGACGGTTAATTGATGTTGATGGCGCTTCACGCACACTTTCTGCCACAGCAACAATATTCTCGGGTGTACGCACTGTTTTTGGCTTTTCACGCTTTGGTTTAGCGATGAGGATGCTAGTTTCTTTCACATTTTTCACAAGATAACGAACATACGGACCATATTCGTTCAGCGGAAGCATAAAACTAATTATCTGTCATATCAGACATGAGCTAAGTGTTACCATTCACGAAATAAGCACTAGTTGAAAAAAAAAAAACGTTAGATGGCGGACCCTTTATTTGTAACTCACATACATATAAAAAATCAAAATCCAGTTTCAATTAAAATATTTGTTAACTAAATTAAAACTTTAATTAAAAAAAACCAAATTTGTAAACAAAATTGTAAAAAATTGGGAAACAAAACCGTAAAAATGTAAACATCCCAGCAAAGACACACATTACCAAATCATGGATAAAGTAATGTATTGCCAAAGGGCTTCACGCATTAAATTACACCTTACTTCATTGATGAATTTTACAGGCGATGAGCATAAAAGTAATGTGTGGACTCATTACCTTGTAGGGGGTAAAGTAGCTGGTTACTTATATGGTTACGTGGTGGGAAAAAGTAATGTTTCTGTAAATAGGTTTTCATAAAAAAATAAAAATCCATAAAAAATTTTTTTACAGATATTATTTTTAATTAAATAAATAACTTTTTTTTTATTAAATAAATTACGTGGTCATGATGGGATTCGAACCTGGGGTCTCTGGTATTTAACAATTAGTTAGGCGAGAGCTATCGATACATATAATATTGTATTGCTTAAAATGTAAATGAGTTGTTGTGCTTCGTATTTTTGTTCGTGATCAAAAATGTACACCTTACCCTCATGCTTACAAAAAATCAGAAAGTAATGTGTCTATAAATAGATTTTCAAAAATATATATCAATAATTACATTACATTTATAATTCATGCATTATGTAATCGATGATCAATAAGTCATTATTTTATGTTTTGAAGTAATGTAATTTGGAATGAGGTATCATTACAAGGTAATCCATGAGTGTTCAATTATCGGTAACTCATTACTTCTTGTTGGAAAATAAAGATACAGGTAAGGAGTACACATTACAAGGTAATGCATTACTTTATCGAACCCATTACCAAAGTTTTGCTGGGATAGCTTTAAAATTTGAAAAATTACCAGAATTTAAAATATCGCTTATATTTCTTAATTTTAAAAATTCATCAAAATTGAAAAACACCAATATTAAAAAAAAAACGCCATATAATTGAAAAATCGCTAAAAACGTCCATATCTCGAAAAAATTTTAAATTTTTGTCAATATTTTTTCGTCGGTTTTTTTAATTTTGGTCATGTTTTTAAAATTGGTCACTTTTTAAATGGTTGGTGATTTTTTAAATTTTTTTCCATTTTAGTGATTTATTTGAATTTGGCAATTTTTTTATATTTTTGATTTTGTTTTAATTTTGGCGATTTTTTTTTTTAATTTACAGAATTTTCTAAAATTTGGTGATTTTTTTCATTCTGTTATTAATAATAATAATGGTGTAGAAAAACGCCAAAATTTAAATGTAAAATCGTTAATATTAAAAAAATTGCCGAAATTAAATTAAAAACCTAATTTTGGAGTACCCATCTTGAACACATTTTTAATTTTGTCGAAATGCTTTTTAAATTTCAACGACTTTTTTAAATTTGAGAGATTTTTTGAATTTTTTATATTTCATTTTTTTAAATTTTAGTGATTTATTTCCATTTTGGAGATTTTTTTTTAATTTATATCTGTTATTGAAGAAAGTAAACAAAAATGCAATAAAAGTGTAGTCTAGTCAAAAACGACAAAGGTACAAAGTGCAGTTTGTAAGCTATTTCGGATGCTTAGACACATTCAGATTGTATTGATATGTTCACAAAAATTGTTCAGATTTACAATGGCTACAATTGTGCCATATATTGTTAGTGAAAAATTATGTGTCACTGTAAGTTATGCTGAAAAAAGCAAAAAAAAAATAACAATTTTCTCCTATATTTTTTCAAAAAGTGCAGGAAAAAAGGATTTTATGCACATAAAATGTTTGTAAAATTTGTTCAGTACACCCTTCACTACATTAGTGCCAAATATAGTTAAGCCACATCATCAAGTATGAATTAGCTGTTGGCCACAGACTGAGGACACCTTTTTTTAAGTGATCCACTGATTTTCAAAATCTTTTGAGGTCCATAAAAAAAAAATTCGTAGTCAAACTTGCCAAACCGAGTAAAGGATTAACCTTTGGTGGTACAATCAAACCTATACTGTCGAGTCCGTGCGTTTTTTTTTTTTTTTTTTTTTTTTTTTTTTTATTTATTTTATTTATTTATATGTATTTCCATACAACAAGACATACATCTTTTAATTATAGTATGGAACTAGAAGAAGTTATAGTAATACAATTTAATACAATTAAAAAAAAAATTAAAAAAAAAGGATGACAAATTTTAAAAATCAAAAATTAAAAACAGTTTAAAAACTACAAAAAAAAAAAAAAAAAAAAAATTACAAAATTTAACAATAGTGCAAGTTAATTATTAATGTTAGTTTAAAGTGTGTAGTTACGTTGTATTATTGTTCAAATGTTTTGTTATTTCGGTTTTAAAAGTGTTTACGTTGCTGCTTGTTTGTGCCCTATTCGAAAGTCTGTTCCATAGATAGATCACGTTATAGTAAAATTGCGATTCCGTTATCTTACTTCTGTGTGCAATAGGTATAACCTTATTCCCCCTGTCGGACCTGGCAAAAGTTATCCGATTATATAAATATGACGGTACTTTTGTATACACGATTTTGTGCAGAAGCGTAAGAGTCCTGATGTTGACCAGATTATTAAAAGTCAAGTTGTAAAGTTTTTTACTTAAGGTTGCAATTCTATCAATAGTGTGAAGACCAAATACATATCTAGCAATGTTATTGAAAAGAGTATTCAACTTTTGCTTACTAGTGGAATCACAATTAGCGTAAACTTCGCATCCATAAAGAAGTACCGGCATTAAATAAGTTTTAGCAATTTGCATTCTAATATTAACTGGAGTGCAAAGTGCGTTGCCCACAGAGTACGAAGCATTGAGTACGTTTTACCTACTACAATATTAACGTGATTATCCCAACTGAGCGTGTTGTTAAATGTAATGCCCAAATTCTTTGCTGAAGTTACGATTTCAATTATTTCATTGTTAATACGAATGTCAACGTTAATTTCACTGTTGCAATGTGTTATAAAACTCCAAAATTAAAATGTAAAATCGCAAAAATTTAAATCAACTAACAAACTGTTTGTAATATCCCTTTTTTTAATTCGTCTGTTTTTTTTTTTAATTTTGGTGATGTTTTTGAATTTTGGCCACTTTTTAAATTTTTGGTGATTTTTTTTTTATTTTATTTTCATTTGGCAATTTTTTTAAAGTTTTGTATTTTTAATTTTAGCGATTTTTTTTTATTTACTAAATTTAAGATCTGGTAGTTTTATTTTTTTCACTCTGTTGTTATTATGGGGTAGAAAAACACCAAAATTTAAAATTAAAATCGCTAATATTAAAAAAATCGCCGAAATATAATTCGAAACGTACATATTTTAGAAACATTTTTCATTTTTGTCAATATGCTTTATTAATTTCTACGGTTTTTTTTTGTAATTTGCCTGATTTTTTTTGATTTTTTTGATTTTTTATATTTTGTTTTTTTAATTTTAGTGATTTATTTCCATTTTTTTTATTTTTTTTTTATTTTTTTTTTTTAATTTTTATGTTTTTTTTTTTAATTTTGGCGATTTTTTTCAATTTAAGCTTTTATTTTTTAATTTTAGATTTTTTTTTTTTGAATTTGGTGATCTTTCTTTAATTTTGGTATTTTTTTAACTTTGTTATTAATACTTTTAAAAACGCCAACATTAAAATGTAAAATCGCTAAAATTAAGATCACCTAGCAAAAATTTTAAATGTTCTTATATCGAAATCATTTTCCGTTTTTCTGCGGTTTTTATTCATTTTTGTGGTTGTTTTAATTATAAAAATAAAAGTTTAGTTGAAATTTTATTGACAACAATTGTTTCTGTGTATATTGTTTTCCTAGCTAATTACACCGCTACAGGAAAAATTATATCGTAGAAAGTTCAACCTAATAGCTTTTATTGTCCTATATAATACGAATAAAAACTGATTTTTTTTTTAAATGTCACCCCACTTATGCAAAAATAAGATTCATAATTAGATGATTTTTTTTTTTACCAAAAAGTATTTATTTTTATATATATTCTCATCGACGAAGTTGCCTATGGCTGTATGTGTAACGTATTTGATAGTTTTGTATTTTCCCATTGAACTATCGGTTAATTATTGTGGCTTGTGTGGACCCCGGTTATATTACTGGAATTCGTTAGCATTGCTTTTTTGATGTTGGAAAATTTATTGGCTGTTGAACTTCTTGAATTTGTTGGCGCTTTGCGTATGTAATAATTATAGTTATTGCTATACTTGCTACGGTGTTAACTTATATAGTTCAACATAAATATCCATATAATTATGTAAAACTTCATGTGAACCAACAATAAAAATATTTTTTACAGTTATATTAGTTTTTCGTTCTTATATACATCGAGATTATTTTTATATTATTTTCAATTTATAACGAGCTTTCAACCTCCGTAAAGCAAATCAAACATATTAGCTAGGTTGATACTAGTATTTCGATCTGGCTAAAGATCTCATCAGAACCCGAAGTTTTAGAAAAGCTAGAGCCTCCATAATAGGCAGAACTTTAACAAAAAACCTATTAATCATTAATTTTGCTCCATTCTTGTCTTCTTAGTAATCAGGCACGTGGTTAGGTATTTTCCTAACAAGCATCATGACGTTACTAAACTTTGAAGACCAAAAAAAAGACCTAACCAAGTGCCTGATTACTAAGAAGACAAGAATGGAGCCAAATGGAGTACCTTCGTGGTAAACAAAAAATAATTTTAAGATTTTTGTTTTGGATGATTTGAAGTTTTTTAGATTAGTTTTAGCACTTTTTTTGGGACAAAACGTGACAACCATATGCCATTAATGGGCGATAGTTGTTATTTGTATTTAGTTGGGATTTTCTATTAAGTAATGGATATAAAGCTCTTCCCCATCTTGGAGCCTTGTCACAAGTTTGTTGAATATGTTGTTTAAAGTTTAGTTTTTTGTTCAGTATTTGAGTCTTGTAATGGTATTTCGGTATCATTTATAGAAAAAAATAGACAAGGTATCCTTTTTGGTGATTTATTGAATGGAAATATTATCGAATGCGTTTTATCTTGATTTTTATTTTCCATTTGTCAAAATATTTCTGAGCTACCATTAAACCATTTTTAATTTTTTTAATCATGGCATTGGAAACCTTGCCACTGGCTATAATATCAGCATAAAACATCAGACATAAACATATAACATCAGCATAAAATTCAACAGTTTGCTCTCGTGGTATTTTAAAATCAGATGTAAAAATAGAGTATAAAGTTGGCTACAAGATCGAGCCTTGTGGAACTCCAGCGGTGATTCTTCTTTGTATTGATGTCTCGCCATCTACATTAAATTCAAAGGATCTATCTGTAATAAAAATTTCAATAAGTTTTTGCAAATAAATAGGATAATCAAATTTGTTTAGCTGGAAGATAAGGCCGTTGTGCCAAATTGAATCGAACGCCTTTTCAATATCAAGAAAGAAAATACCAGTACTTTTTCTGTTGATTTTATTTGTATATATAATATTAGCTACTCTTTTTAACTGGTGTACAGTAGAATGTTCATTTCTGAAACCAAATTGTTTCTTGTTTAAAATTTCATGACTTTCAGTATAGTCTTTCAGTCAGCAAAGTATAATTTCTTCAAAAACTTTGTCGAGTACACCCAGCATGCTAATGGGTCGGTAACTTTTGGCTGATTTTTTATCTTTTCCTGTTTTCACGATAGGTATTACATTAGCCTCTTTAAATTGCTTAGGAAAATATCCGTTTTTCAAAACAAAAATTAACAAAAAAGTTAAGGCTCTCTCTCAACATACCTCATTTTGATTTTGAAAAAATCTGTGAGAAGCTAAATTTTCTACAAAACAATCCTGTTTGGAGTTAAATTGTTAAAATAGAGCCACGATTTTTTTGTCTCCACAGTTTCACTTTCGTAAAAAAATTGTAGAAATAATATTAGTCACATATATTAGTATATGAAATTAGATATAATTTGATATAACTGTTGAGAAAAACTATAAAAAATTTGTATCAACTGTTATTTAATGATATCGAATTATATGAAATTCGATACAATTATATATAACACACAAAAAATTGTATGGGGACAAAATTCATATGAAATTTTATCTAATATAAATGAAATTCTGCAAAATCGTATTTAATTGCATCGAATTAAATCTAAGTCGATACAATTGTATCAAACTTGTTGTATTAATATGTTTTCATTTTCGAATCAAACTTCATCTAATCGTATATCTATTTTTTATATAATTTAATATAATTTGATAACACAACACATAAATTTTTTATACTTGGGGTTTTATAGGCTCCATAGATAGCAATACCTATTGTCACCAGTACAAAAGCATTAATTTTTGCTGCGGTTTAAATTTTGATAATGTTTATATGAATTGCCAATCAAAACTTATACACTAGAAACAATGTTGACGTGTGTTATTTACAAAGTAAAAGTACTAAATATTTAAAAAATTTTATTATTTAGCAGCCATTTTTGTTGTTATTTTAAAATGATTTATGCAAATTTAATTTTGTTGATATATCCCTAAATAAAACAAAGTATTTTTTTCCATTAATGCCTCAAATAATATTATTTGCATAAATTATATGGCTTGTTATCGAAACAAAAAAAAATAATAATATTACGCTTATATTTATCGTCAAACATAATTGTTAGAATTTTTGATTTTTAAATGATAAGTAAATTTATTTTAAATAATAACATTAAATAAATTGGCCACCATAGCGTATGAGTTATATTAAAATTCAAACAAAATAAAATATCAATCATACGCCTAAGAGTGCTTTTAATTGAATGTTTAGAATATAAATCATATAAAATGTCATACAGTCATAAACAGGGCAGCGACTTTCGTGCTGTAATAAATCTAAAATATGCTTCTAAAATATGCATCTAAATCGATATATGTACTTAAAATCAAAACATATGAACTAAACATCCAAAAACATGAACTAAAAGTCAAAAAACATTTTTTTTAAATCAAAAAATTACACAGAAAAAACTTTAGCTATTTACCAACTGAAATTAGGTTAGTACAACTCAAATTCGTTTTTTTTTTCGAATTTCAGACGGTTGGCACAACTAAATATTAGTTTCCACGACAAAGTGCGGTTAATTCAACTGAATTTTAGTTGCAACACCCAAAACATCCATAAATCTAATTTAAATATCGTTGTACTAACAGAATATATAAGTTGGTACCATTAATATACACTTTTCAATTCGGTTGGCACTTTATTTCTTGTGGATTTTTAAAAATCGATTTATTACTCGAGATCGTTGATTGAAAAATGGAATCCAATATAAATATCTAACTAATGACAACTAGATGATATATCAAGGGCTACAAATACATTCTTTTGTTTATGTTTAATCAAACCTTGATATTAAATTTTACAAAAATGTGCACAAATATGCAATTAATGGAATACGTACAAAATATGCAACCAAAATATGCCATTAAGCAGAATATGCATTTACAACAAAATATGCTCAAATATGCAAAAAAGAAATAGATGCAATTTTAATGCAAACCTTTTGATTCGAAAAGTGTTTAGTCAAAATTAATTTTGGGCTACTGACTACAGAACTGCTTTTACAGGAAAGTCGCTGCCCTGACCATAAACATATTTCATAAAATGGCATAATATTAAAAATCAATCATAGAATTAGTTATCTAAACAATTTTTATTAAACAAATTTGTCATGTCAAAATTAAGTTAAAAATGTTGCATAAACTTTAACTTAAAATAATATGGTTTATAATATTTTTTTGCTTTAAATTTAATTTATTTTAGCGTCAAGGTTGTATACATGGTGAAGATTTGCCCTATATATTTGGTGCTCCCTTGGTGGGTGGTTTTAATCATTTTACACGTAACTATACAAAACGGAAATAAGTCTTTCAGAGGTTGTTATGCTGTACTGGTCAAATTTCGTTAGAACTGGGTAAGTAAAAACTAGATTTTATTTTAACTTATACAAATTACAAAGAAGAATAAATATATGTATGTATATTGACGTAACAGCCTTTAACAAATTTCTGCTTAAAATATTAATTTTCTTTTTATATTTTCAAAGGTTTAAAAAAGCTTTTAAATACCATACATGAGAATTATTAATTGAATGGACTAATTAATTGATGATTTCATTACAATTTCATTGATATCAATTGTAATGAAATGATTTTCATTAGCATTTGTTAATTTACTGATAATGAATTTCACTAACTTGATTGCATTGACTAATGGTAATGATTTCAAATTTCATTACCATGAGTAATGCAATATGCTAGCTTTGGGAAATATTCCGAAAGATTCAGTTTTTATGAATAGGTTTGCAAAAATTTTGTCCGTTTTGCGATATCTCGCTTAGTTTTCGAGATACAAGCCATTTTACAAAATGGCGATATTTTAAAATGTCCAGTATCTCCAAAACTAAGTGAGATAGACCAAAACGGACAAGATCACTGGAGTATTAATATATCCTAATAGCATAAATAGGCTAGGTCCGAGAGAGATCCCGAGTGATAAAACAGCCAAAGGGTGATTTCATTATTTTACTTATTTACGTGATAATACAAACATAAACATATGTTATCGGATAATAGAAAGTTAGTTCCTAGTTCCATTTCATTTCCCGTATTCAGTGTTACAATTTACATTCAATTTTTTTGTAAAAAATGCTTTTTTTTGCAAAATTGTTATTAGTTTTTCAGGCATTAGTGTGATTTCATTAGCATTAGTAGGACAAATGATAATGCCAAAAAAATCATTACAATTAGAATTAGTTAACTAATGCTAATAAAATTCCAATGCTAATGAAAAAATCCAAAGTATGTTAAATACAAGTAATTTTTTTATATTTAATTTAATTTCTAGAAATCCCAACGAACAAATGGAAAGTGATCATGGAAGTCGTCAAGAACGCAGTCGTTATAAAACTATTGAGTGGACTGCCTATGAAAGTGTTCACAAGAAATATTTAAATTTTGGTAAGTAAATAAAAAGTTTAAATAAATAATTAAGAATATTTAAGTCATCGCGTAAACGAAATGCTTATTGCAATTGAAACAAGTAGAAGTTCTAGCCCAGGGATTATTTTCGAACACTGATTTTTATATAAGCTATATTTTATATGGAAGAAGTTCCGAATTTTTGAAAAGTCAGCAAAAGTTTAGTCAGGAGGATGCTTGCAAAAAAATTGCAAAATCTTCCATGGTTGATTTTCTTTTATATTATGTCTTACTAGAGCTGCAATTTTTAGTACACATCGTGATATGCCGCGACATCTAATTAGTTCTGCGTATATCTTTCAGTCTGATTGTCGTTCACACTATTGATGTGCTAATCAACACAATTTTTTAGCAAAATAAATTAGTAAAACATTAGTAAAATATTAGTAAGACATTAGTTCAAAACAGTTAAGTGCTAAATAAGTATAACTAAAAGTTTAGTTTAAAACATAATTTTAGCAAAAAATTTTGCTGAAAAATAGTATACCCGATTTACAAGATGTTTAACTAACTTTTCTACAAACTTATTTTTTTTGAGTGTACAAAAATTCTGCCATTTTCCAAATGTACTTGCCATTAACAAATATGTACTTATATAAACACTTACTTGGTAATACTTTTCTACACTGGGTAGTAACCTTTTATAACTAATTGCTTAAAAAAATAAAAAACAACTTAATGTTCCTCTTAATTTTTCTTTATTTTCGTAGATACCAAACCAAAACTTAAAAATCATTATCGCGCTCATCGCTTATCATTTTGGCTAAATCTTATACCAGATCTACACAAACCGGGAGGTGATAATGTACCAGCATCCCACCATCAACTAAACGATGACGATGATATGGATAATAATATAGCTAGTGATGCATCGATTAAACCCTTAAATCCGCCTTATTCTCCCGGTATCGGTAGTGCGGCATTAGGAAATTTCAGTATATTTACCAATCAAGTATTTTCGCTACTAAATCTCAGCTCACCCTCCTCATCGTTACAACGTAATGGTACACGCTATACGGGTAGTAAAATATATCCAGATGATATGATGGATGGTGATGGTCATGGTGGTTCTCAGGCTTCACAGGACAACGATGGTTTTGCAGCATATTCAACAGCTTTAAGTGTTACCATAGCCATAGGTTGTAGTTTATTAATATTAAATGTCTTGATATTTGCGGGTGTCTACTATCAACGAGATAAAACTAGACTGCACGAGCCAAGATCTCAGACAAAACTGAAAAGACAAGAAAGTAGCCAAATGCCAAATAACATATGTGGAGATTTGGAAACGTTAACCATACATACCAAAAGTGATCCAGCCACTATACTATCACATCATCATGCATTACAACATCATCAAATGCCACCACCAGAATTTGCTGATATACCACATCGAGCACCACCACCACCTAAACATTTAAAATCCTTACAAGATCCGGGAGGAGGAGGCATGGGTGGAAATGGTACTGCAACAACTGCCACAATAATGGGTTTAATGCCACCACCACATGCTTTACAAGTTATTGGTAATCAATGTGGGACTTTAACGAAGAAAAGTTGTATGAAACAGTCTACTATGCAACAGCAACAACAGCATTCCCATCAACAGCAGCATCAACAGCAACAACAACAGCAGCATCAACAACAACAACAGCAGCAACAACAACAACAAATGCTAGTTACACATCAACATCAATTACAAAATTCTCATAATCAAACAATGACTACATCTCTAACTGGGACAGGACCACCTCCTCCACCACCCACCGTACAAGTTAGTACAGCCCAATCTATGCAACAACATCAGTTACAACAACATCAGCCACAACAACATCCATTAATGGATGAATTAAGGGTGTGACATTAATTGACCGTACGTTTTAAATGTGATCTTTAATATATAAAAATTTCTATATTCAAATTTCTTCTAAAAATTCTACAAAATCTTTCTAAAAATCATAATTTCTTAGAGATTACATTAGCGTGCGTTCTTTTTAAATATACAAAATATTGTGAAAATTGTGTGTTTTCCAACAATTTTAAATTATACAGAAACATCCTTAAAAATGTAAATGTTAAGTTTCTAAAAAAAAAAAAAAAATACTACACCTTCTTTTTGTGTTAATACTGTTGTTTCTTAAATTTAGAAAAATAAATAGAAATAAAATTATAATTACAGGTAAAGTAAGTAAATGTTAGTTAATTTTAAATAAATTTAAAAAAAAAATCCTTTTTGCCATTAGGACCAAGAAATACGATTATATGTTAATAGTTTAATTTTGTATATGATAATTTAATATTTAAACTAGAGAAAACTGAAAAAAGAGGAAAACGAGAAACACCGACCTATCCTACTGGTCAGGATGAAATATGAGTAATTTTCAAAATTTTCAACACATATTTAAACTGGCTTTATATGCATCTTATTTTTCAACGTTGTTTTTGAATTGAGAGAAACAGTAGACAGGGTTAGGTAGACTATACTTAAAAATTATGATATTTAAAGTTTTAGATTGGAAAAGTGTTCACCTTAAGAATTGGTGTGTATTTCAAAGTGAAATAATTAAAAAAAAATATTTGAAACATACACTTAATTCATTTTTTTTTGCTCATAGAACTTTCATACTCAAGTCAATTCAAAACATAGTCACACGACTTGGAAGATAAACTCATTAAAAATGTTATTTCCATATCGTGGCTTGGTGAAAAGTTGTAGCTTAAAAGTGAAAGCTAAAGTTTCCGATTTTCAAATTTTAGAAGTTTTTAAATAAGATTTTTGACTCCTTTAATGAAACTAATGAAATTTTCTTTTCTGGAAAAAAAATTTGCATTTAAAGTGCAAACATTTCAAACATTTCACCCTCGCCCCAATAAAATGCTTAATTTTTACACACAGAATACAACACAATTTTATCACATATTGCTTTCTTTAAACATGTGTGTTTATAAAATATTGTTATGGCAAACCCGGTTCGAATCTCATCCAACATGAAAGAATTTTTTTTTTGCTAACTATTTTTTTTAAATTAAGTTTTAAGTTAGCTTCATATTTTTTTTTTTGTAATTTTTATTATAATTTTGTTTTTTTTTAACGAATTTTAGGTCAAAAATTATTAAATACTTGCAAACAGAAAAAATAAAATATTATAACATAAAACAAAATGAATAAAACTCCTAAATTATAATAAAAAAAATAGTGGTCCAATGACGGTTTGAAGCTAGGACCTTATGCATCAGAAGCCAGCACACTACCCTTCGGCTACCAAGGTGAGAGTTTTCTCACAAACAACTTTATAATATATACACATGAGATTGATAAATCGAAAAAAAACAGGGCAAAAACAACGCTTTGAAGGCTCTAAAATTGCACTTTTTTCCTTTTTTATGGCAACATTTTTAGAAAGAAATACGACACCCTCTCAGGGTGTTCACCTTATTTTAGAAAAGAACACAAAAAGGAAATTTGAGGGCAAAGCACAAAAATATGTTACATTTTTGTCAGAAAAGAACAGTATAAAAACAGTATATAAAAAAAGTGTAATTTTTTACAGTTTGAGGTATACCAAAAGGTACCAAAAACGGAATACGAACATTACAAAATTATAAGGTATTTTAGTACATGTTTTGAAAATTTATATTTCTTGCATCTTACATTCGCAGTTATGTTTAAAATTTGCTAGGGTAGTACGCGTACTGACAATTAGAATCTCCCGATGGGTTCCCTCCGATCTTAATAAAATTTGGATATATGTTATAGAATAAAAAAAATAAGGCACACGTATTTATTTTAGCGGCCAAATCTCATGTTTATGGGTTAAAAATTGGTGTTCAAAATTTATCATTTTTACCGCTTATTTCGAATTGTTTCACAGAAATTTTAAACAATTTGAGTACCAAATGAAAGAGCTTTTAGAGGCGAAATAACTGGTATGCGAAATATATGAGATTACTTTCAATTATTTTTGTTATTCAAAAAAATGTGATTTAAGTGTTTTATTAAAAAATTACAATGGAATTAAGCTAAAAAATGTGTATATTAATTCCTATTAAATTTAGTCGATTTTTTGGCTTTTATGTGACATATTCCGAAGAGCTTTTTAACCTTTATTTTAAATTTTTTAAATAAATGGCAACCCTAACACACTGCATAGTCAATATTGGTGCCAAATTTTTTTTTCTTTAGTACATCATAAAAATGTTTTTTTACAAAATTGTATCAATTGTGTTCCACCCTTTTAACCCATAAAAGTGATATTGGGCAGTGAAAAAAATACATGTCCCTTATATATATTTTCCTTTCCAAATATCCAAATTTCATTAAAATCGGAGAGAACCCAAAGGGAGACTCCCTATGTGAGTTTCTTATTAAAAAGCCCCTCCGAGTTAAAAAAGGCACTGTAAAATTTGTAAACGCAAAACATTGTATAAACTTTTAAAAATTTGTTGGAAGTTTAATGATTTTTTTTCAAATTTTTTAAATAAACATGACTTAAGAACATAGTTAGGTATATGAAGTGAATCTTTTTACGACGAACTTAATCGATAAAGTGCAACAAAATTAGATCGAGTCATTAAAATTATTTTTGTTAAAAACACATTTTTTATTGTGACAACTAAATGCTGTATCAATTCCGCTAAAACGGTAATCGAATAAAAGATTTAATTTGCATAATACTAAAATCGAAAGGGCATCAACAAATTGAAATTATTTTAAATTTTATGGAGCAAACAAAATTTGCATAGTCCTCAAAAAGCATCAATATATACAATTTTGCTAATTTAAAAGTATTTAATATGATTTCTGGCACATAAGTAACCCATAACCATATATTGGGGAAAATCATTGATTTCCCATATAAAATCTAACGCTAAAGCATTCATACGAATGCCTCAATGATAAAAACCATTGTGTGCCCTTAACCATGCGCGGCTGCAGCAATAAAATTTCATACGCCTCAGTGTACAAAAAACAACAAACACATGAGATTGTACATCATGGCGTATGAAATTTCTTTGCATATTAATTGGTGGAGCCGTGCATACCTTAAAAAAACCGCAAAAATACGTGCTTTTCAAAATAATCGCAGATTTCTGTTTTTTCTCTCTGTAACGATTGACGGGACTCTTGACTACAAACGGATGAGATCTACTGGACAAGCGTATATGACAAACAAAACACGGACCCAAAAACGTTTGTTGAAAATTTTGTTAAACGTCTATTTAAAATATTTAACTAACCTTCAGATTTTTTGGTGACATCGCGTTTTTAGCTAAAATTTTAGAGATATTTTAAATATTCCTTTTTTTTTTTTTTTTGGAATTATCTTTATTTAAAAAATGTAAAATTGCGTCAAACAAACAAATGCATTAGAGTTCGTCACAAAAATTTGATGTTTGGATATCATCACTTTTTGTTTTTGCATCAATAAAAAAAAATGGCTTTACTGTTTTTTTTTTTTTTAATTTTCCTTCCACATGCTCGCGGTGGCCAACAAACGCTAATTATGGTCTCTTTTACTACATAGCAAAAAGGGGATAGTTTATATGAAATTTGAACCTTACATTAGAGTGTACGCCAAAAATTATTAAAAAAAACTGTTTTCCTGGTTTTTAAAGTACACCATTTCGTCAATATAGTGGACGAGAAATTCTGGTTTTTTTTCAAAATATATTAAAAATAAATTTTTTAATCACACACAATAAAAATGTATTACCAAATGAGAATAATGGTAACAAATTTTCGACATATCACGAATGGCTAAAAATTTGTTAAGGTATAATTTTTAGTAAAAAATAATAAAAATATTTTTTTTTTAGTGATGAAAAGGAAAATTATTCTTTTTTTAGAACATGCAATGAAAAAGTATTTTGAGCTAAAAAAAAATGCCATCAACGTTTTCGATGTATCGCGGCCTGCTACAAAGTTGTTAATCAATAAAATAATGCATTTTTGTAAAGGCAACATTTTGAAAATTTAATAACTTTTAACTGGGTTACCATAAATCGAATATTTTTGCACCAATTTTCTCAGCTACAAAGGCTTCTTGATTGTGTGTAATCATCTACAAATGCTTTTTGAATGTGTTTTTTGGAAAAACATTAGATTTTTCCGACCACTCTCAACTTTGAAAGAATAAAAAATTTTATTCCAAGCTAAATAACGAAATATACACTGAGATCATTATCTGCATTTTATTAATGATTTTTTGCATTAGAGCTATGAAGTGTCACTGGAACTCGTAAATTGAAACTTTTCATTAAATGAATGCAGTTTTTCATAAAATGTAATGAAAAAGTTCATATTATTTATTAAAAATTTAATATAACTAATAAATAAGTTTCATTACTTTTTCATAAAGTTTAAGAATTTTTTCATTCACATTGTGAAGAAAACTTTATTAGTTTAATGAAAAAAATTCTTGGAAACTCATCCAAGAAATTCTCTCTGTGTAACCTTTTCACAGCGCCGTCAGCATTGTCTTCCAAGAAACAGAGTTTCCAATTGAATTGACTATAAAAATCGTTAGCCTTTCCAGAAATCAAAGCAAACCATTTTGTGGCTGCTTGTGAAACGCTACGATGTTTGGAATATGAAAAGTATGCGGATATGGATGGTACAGTGATCCGAGTTACCGATACATGCAAACGATCTCACTTCGTGCCGTTAAGGGTGCAAAGTAAGAAAAAATTGCGAGTGTATTCTGAAATTTCCCTTTATCATACGATGGTGAGGTGTGCCAGGTGATAGTGCGCGACGCAATGCTCGACGTAAGTTGCAACGAAAGTAGTAAGTCAGAATGGCGAAACCATAAAGAGTTGCGGATATTAAAATCATTGCCAGCAGCCACAATTTCCCAATTCGAACAACTCTCCAGAATTCCCGAAATAGAGGCAAAAAGTGAAATGCATAATGATTTATAAATATTTAGAAAGCTTAACTATGTGCTTTTCAAAGTCCTTATGAAAACTGATAATTGTTTTAGAATTGAATAACGTTAATGTCTTAAAAATAGTTTTTAAACATATTTAACTTTAGATTTTGTGGGCTTATTAAACTATCTTAAAACTTATAATAGAACTACTCAATCAGACCCATAATCTGCCCTTTAGCACATAGTTATTTGTTCCCCTTTTTCGCTTATGTTCTCTTCTTTGCCTTTTGTTCATATCTGATTTAACGGCGTGTTTTTTTTTCTCGTTGCAACCCTTGATTGAAAGTTATAAAAATCTAGTTCGTAATTGTCACACAGACAATGGTTATTACTATTAGACTTAGACCCGATTACTGAAGGTCTAGTTAAAATATAATAAACAGTTGAATTGAAAATGTATATGGGAAACAACAACAACAAAAGTGTCAGTTAAAGTCCCAGTTAGGAGCTAACGGGACATTGTGAAAATGAGGCTAACAAATCAAATGTAATAAAACGAAAATAAGAATAAAAAAGGAATTTTTTGGGACCGTCATACACCAGGATGACACTGAAAAGTCCTTAGATCGTACGAAACTGAGTCCGCTTGGTGAATTCCCATGTGTTAAACTTTACAATAAAAATGTTTTCTTTTTCCTGTACATGAGTTTCAACAAAATTTTCTTTTTCTCTAAACTTTCTTTTCGGACCGTCATACACCAGGATGACACTGAAAAGTCCTTAGATCGTACGAAACTGAGTCCGCTTGGTGAATTCCCATGTGTTAAACTTTACAATAAAAATGTTTTGTTTTTCCTGTACATGAGTTTCAACAAAACTTTCTTTTTCTCTAAACTTTCTTTTCGGACCGTCATACACCAGGATGACACTGAAAAGTCCTTAGATCGTACGAAACTGAGTCCGCTTGGTGAATTCCCATGTGTTAAACTTTACAATAAAAATGTTTTGTTTTTCCTGTGCATGAGTTTCAACAAAACTTTCTTTTTCTCTAAACTTTCTAAAAATAATAAAACTTATTTGGACTTGAAATGTACTCTTTTTACACAAAATATTTCTATTTTGTAAATATATACAGAAAAAATTATCAACCTGAAATATCTAATAAAAGATTTGATTTGAAATAAATTTCTAAACAAATATTTAATTGAATCAATTAATATTTTAATTGACTTTTAAATCTATAAATACTTATTTTATTTTAAACATAATTCTCAAATTAATTTTTAATACACTGTAGCTTAAATAGAAAATTTTTAGTATAAAATACCAAATGCATTTGAAGTTTACAAACAAAACAAGCACACACACAAACTATCAAACATACTCAACATTAACAAAAACTCACATACCAACGTATCGCTCACACAATTTTTTTTTTGAGTATCATAATTTTTTTTGTAGATAGCTATTAATATCTTTTTTTCTTTTTAATTTTCAATAAAAATTTGAATTAATATTATCATTACCGTGATAGGTGCAAAATCAATTAAAATGTTAATTGATTCAATAAATTTTTTAATTGAAAACCGTTTTTAGTTTTTTCTGTGTAGTTTTCTCGTTTCTCTTTATCTCCAACTTTAGTTTCTTTAGTTTCATTATTTATATATATTTTTATATAAAACTATATTACATTCTTTATTAAATGTTGTTCTTCCAAAGACTGAATTATTATGTATGTAAATTTTTAAAAAAAAAGGTAATTACTATATAATAAGCTTAGTATTAAACAAATAAAAAAAAAAGGATGTAAAAATTAAAAAAAAAAAAAATCCCTTTAGTTATTTTTTTTTAATCCCCTTGCAAAACAGCGCACATATATTTAAATTGTAAAAACATTTAACTTTACCATAAAAAAAAAGTGTATTTAAAATCAAAATTTAATTTAAGTTTAAAATCAAATTAAATAAACACAACAACTAACATGTTAATTAAGTTATAAATATTAACAAATTTACGAAACGTATAACGTAAAACCCTATTAAGTTAAAAAGGCAACAAAAAAAAAAAAAAAAAAACAAGGATTGTTAAATACATTAAATTAAAACTAATTATAGTACAATATACATATTTAACAAGTAATAACACTATAAATGTTAATATTAACAAACATATAGTTTTAATTTAAAAAGTAAACAATTTGTAAGTTAATGAATTTAGTTAATAAATAAAAAAGTAAGTGTAAAGTTATTTAGTATTTATATATAAAAAAATTTAGAGTTTAAAATTAAAAAGAAAAATCAATATATTATTAACGATAGATGAGTTATTTTATAACAAGTTGAACTTTAAAAAACTTAAGTTTTAATATTTTTTTTTTTATTTCAAAAGAATGATAAAAAAAACAGGATTTTAAATAAATTTCAGTTTAGTACAAAATTCTGTTATTTCAAATATCTTCTTGTTATGAAATAACCCCAGTACAGTAGTCCTTAAATATGTAAACTACAACAAAATTTAGCATAATATAAATTTTACAGTTAAATGTAATAATTTCTATAAATAAAAAATACATAATGAAAACCAAATAATTAACATGTTATAAAAGTAATAGCAAAAAATACCATACATATGTAAAAATAACGAAACAACTTCAAACAAAAAAAAAAAAAAAAAATTATTATAATAAAAATTCAATTGTGGTATACAAAAGAAATAACTAAAAAAAAACTATATACGAAAAAATAAAAAATATAAAAATTCATTTGTATTTGTTTCATTGCAAAAAAAAAAAATTGTTAAGTGGTTCGTAAGTATTTAAACAAAATCGTTTTTGTTTACCATGTGCAATTAAGTTTCATACAGTTAGTATTGTCCCTCAACCAGTATGGTTGTAAAATCCAGCATACATACGCGGTACAATCCAATTAATTTATGTTGAAATTTACTCAAGTTATGTTAGGAAATTGTACTCCTACTATAAATGGTGTGTAAATTTGTGCACACATAATGAGTAAATTTACACTGAAAGTGCTTACAAATTATATATTAGGTTAGGTTAGGTCGAAATAAGGATTCGGAGAAGGGAAAGCTTCCCTAATCCGACTCTATTCCCTGAGGACTTACACTTAATTCCAGAATGTTGGATTGTTGTGCGCTCTAAAAATCGGTCCCATGTCTATTTCCAACCCCAGGAACTCCGTCGCACTGACGAAATGCCTCAACCTCTTCCATCCTATGCTCCTAAGATCCCCCAATGTGGATATTGGGTCACTGGATATTATTTCGACCCGGAACCCGGCAAATGACGGGCATTCACAGATATAGTGTTCCAAGGTCTCCTCGTCCTTCCCACAGGCCCTACACACTCAAGAGTCCGCTCTACCAATACGGTGGAGATGGGTCCTCAGTGTCGAGTGTCTCGTGAGGATTTCCATCAAAACATTCAGTTCCTTCAGAATTTCCCTAGTCCTGTCCCTGTCCGGGTTGCCCCAGAGAATCCCCGTGGTCCTGCCAAAACCCGCATTCTCACAGATGGTGCTATGCATGGTGTTAGCCCAATCCACCAGCTACGCCTTGAGAGCTCGAAAAGGTCTAGCGTTCCCCAAAGTGACTAACTCCAACGAAGATCCTGCCCTAGCCTATTCATTAGCCATTTCGTTCCCCGCTATACCACAGTGTCCAGGCACCCATATAATTTCAATGCGTCCCCGTGCAGAGAAATCGTTAATTTCCCATTTACACCTGAGTATCGCCATTGATCAGTAGATAGAGCCCGTGGGTAAAAATACGTCTTTAGGTAGCAAATTTACGCATAAAGTGCGTAAAATGCATTTTAGGAAATTTTTCATTCACGTTTTGAAGAAACAATTTCATTAAAAGTGAAACAATTCATTAAAACTTGTCCAAGGAATTCCCTCTGTGTATGTTGAGTACCTTGGTTCTTCATTAGACTTTATGTTCTTTGGTTGTATTGTTTGTTTTGTTCTACAGTAGTTTTGACTTAGCTGCACAACTCAAATTGGTTACCTGCCTTAAAGTGCAGGTAAACTAAATTGTTGAAAACTACAAAGACCAGATATGATTTAATTTATTTTTATTAATTGTTTATTTCATACAATAGAATTTATATAAAAAACAACAAATCGAAAATAAAAGAACATTCATAAAAAATTTTATAAGGTTTTTACATACAAACTAACCAAACTAACTAAGTAAGCAAAACATAAGAGGCAGCTAACGGCGATCTTTTGTATGAAAATAATGTACAACTGCCAAAAACATGAGGCACTTATTTTAAATGCGCAGGTATACACAGTGCACTTAATGAAGGCAATTGCATACGTAATTTTGTAAAATAACAACGAAACCAAAATTTTGTACAGTTATGTGAAAAGTGCACGTAAGTAAAAGGCAGCTAAATCAAAACTACTGTATTATTGTTTTTCGTTTGTATTACACCATTCACATATAAACGATTACAGGCTTGTTTGCCACCACCTACGCACGAGCACAACTGGCTCAGGTGATAGCGCGCTAGCTTTGTAAGCAGGAGGTTGTGGGTTCAAGCGCCGAAGGAGGCAATTCAAAAAATGTTTTTTTTTTTAATTCTTAATTTTGTTGAATGTATTTAAAAATCTATTTCTAGACATATCACCTTCAATGATAACGCCATGTTGAAGTGATATGTCAATTTCAAATTAAAAGTCCGACGCAGGACGTGTCACCGCCACATTTCGTCATATTCCAAGCGTCATCCGTGGAACATAATATTAATAGTTTCTTTATTTACATAATCTTTAAAATTCAGTTCAAAAAACATGTAATTGTGATTTTACGTATAATAAAGAGTAAATGTTATCGACAATGTTTATTATAAATATGGGACATATGTACATATATCAACGATTGGTCGTCAAAGGATTAAACAAATTTTATGTCGTTTCAATCAATAATGATCTATCAAGTTTTATTTCATGTTTTTTTTTGAAACCACAAAAGAATATCAATAATTACTAATACTAAAATAGTAAAATCCAAATAACTGGTTGCAGAACAGCTTTTACTGTTCTAATTTCTGTTCTGCAACTGGTTCTTTTTATAAGGAGTTTGTCCTATTTGCAATAGGTTCTTTACCTCCAAACAAGAACAGGTTGGTTTAGAACCGGTTCTAGAACCAGTTATAGAACTGGTTCTGGGACAGTGATGCCTTACATTTCGACTCCGAGGAGCCTGTTCGAGCTCCGGTTCCATGTAACCGGTGGTAAAAAAAGTTGTTCCAGAACAGGTTTAGAGGTACTCCGTTTTAAAAAATTTTGCTGGGCTGTTACTAGACCAATATTAAGTAACTAATGTTGTCGTATAATTACTTTAAATAATTATTACACCGGTCCACAAAAAAACAAATGTTTGGGGTTTCTGTTTTAATGACGAAATTCTGATTTTAGACATCGAAAATACCAAAATATCCATCCATCGCTTTTATAGTTTACTTTGGCTGATATTAGCAATTTTTCTGCAAGGATCCTCCCAGCAAAAATGCTGTCGACTTTACTGACTTGTTTCATTTTAGATCAAGAGCAAACTTTGATAAAAAAAAACATGTTTCCCTTTATTAGTTACATAAAATAAACCAAAATATGACATTTAGAAATCAGACCCAAATGTCGTGTCGACCGGTGTTATTATTTATCGACATTAAACAAAATAGAGGCACCCAGCAAAATGGGTGCGATAAAGTAATGCATTACCTTGTAATGTGTATTCCTTACTTGTATCATTATTTTCCAACAAGAAGTAATGAGTTACGGAGAATTGAACACTCATGGGCTACCTTGTAATGATACCTTATTACATTGTACATTACTTCAAAACAGAAAATAATGACTTACCGATCATTAATTACATAATGCATGAATTATTAATATATATTTTTAAAAATCTATTTAAAGAAACATTACTTTGTGATTTTTTGTAAGCATGAGGGTAAGGTGTATATTTTTGATATCACGGACGAAAACACGTAGCGCAACAACTCATTTACATTTTAAGCAATAAAATATTATATTTATCGATAGATCAGTTATTAGAGTTCTCGCCTAAATAATTGTTAAATACCAGAGAACCCTGGTTCGAAGCCCAGCATAACCACGATATTTATTTAATAAAAAAAAAGTTATTTATTTAATTAAAAAAAATATCCTTAGAAAAAATAGTTTATTCTTTTTTTTATGAAAATCTATTTATAGACACATTAACTTTTCTCACCATGTAACCATATAAGTAACCAGTAGGTTGTCCCAAAAAAAATAAAAATTTGGATTTTCTCGTAAGATCTTTCCTAATTTGGATACTCATAAGGTAAAGTATTTTTGAGAATTTTATCAGATTTTTTCGGAAGTGGTTTAGAGGTCGCGCAAACCGATTTTGTACCAAAAATCGAGGCTTTTTGGGCTTTTATTGAATTTTTCTTGAAAATTGCTAAAAAATCGGTAATTTTTCGGCTTCTGAGTAAATATTCTTAAAGAAAATTATCCGATCTTTAATTTTATGTGCATAAGTAATAAGTTTCGTCAGGGATTTTGCACATTTTGATACATTATATAACAATTTTTGTAAATTTTCAACAAATATGAAAAATAATGCTTTATAACTTTTAAAATTTGTATGAAGACTAAAAAATCTAATGATGCAGTTTAAAAGATTATGAAGTTTTAAATAAATTAGCAGAAAAAAACAATATAATTTTCTCTTACCGTTCTCGAGTTATACCCTTTTAAAGCTTTGCACCCATTGTATGAAATTTTTAGTACTATAAGATTTGGGTATCCGATTTGTTGTAAACTTTAGATTATGAGATTTGAAAATGTATTTATTGTATGTCAAAGCTTAGTTTTAAGTATTCTCAAGTTGTGGACAGCAAAAAAAGTAGCCAAAAAGCCGTTATCACTAGGTGGCACTGATATGGCTCGAACTAAAATTCATGATTTATTGGATTTGGGGGAACTACATCCCTATTTTTGGCAGATAGTCTATAGGTTTAGAGATAACAAGTCACAATACAATTAAAATTTTTGTAAACTGATAAGTGGAAGATACCAAAACTTTGCGTTTAATGCTTAGAAACCTAAATTTTTTTTTTCTTCTTTATTTAAACAAATTTAGATAAGTTTTGCTTAACATTAACCTACAACTAGTCTCATTAGTGACTAACTAGTAGTTCATTTATAGATATTTATAAACCTACATGAACCAAGTAATAACAACGAATTAGTGAAAGAAAATTTAACAGAAGACATGATTAAAAATAAACAAATTCTGTGTTTTATTACAAAAGCTAGCCTAACTTTTTTTGAAGCCTGCAACATTTCTACTGATTTTTTACAAACGGATCCAGAAAAATGGGAAAACAACAAATCATTTCAGGAAGCAAAACACAAAGTTCAACAATTGCAAGTTGTAAATGATGTCGCAGAACGTGGTGTGGCCTTGGCTAATAGTTATATCAATATCACAACTTCTGAAACAGACTTTCAGAGTTTACTGCAGGGGGTAGAGCAGCATCGCAAGAACTCTAATAAATGATTTATAACAAATCTATTTTTCTTTGTTTTTAATATAATTGTTATGTATGAGTGGTAAGTAACTATTATTTTATTTGTAAAAACATTTTCTAAATCCAATTATTTAAAGTTTAAACCAATGCAAATCTAGTTCACACCTTATAGTATTATACATTTCATACAATGTGTACAAAGCTTTAAAAACGGTATAACTCGAGAACGGTGAGAGAAAATTCATTTTTTTTTCTGCTAATTAATTTAAAATTTAATAATCTATTAAACTGCATCATTAGTTTTTATAGTCTTTATACAAATTTTAAAAGCTATAAAGCATTCTTTTCCATATTTGTTGAAAATTTAAGAAAAACCGTTATTAAATTGTCAAAATGTGCAAAATCATTGCCGAAACTTATTATTTATGCACATAAAATTAAAAATCGGAAAATTTTCTTTAAGCATATTGACTCAGAAGCTGAAGAAATATCGATTTTTTACAAATTTTCAAGCAAAATTCAAAAAAAGCCCAAAAAACTCGATTTTTGGTAAAAAATCGATTTGCGCGACCTCTCTAAACCACATATGAAAAATCTGAAAAAATTCTCAAAAATTCTTAGCCTTATGAGTATTCAAATTAAGAATGATCCCCAAAATTTTTTTTTTGAATGGGACACCCTAGTAACCAGGTACTTTACCCCTACAAGGTAATGACATCTTCATCTGTGATGTAAGATGTAAAGTAATGCATGGAGCCCTATGGCGATACATAACTTTACCCATGATTTGGTAATGTTTTTTTTTTTGCTGGGCAATTAATCAAGAAACTGGTTTATCGGTAAGTCGATTAACCGATATGGAAACACTCAAAATGTATTCATATGATTGTCATTTAAAACTACATGATTTACTATACGACTTTACAAAGACTATAATACATTTTACATGTTGCATTTGTTCTTGTGCTCCTAAGTATTTTAATATGTTTGTGACAATTTATGTATAAATTTTGCCAATTCTGGTTTAGTGTTCTCTTTAATTTGATATTAGCACTGAACGTCTTGTCTTCTCTCTGTATGAAATTTAAAGTTGTCATTACAAATTTCATATCCTAATCACAACAATTATTTATAAATATGTATGTACGTAATCAAAATTTAAACTCTATTCAGATCATCATCATTATTATATTAATCATTAGCTTTAATAGAAAAGGGTGATCCAAAAAGTGTAAATGAGTTTTAAAATTAAATAAAAATAACCTTAGCCAGATATCGATTTATTATATTTTTTAAATACAAATATTTAAGACACTGAGAGAATTCCCTGCATGATAGCAATGCATTTTTACTTTTAATCTTTAAAGTGTTACTGACACTCGTGCATTGAAACTTTACATTAAATTAATTCAGTTTTTCATAAAATTTAATGAAAAATTTCATTTAATTAGTTACAAATTTCATACGACCAATGAAAAAGTTTCATTAAAAATAGTTTCATTAAAACTATGAAGCTTTTTCATTAATCTTAAGAAATTTTTCATTCACATTGTGAAGAAAACTTCATCAGTTTAGTGAAACAATCGTCTAAGAAATTCTTTCTGTGTAATATTAAATTACCAAGTTTTATAACCATTATTCTGGCCTTGTGTTGAATTTTAGTAGACGATTTTTAATGAAAATTTATAAAAAAATATGAAACTAATTTTAAAGAAACTTTTTTGTTAGTTGTATGCAATTTTTAATAAATATAATTAAATTTTAATAAAATGATATCAAAAACATCATTAATTGCCGACCACTGTCCCCATATGAGCTCACTTATATTTTTTGCTGTCAAAAGTTTCTTTCGATGAAAAAGAAAATATTTTATAGTTTTTACGGATTACCAAGATTATAAAAATTAATTTTTTTCAACATAAATTTGGTAAATTTGAAGACTGCGAATTCTATGAAACATATTTAATTTCTTTTTATGAACGTATACGGTAAGTGAGCTGATTACATATTTTTTTTAAAAAAAATTTTTGATATAGAAAAAAAATTATAAGAATAGTGTTTTTTACTAGCTGTTGATGTCGCCAATTAGGGACATTGGGTTGTTATGTATAGAAATTGTTCGAGTAAATTTCTCACAGCATTTTTTAAATGTTTTTTTTTATTAATTAATAATCATATAATTACAAATTATATACTATTACCCTAACCGAGCACTAGCTACTATGGCCTTCGGCGCGTTGTAGCGAAAACAGACCAGTGCCTCTGGTGGGAATCAAACCCACGACCCCCGCACTGATAAGCCAGCACGCTACCAACTAGCCTACCGGGGCACACTTTTTAAATATTAAATTTAAACATTAGACTGAAAACATATAAAATCAACCAATTGACTGCCTTCACCCTTTCAGATTTTAAACAAACGTGTTATAGAAGATGTACATCGTATAACTATAACCTCGTCCGAATGTAGGAGAGTAAATTCAAAATATGAAAAATATTCGAAAATTTACAAAAAAAAATCGTACATAATCCTCCGTATCTTTTTAACGGTTTAAGCTACGAGAGTCATTGATGCCTCATTTTACAGCTTCTCAAAAAAACTGTTTTTAAAAACAAAAAATATATGTAAATTAAAGAATACTTCCATATACCGTGTACAAAATCCAATTGCACACAGCTTTTATGGTGTATAGAAAAGTAAAAAAACTTAATTACACTAAGGATATTATGTAGGTAAAGACTACAGCAAATGTAGTCAAAAACTTAACGAAATTTCACTTGAAGAAATGACGACTAACATTTCATTAACCCTTTCGACCCCGAAGTTGTCT
Source organism: Delia radicum (assembly GCA_021234595.1). Classification (NCBI taxonomy): domain Eukaryota; kingdom Metazoa; phylum Arthropoda; class Insecta; order Diptera; family Anthomyiidae; genus Delia; species Delia radicum. The sequence continues at coordinate 34,363,151 of CM037851.1, read as the reverse complement.
GTTTGTGGTCATTTAGCAAAAGCTGTGATTGATATATTTCTTTTGTTTAAGTAGTTGCTTACAAATTAATGTTTTTAGAAGTGAAATCAATGCAAACCACGAAAATTGTACAGTTACATTTTTAATTATTTTCAATAATGTGCAGTTGCATCGGCGATAATTAGTGATTTATTAATAGTTAAAAATATATACATAATTAAAAAAAAAACTATAAAATCGGATGATGAACAAAATTAAAAAACTTTTAAAATTTTATGTAGAGTTTAGTTTTAAAAAAATAAAACAAATAAAACAAAGTATTACCTTACCATAGATCAATGTCAAATGTGTATCAATTGTACAAGATGGGACGATCCTCTACGGATACGTGAATTGGAACCCGAGGCCTCAGAGCATGTTCTCTGCAAATGTCCGAGGCTCTACGACAGGAAGGTGCGTTATTTTGGTGGTCGAATAGTGATGCCATCGGACGTTTGGAATTGTTTACCTGGTAGGATAGTTGGCTTCGTAGGGAGCCTGAACCTATAGAGTTTATTCGTTGGCAGCACAAAAAACCAACTTCTGGTCGCGGTGCATAGTGCCAATCTAGTCTAATCTAATCTAATCACTTCCAAAGGACATCAGAGAATATTTTAATTATTTTTCTTTTATTTTGTATTCCAATGTAAGGTCATTCAATTAAATAGATTGAATTTGTTTTTCAATGCCAGTTTCGATTTTGTCGTTAAGTGTTAGTGACAATTCATAGATCTAATGCAAAACTTAATTGATATCATACATATAATTCTTTCAGTGTACTTACATAATCTTAAAAACTTACTAATCTGACTACATATTTTCATTATCATACTTTATGTTTCCTTTTTTTATCCACTTTAAAGTTCCTACAAATTTGTTGGATAACCCATTATTTGTGGAGACGACTGCCACTGCTACTATTTTGCCTAAATAAACATTTTCATATAATGTAAGAATTTTCAATGTTTCTGCTAGATTTATTTATAATATCCTTGACCATTTCAAACATTTGCAACTACCACTTCTAATATAAACTAGTTTATATCATACAAAGCTCTTAAATAACTTATTAGGAAGATATGCTAAAGAGAAGACATGAATATTATTCAGTGTCGTAAGTATATATTTAAATTTTGTTCTATCGGTTGCATATCTATTATGTCGAAATATTTCTTTATGTGTAAACATTATTAAAAAAACAAACACTTTTATTTCTTTTTTCACATTTCGATAGTTTGAACTTTTTTCTTTATGCAGTGAAATTTTAATACATTTTTTATTTAAAGCAGTTTTTGTGAGTGTTTGCGCTTGTCTCGAAATTCACTCATTTACTGATATTAATCAAATTTTGTTCCACTGAAGAAAAATGTTTTAAAGGGTGTTTTTTTATAGAGTTATAGAACTCTTAAATGCAATAAAATAAAGATGAGTCTTTAAAATTGACATGAAATTTACTTTATTCGAAAGATAAACTTCTGACATTATAATTTAAATAAGATTTCTGGCATATGACCGCCGGCTTTCTCGAATGTAGTCTAATCTGGAGGTCCAATTTTTGATGACTTCTTCCAGCATTTGTATCCGTATATTGGCAATAACGCGGTGAATGTTGTCCTCCAAGTGGTCAATCGTTTCGGACTTTTCGGCTTAGACTGGCAACACATAAAATAGTCCAGCGGCGTTAAAGCGCACGATCTTGGAGGCCAATTCACGGGTCCGAAAAGTGAAACTATGCGGTTACCAAACGTTTCCTTCGATAAATCAATTGTGGCACGAGCTGTGTGACATGCTGCGCCGTCGTGTTGAAACCACAGATATTGCTCATCATGGTTGTTCAATTGATAAACGAAAAAGCCAGTAATCATGTTCTGACCAGCATCGTTTTTTAAGAAGTACGGACCAATGATTCCACATGCTGATAAAGCACACCATACAGTCAGTTTTTCTGGATGTCACGATGTCTCAACAACTTGAGGATTATCATCACTCCAAATACGGCAGGTTTGTTTATTGACGTATTTATGTAACCAAAAGTGAGCTTCATCGCTAAACAAAATTCGCAAAAATCGTGCGTGATACGTATTTCATATTTCATGATTTTCAAAATAAATTTTCACAGTTTGGAAGTTTTGTTCAAGCGTCAGTCTATGTTGAAATGCCAAACCAACCTAAACATAAATTATTTCACAACTGACAAAATGGCCGCCAGTTAAAGAAGTGTTGCCAACTTAAAGTTTTATACCTGAATAAGAAACACCCTTTATTAAAAAAAGGAGTATATTTAACAAATTACTTACTAAGTTTTAGTATATTCTACTTTTTTCCGAATTTTATTTACAATTTATTTGAGTTTTTTCCCCTAAGCTATTAATCAATATAAATCAAATATCTTCACAACAAGGTGCTTCCCTCTAAAATGTTCAGTTCATAAAGTGCATAAGTTTGACTTACTTTATTTATATAAAGTTATGGAGTTTGCTTCCATCTTTAAGTGCCAAACTTAGTTTTAAAATTTAAATGGCTTTTTCTCGGGCGCAACTATGCAGCATTAAGGGAAGGACCAATTTTCTATATTTTGTTCTGTTTTGTAAAGAACAAAAAATTAAATCCCAGCGTACAGATATTTTAAAATATTGTTTATTTTTTTTTTTTATTTTATAAAAAACAACGACTTTTTTAATATTTTCCTTACAATAATAACTGTAACATTTTAAAGCAAATCATACATTTAATTCGCCTGCGCGAATTCACTTAAGTTTTCCTCAATAAAAAGTAATATAATAAAATGATAGTTTCGATTTCATTATAGGCATTTGTGGTTGCTTTACCGGTCGGTCCAAATTTTAAATTATATAAATTATATTTTAATAAATGTATATATTGTATTTCTGTAAGTATTGTTGTTTTTAAGAGAAACCAGAATTTTAAGATTTCTATCAGGCGCAGATTCAGGGGGAGGGAACATTTCCTCTACCAAAATTAGTTTTTCAATAAAAAAAATATATGAAATAATAGTAAAATTCTGTAAAAACACTCTAACTCCCTTCACCCCCACCCCCACCCACAAAAAACATTTACCTGGATCCACGACTTATTTCTGAAGATCAGTATTTCTGTATATCAGAATCTGCAATTTACTATATAGTAAACAGTTTTTAAATCCGATCATTTTTCTTTGGAAACCAGTCCTAGGAATCTGTGGATTTTTATGTTGGAGCGAAAAGTTAGTAGAAAATTCACCGAATCTAACAGTCGAATATTAGAAATTTTTCTTAAAATCGATCAGATTTTCAACGATTTTCAAGGATTTTACTGTAGCAAAAAATATTCAGAACCTCAGAAGTTTTCCAAAAGAAAATTCTTTAGAACCGAAGAATTTTTTATAGGAAAACGACGCCAGTATGTAATGGGTTTGCAGGGTTTTGTTATACAACACAACTCTTAGAACCTGAATGTGTACTATTACTATAAAGTTCACCACATTTGATCATTTTCGGAATCATTCAAAATCTCAATTTACGAATTTTTGTATTGGAATGACTCTTAATAAACTAAGGGCTTAGCATAGGGAAAATAAATAAATATTATCAACTTTCCATATCGTTAGCAATGGACACCATCCTTTTTTATATTCACTAGTCAACAGTTGTTGTGTACCAAACTGTTGTGTTTGAATCAAAGGTTTAGATACTTGACAGTCCTTTCATAATGTCCTTAACAGTAGTGTTGTGCAGAGTGGAAGTAGTTTTGTTTGTGATGATGAATTTAATAATTTATCAAATTTTCCCTATATTGTTTGCGTTTGTGTGTGAAAATAAGGGGTGAAATGTGCGAGTTTGTGTTTGTAACATTAATATTTTAGTACTAGTTTCATCGTGCTGGTATTTTGGTTTGGTTGTTATGTTACCTTTATTACTTCATTCTATAAAAAGTTGTTGACCCATATTTAATCAAGATTTTTCTCAACTACGGCACAGTGGGATATGTTAGAAATTTTTTGAAAATATAATTGTCACTTCTTACAAAGGAAAGTCTGTTTGTTGTTAAACGAATGTAGTTTTTGAGTGAAGATATAGCATTAATTTTGTTTAATATATTTTTTTTTGTAGAAAAATTGGACGCTTTTTTCAAAAACCTGGACCTGAGTCGGACAAAATTCGGAATTTCGTATTTCCAATAGAAATATTTTGGACACTACTTATTAGAGATATACTATACATGAAAGCATGTTCTTTGTAAAGGGTGCGCCAAATAACTTTTTTTTTTTGAACTCCTGAACCAATTGGACTTTGTATGGCGTCATACCAAGGTCTTTATGCAAAATTCGTCTCAATGATGTATCCGAAATGTTCAATTGTTGAGAACGACTGTGAATTGATGTTGATGGCGCTTCACGCACACTTTCTGCCACAGCAGCAATATTCTCGGGTGTACGCACTGTTTTTGGCTTTTCACGCTTTGGTTTATCGATGAGGATGCCAGTTTCTTTCACTTTTTTCACAAGATAACGAACATACGGACCTTATTCGTTCAGCGGAAGGATAAAACTAATTATCTGTCAAATCAGACATGAGCTAAGTGTTACCATTCACGAAATAAGCACTAGTTGAAAAAAAGCATTAGATGGCGGACCCTTTAGTTGTCTAGTACCAAATTACAAATATGGTTTTTTTTTGGAAAATGGCATAAGAAAGAAAAATGTATTATGCAAAATTTTTTATGCAATAGTGCCTTATTTTAGAGGTAATATTGCCGACCCCAGGGGTCTATGAGATTCAACGTAAGCACTTAAGCTACATATTACATCAGCTATATCTTTTCCAAATTTGATTGTAATCGGACCGCAGAATTATTTTCAAAATTGTTGTCATACATCCCACTGTATACTGCTACCACTTCAAATGTAGTTAAAAAAAAAAAAAAACTTTCTTTTTCTTCTTCTCCCATAAAATTTATTTTTGCACTATATATTTTCTTTTTCTTTATGTTTGCTTTATGTTGTTTGTATTCTTCAGGGAAAATGTAAGTTTCATAGGTTGTTGGTTTTTTTTTAACTTTCTTGTGCATGTTTGTTTATTAAGAAAATCCGAACAAAAATTATTTCTATATGATTATTAATGATTTTATACAATTATATCTCATTTAGAATTGCTTTATGATAAAGCAAGTCTGTTTTTATATAATAATATCAAAACCTATTTAATTATTTAAAATTATATTAGACACATCATTAGTATCCGACCGAACAGTTCTGCCAAAACACTATATTTTGTCGGTTTTTTGATATCTAGAAGCAATGATGACAAATTTTGGTATTGGAAACATGTTTGTTGAGCCGACTTAATTCGGTTTAGCTATAAAGTTAAAAGTTCGGCCACCGAACTATTTTCAATTTGGCCGAACTTTCTGAGGCCGAACAGTGAATTCATTGCTTAACTACAGACTTTTCTTCAAATTTGACACTCAAAATAGCATTAATCAGCCCAATAACAATTTTTCCATCCGCCAAATTTGTCCATAATGCTTTAAAATACCGAATACAGACCAAATGCATTTTCTGGCCCAACTGTTCGGTCGGACACTACACATCATTGAGCATAGTTCAAAAGTGACTCAACTCAAAATTTTTAATTTTTCAGAAATCGAAACAAAAACATTTGAAACTTTATACCAATTGAAAGATACAAATATTTTTTAGCAACACCTAACAACAACAAAATACACTGATATTTTTTTTTTATAGATACACAAGTGCATTGTGCATAGTTTAAGCATATAAACCCGAAAAATTAAAATTTTGAGTTAATTCACTTTTGAACTAGGTGTGCGATATTTATAATATGATCTGAAAAATTATCGATCTGTTGAAAACAATTTTGTATAATTAAATATATTCTGATATAATGATAAAAAAAAAGAAATGGATTTGGTATCACATATAGAAATATTCAGCCAGATGTTAAAATCATTTTTACTCGGGAATGTTATTTAGTTGTGGTAGTAAAGACTTTACACGAAGTAGCTTAATACTGCTACATACTGTGAAACATTTACTCCTTGAAGTGTAACAAATGAAAATTCTATCGTTTGTGTCATTTATTATAAGGAAAAATTACAACGTAGTAGCTATTCCAGGTGTTATCTTTAAATTGGTTTTACTTATAGATTTTGCTGTTAAGGTATTTTAGTTAAAATCTCAAGACTCCTGCCTTTTACATTGATTGGTTTTAATTAATTTTTGCTGTCATTGCCACCATCGAGACAATTTTCGTTTTGATGTTATTATTGTTTGCCACAATCAATATGCAACATCATCAATGGTAATAATAATTGGTATTTGAACAAAGTACATCTTATGAATTATGTATAAAGTGGCTTTAATAAATTCCAACTTTCAATTGAATGACTAAATCTGATTGTAAGTACTTATAACTTTTTAAGCTCCATTTAGTATGATGCTATCACGTAGCCTGTAGACAGTAAGGTCATTTAACTTGTATTACACCCCAGCGAAAAAATTTCAAAAAGGTAAGGGGGTTTGTAATCAAGCATTTTGGGCAGATCGCATTCCCTACTAGATTACCTACTCGATTCTTTTAACAGGGCGTGAGACTAAAATAATTAATTCTTTAGAATTGATAATTTTTTTATCGAATAACTATTTACTTTATATTTTTAAGAACTACATACATTTTTTAATAAAGAAATAGTTCCCTGGTAAAACTATGAAATACTTACACAAAAAAATATATATATATAAAAATAGTTTCCTAGAAAAAGTAAGAAGTACTTACATTTAAAAAACGAACTAGTTTGTGGTTTAACACGTGGATATGTGAATAAGGACACCTTAAAACGCTTAGTTCTTTTTTTGAATTCTCGTTAAATTGAAATACGAATAAATTATAGAAGTTATTAATTAAATTTATATTTTATGTAATTTTAATAAATCTTAACACACCGTTCTAAAGATATCGAAAATTAATTTAATAAATCAAATGTATGTTGTTTAGCCACTCCAAAATCTTAAATATAAATCAAAATTGAGGAATTCATTCTTTAAAGGTCCACAAATATCACAGAAGTGAACATGATCATTTTTTAGAACAATTCAAAAAAAAAAAATAAACGATTCAACTAAAACATTAAAAAAAACTACTAAATTTTTCCTCCAAATAAAAACTTGTTAGAAAAAATATGTAAGATAAATTCTTTGAAATTGTATAACTCCTTTTTTTCAAAATGAGGAACTACTTCCAAAAACGTCCTTTTATTAAGAAAAAGTATATGATTACTTCTTGAGTACAAAAAGTTATACATATAAGTTGATAACAATGATATTTTTTTTAAGTAAATAATTACTTTGTTATTGAATTCATGCCTTTTGGTTTAAATTTAAAGAATTGATTACAATACGACTTGCTTTTTTTACTCTATCGTTGGCATGTGTTTGGTATTGCAGTTATTTAATTTGGCAATGAGATATGTAAGCAAGTGTGGGCATCACCTTCTTTTTGAAATGTGTAATTTTTTCCTGGGACGCTAAACAGAGCTTCGAAGATTGAATTATAATCAAATATGATTTGGATTTAAAATTATTAATTCTTTCTTAATCAATCGCTGGAAATTCATTCTTTGAAATTTATTTGCTGGAATTAACTAGTAAAATATTCAGTCAATTTATCTCATTATTTATCTCATATCTCTCGTTTTATCAACAATTGAACTCAATCCTTAGGTATTCAATCATATTCAATTGATATTTCACTCAATCAATTTACAACTCGGGTATTCAGTCGTCATTCTATATTTTTTTCATTAGTTTTTCAAAATTAAAATCAACAAAATCTAAAATTTTCACTGAGTGATCTACTTTTTTTCTACTTTTAAAATAAATTTAGAAACTCCGATAAAACAAAGGTCGTTCACAGTTCCCTATATACTGGTTACCTGTAATTAGTGTTCCAACTCCACTCGTTTCCCATGTTTATTGCTTTACTTATTCTCCCTTCCATTATGTTTAGTTCCCAATATTAAGCGCTCCAATTTCATACATTCATTTTATTCCATATCGATTTGAATTAAAAAAAAAAATCTTTAAAAAAATTATTTATTTTATTTTCCAGCCCTGTTTATTTTTTTATAAATAAAGTTTTTTGTTTTATATACATCGAGATTATTTTCATGCTATTTTCAATTTCTAATGAGCTTTCAACCTCTGTATATTTAAAAAATAAATCAAATCAAACATATTAGCTAGGTTGATACTAGTATTTCGGTCTGGCCCATATATGAACTCCCTATAACAAAAACTAATCAATCTGTTGTTTGTTTCATAAATTTTAAAATTGAGACAAAATTTAATAATGATGAAATTCTTAAAATTTAAATCGATTGTGCAAAAATCGAATGAATTCCAACGATTGAATTCCCCGTGATTTAATTCCCAGCAATTGATTGAATAAATTGAATGGTGAATTATTGAATTCTCTAGAAATAAAATCGAATGAGACCAATTGAGAATTCATTAGATTTGTAAAATTGTGATTTGAGAATTCAATCATTCCATAGTCAATCAGAATTAAAAAATCAAATGAAAGATTGAATGCTTTAAAGCTCTGACTAATAAGTGTATTAAATATTTACACGTAAATAGGTAGACAATGTTGACACGAATTATTGGGCTTCGTTTTTTAGGCATTTTGTTTATAAACACTTCACTACCCTTGCACTCCGCAGTGTACATATTTTTTAAAATATTCAAAAAATATGATAATACAGTAAAACTTGAAAATTTTATTTAAATGTGTTTATTAGGCAATTGGTCATTGGAAAAAATCATCGTATGCATAAATTGTTCGTCAGAGAAATATAAAGTTTGCGAAATGAAATTCTAACAAATTTTGCAACGCTGATAAAAAAAATAGTAATTCTTCTATCAAAGTTTTGAGGTTAGTTTCGGATAACCACATATATTCTTATATTACTGCATAAATTTTATACAAATTAAGCATATGGTATTTTTCAAAATTTTTTGAATTTTTGAGATTAAAAATTGTTTAAAAAATTACTGTTTGTACAATTGAAATACTAGATATAATAGACTAAAATCCGTTCGTGTGCATCCTTTTTAGCAAAGGCCGCGTATGTTATAGCGGTATAATTTGAAAATTAAAGAAAAACAATGTCAAAATTGCAATTCCTATGTGAAAATTGATTCATACATGAACTCATATGATCATATATGGGCTTGTGTATGATCATATATGGATATAGCATTAAATATATGTCCATAATATAAATATATGTCCATATATGGACTCATATAAGATCATATATGTTCGGATACTAAATTTGAGGATATATGGTCATATATGATCATATATGCTCCTATATGCTCATATTTACATTATCAATATATGTTCATAGCATTTAAGATCATACACGACCATAAACAAGAAAATTTCGGATCCGCATATAAATGGTAATATATAAGATCAGTTGTCAATTTATATCTCCATCTATACCCATATATGATCATATCCAATGTCATATATGATCATATATGTTCATATACGATCCATTTTCGCCTGTGTTGTTGGTCATATGCATTTCAATCATTAGTGTCTAAAAACCGCGTTTAAATTTGTGATTTATATCTTACGTGTAAGGAGATGTATGGATCAAAATTTTTTGTTTTAAGCTTGTGGTTTATCTCTTAATTGCAATGATATATCTGAATCCAAAGTTATTTTTTTACCTTAAGTATCGATTTTTGAAAATAACAATTGTATATTTGTATTATTCGGGATAAAAAAATAAATTTAAAGATGTTAATGGTAAATCAATGAAGCTTTGCTCACTTGAAATACTAGATATAAGAAACTTAAATCCAATCGCGTGCATAAATTTAAGCTGCTGAAGCGAAAGTTATACCTATTTAAAGTTGACAATTAAAAAAAATTGACAAAATTACAATTGTTGGTAAATTTTAAAAGTTGTAGCAGATATGCATGATAATCATTAGTATCTAAACAAAAACTAAGTTCAAATTTTTGACTTAACTCTTAAATGTAAAGATATATATTGATCGAATTTTTTTTTTTGATACCTTTCGCTTAATTTTTTTAAAATAACTAAGCACACATAAATTTATAAAATTTTGAAAAATATAAATATAAAAAGAAATGAAAATGTTTTTGACGGTACAGTTATGCCGCTTTTCACTCGAGTACTCCTAGATATTTGTAGCTTAAATCCGTTCACATCCATTGATTTTTATGAGGGCCACAAAAGTTCTAGCGGTTTGAAAGTTTTTTTAGGAGTAGTTTTTTTTAATCGTTTCTTTAAGAGTGGTATATTTTTATTGTCTAACTCATTCCAAGACAAATCCGAACCTTTATTCCAAGCTTTTAGCGAATTCTTCAACAGATTAACTTCGTAGCGTATGTCCATTTGAAAAATACGTATTTTTTAGAAAATCACGATTTTCGAGAAATGTACAGCTGATCAACAATTTCAGATTACAAAATCGAAATGAACACAAATTGATGGAAAATCATACATAGAACACTTATATTTTTAACAAATTGCGGATTCTACTAAGTGATCATAAATTATATCAATATAATATTGAAAGCCCCATATACTCTATAATCCTTACAAATTTTTTTTGCGGCCTCTTAGATTCAGTGTGCAATGATAAAATCTCTCCACGCTTAAGTGTATAATAGGGATCAAACAAATACATGCAGGTATAAACATTAACAAAACGACTCTTTTCGGCCAAAAATGGAAACTTAAAAATATTTATTTTTGCAAAGATTATGGAAAAACCTGAAAAAACAAAAAAATATTATTTAACCTTCATGCCACCCTGGGGTAGTTTTCGACATATAGATTTAATTTTTAAATATTTAAGAAAAACAAACTAAATTTTGTGTATTAGAAAATTCTATCATTTTGAATCATAAAAACCAAGTTTCAATAAAATATTTGCTTTTTTGAAAGTGCTATTTAAAAACTTGCTTGGTTGTTTTTTCATAATTTTGTTACAAAGCAATTAAAAAATAAACGAATAGGAATAAATCACTGGAATGTGAACATGATATTAATAAAACAAAGTTCCCTTTATTTTAATTTTGTTTACGTGTGTATATATATTTTTGAATTTCGAAAAAATTTCAAAATAAACTTCATTTTAATACTTTCAAAATAAAATAAGTTTCATTGAATTCGGATCATAATTGAACATAATTCTTATACAAAACATTTTTTCATAACTGCTGCTTTTAAATATTAAGAAACTTTTAATGTTTCTAGCCGAAAAGGTATGGGCAGTACTTTAAATGTAAGACTTTTGGCCCTCTCCATAGCAACTTCCAAAAATTACATAGTATTTATAGCATATCTAAGCACAAATAGGAACCGTTAAATCATATTTTAAGTATCTTAAGTCAGCGATTACTGAAGTTTTTGGCAAAAATTCGCCTTTCTGCCCGCCCTTAAAAATTTCCACATATCTCGTCATGATAGATGTCATTTCCTGAAAAAAAACTTTCAAAATTATCGTTTTACAGCAGGTCTACGCGGATTAATATACGTTCCTAGTTTTAAGATCCTAAATTCATGGTTTTAATAGGATTTCAAGGAGAAGACTTTCCATCTTTCGAACTTCCTGACAAAAATTACAAAAAGAATTTTTTTAGTACATAAGCTTTTAATCCAAGAAACAAACATGTTAAATTATACAAATAGAAAAAAAAGTGCCAACCGAATGGAAAAGTGTATTTTGGTGGCTATAACCAATAACTTCGGGCACTGCAACCATAATAATGTGATTTCTGAATGTTTAGGTTGTTGCAACTAAATTTAAGTTGTATCAACCGAATTTCGATTTTAAAAATCATATTAGTTTGTACCAACCAAATTCAGTCGTATTAGCCGGTAAAACAGTTTTGGCAAACGTCAAAGGTAAGATTTTCCACCTTTTTCCCCTACATTCAGGAAGTTCCAAAAATAATTTAAAGCGAAAGTCTATGATTGAGTAGCAGTTCACATGCCCAGCTTAAAGTTCTTGGCCTTAGACGTTTGACCAGGCCGTCAAGAGGGAGACCCTTTTCGTCTTTAAATCTTGTTTTTAATATTTTCGAAATTTTAGATTTCTAACCAAAGTTGGAGACTTTTCCCTTTTTGGTAGGCCCTTGCCTAAAGTTTGGAAATTGTTCACAATAATAAGTCTTTTTGTTTTGACTTCTTCTAAAAAATGCTATAGTTAAAAAATTCAATAGTATAAAATGAAACAATTAAATTAAAAAATGTTCCACATTCAAGGCTAAATCAAATTAAAAAAAAATCTGTTAACATTTTATGTAAGCGAAAAGTTTGTGTTATGATTTTTTTTTTTTTTAAATCAACAAAATTGTATTTACCACAATAAACATAATGCAAACATCATCTGAATAATAAATTTCGATATGCAGATATAATAATTTTACGTTGTTTTTCATAAAAACAAAAATAGTTCAAATATAACAAACACCCCCAAATGACACTGAAATGTCAACTTCACAACTAGTCACAAATTGTGCTGATCATAATGATATTTATTTTTAGGGGTTTATGTTGTTTTTGTTAACATTTTGCCCTACTCTTTTACGCTAAACCATTTCCAACTATGGAGATTACAATAAGCCAACATATAATAGGAAAATTATACACTTATAATATTTTTCAGATTTTGATTAGGTTCTTAAAAAAAGGATGTTTTTTACACAGGTATATAACTTTAAGTAGGCAACACTTTTTTAACTGGCGGAAATTTTGTCAGCTGTCAATTGATTTAAGTTTAGTTTGGTTTGGCATTTCAACATGAATAGACTGACGCCTGAACAACGCTTCCAAGTTGTGAAAATTTATTTTGAAAATCACGGTTCTGTTCAAAATACTTATCAAGCACGATTTTTACAATTTGGTTTTGCGATGAAGCTTACTTTTGGTTTAATGGATACGTCAATAAACAAAACTGCCATATTTGGAGTGATGATAATCCTCAAGTGTATACTGAGACAACGTTACATCCAGAACAACTGACTGTTTGGTGTGCTTTATGGGCTGGTGGAATCATTGGTCCGTACTTCTTTCAAAACAATGCTGGTCAGAACGTTACAGTCAATGGTGACCGCTATAGAGGCATGATTACTGCATTTTTCTCTTTTAACTGAACAACCACGCTGTGCAGGAGCTGTGGTTTCAACAAGATGGCGCAACAATGTCACACAGCTCGTGCCACAATTGATTTATTGAAGGAAACGTTTGGTAACCGCAAAAGTTTTACGTTTCGGGCCCGTGAATTTGCCTCGCTGGACTATTTTCTGTGTGCATATGTGAAGTCGCTATTCTACGCCGATAAGCCCGAAACGATTGAACACATGGATGACAACATTCTATGCATTATTGACAATATACGGCCACAAATGTTGGAAAAATAAGTTTACGTTATAATGCCAGAAGATTATCTTTCGAATTAAGTAAATTTCATGTCAATTTAAAAAAATTCATCTTTGTTTTATTCCATTTTAAAGTTCTACACCTCAATAAAAAACACCCTTATGTACACTCAGGGAACTTCTGCTGTAAATATTTGCAGTCGTTTGAGTTGTAATACAATATCTTTATTTTTAATGTAAATCTTTAGAAGAAATTTAATTTTTGACTACATATCGCTCATTTACTTCAAGGCTGTCATAAGTCAAAAAATGCGATTTTTGAGTTAATAATGCAGATTTATTAGCTATATCATGCTTTATATTGTGTAAAAATGTCATATTAATATCATGTATACTTTTCGATATAGAGAACAATATATTTTATTTTTCTTTAAAGTGGGTGCAAAGAAATAGAGAAACTGTGCTACTCTCTGGTCTCCCGATAGTTAGCGAATTCGCATACAACTCTCACTAAGAGAAAAATACATTAAAACCCCATATTTATAAAAAATGTGACCAAATAAATAGAGAAAGGGTCGAGCGAGGCAGATATGGATTGAAAACTTTAAACTCGTTTTCTGCAAAATCTCGTTTTTTGAGTTATGTCACTCTTGATGTAAATGATCGACATGTATATAATTCAAAGAACTTCTAGTTCATTTAAAATACAAACCAGATCAAATTACTGTATTCTGATTTTACTTTTATTGTATACAGTGTTTTTTTTTTTTCTTTAAAAAATAAAACATAAATAAATGTTTGTATATTTTTTACTACATAGGTTCATTTATACTACATATGTGGTTAATTTGTACTACATTTATGGTACATTTTTTGAACAGTAAAAAATAAATGACAATGTTAGTTAAATTTACTGAAATGTTAGGCGTCATTTCTGCATGTGAAATTTCATTTTTCTAGTGGTCTTTACCTACATAGTATTCTAAGTGTTTCAATTTCAAAAATTTTCGACAGCTGTTGAAACTGACCTTAGATGCCTCTTATTTTTCAGGGTTTTTTTTAGATTGTTAGAACACTGCTAGCTTGGATATACAAGAGTAAAATTAGTATTATGTAATGTGATACAGTTTTATTAAATTTAATATAGTTAAGTATGACATCATGTATAGTAAGATACATAACCTCAAAATCGAGTTACCCGATTAATCGAACAAAAGCAAAATCGAGTCATTTTAACACCGCAATATTTTTGAAACTTCAAATGGGAAAACCTTTGTTTTCACAGATTTGTTTTCAGCGAACGTATTTATATTAAAAAAATGCGTTTCAAAGTCATTCGTCTGTTTTTTTTTATTGTATAAGTTGTTTGTATATTGTATAAGTTGTTCAAGCAACACTAAAAAATTAATTTTTTTATATATTGTTTTTTTTTTTTTTTTTTTTTACAATCTATCTTAAAAATAAAGATATTTAGTAAAATTAAATTTAATAACTGTAGCTTATGACAAAAAAATAACAGAAGTGTTTATTACTACATTAAGTAAAATCACTAAATAAAACTAAAGAAAAAAATATGTAAACAGCAATTAATTTCTATATTTCAGATCAAGAACATGTAATCTTTTAAGTATTCTTCTTTCGTTGGTATCATCCAGTAAACATATTGCTCAAACACTTGGGTGAAAGCTTAATATATCAAGGTATCTCTGAGAGTACCGGCCGATTTCTTCTTATGGATTGTGTCATTAGTAATGTAATAAGGTGCATCTAAGATAATTCGAAGTGTTTTTGATTGAAATCTCTGAAGGATTTCAACATTTGAATTGCTCGCTCCACCCCATAGATGAATTACATAAACCCAAATTGGCTTAAGAATGTCTTTGCAGATAGAATTTTATTTTTATAAATAATAAAAAAAAATTTTATTTTATTGAAAATTAAGACTGTTATGTGATATATCGCTTATTTCAAAATATCTTTACAAAATATGTTGGGTGAGTAAATAAAAATTTGGTGTAATGAATTATAAGTTTCTATAATCCAGAGCAAGCTTATATAAGGAAAGAAATTATATTTTAAGTAAATTTTCTTTACAAAACATTTCGAGTGAGTAAATAAAAATTTGGTGGAATGAAACATAGGTTTCTATAACTAACAACGAGAAATGGTGTAATATCAGTTATTTTATTTTTTTTTTTTAATATTTTTCGAGGTTCTATACCAGTTAGATAGAAACGAATTTAAATAAGATAAACAAAAACTGGGCGTTAGTATATGGTTGTGTAAATAATAGAAAAATTAAAGAAACAAAACACAAAAAAGCATCATGAACAGCAGTATAGAAAGTATAATATTGTATGGTAGTATAATAAAAATATATACATTGGTCGTGGAAGCAATGGCCTTTTGTAAGCATCTCTCTTACCATTATATCCGTTTCCGTTAACTTGCTCTGATTGTTTTATATCCTGTCGCGCTGTCACTCTTGTAGCTTAAAAAAAACAAAACAAGGAAAATAAATAAAAAAAATTCATAAAACATATCCATACATACTATGAAATCCTATTCATGAAATTGTGAAAACAGTTAAGTTGTTCGTGTTGTTTCTTTTTATGAATATAGTTGTACAATTTGGCTTTGATTTTTTATTTATTTATTTTTTTTTTAATTCTATTTCGCTTTAATTTAGTTTAGTAAAGAAGAAGAGGTAATTTAGTCTTATATGTATTATAAAATAACCCAGCACTCCAACAACAACTAAAAACTTGTTTCAAATGGCCTTGAGAGAAAATATATTTTTTTTTTTTTTGTTAGCTGTTTTTGATGTTGTTAGTACTACATTTTTTGCTTTCACATTTGCTTTTTTTCTAACTATAATTGAGATTTTATTGTTTAACACAGCAACTTAATATGATTATATGCCATGGCATTCAAAATTTTTTACTTATTATGGAAATTTTCAATGCGTTTTATAATTTTCATTTAATACTAGACGTAAAGTATGCTTTTTATTTTAATTTGATTGCATTAAAGTGTATAAAAAAAAAAAAAAAACATACAAAAATATAAAAAACACAATATATTCTTTATTTAACTGAATGCAAATAAAAAAAAAATAGTTTGAATATTTTAATAACAGGGACATTTTAAAATGAATGAGCACAAAAAACTACATTTTCAAGTTTTCCGCTTCTGATTGTAGTAAAACTTTATATAAACATTCTTCTAGTTAATATGGAGTTAATGTGTTTTTTATTTTTTCAAAATTCTATGTAGTTTGCGTTTAGACGCTTCTAAAATTTGGGAGTTTTTCAACTCGCTTCGAAATAGATCTTTCGAAATAGATCTTTTTTAATAAACCTATGTACGCTGATTACAAATCTGGCAAAAAATTATATTCTCATTTTTTAAATATGACCGTCGAGTAGTGATTTTGAACGCGTCAACAGGAAATTGAAAACTTTGTATCATTTTAAGGATAAAATCCTCTTCTTTAAACCGTGTTGTGCAAAAAGGATTACGAAATTTAAAAAAACTGCCCTTAATTCGAGAATATCGCAAAAAACCCATAATTAACTTTTGTGTACTGTATTTTTTAATTAACTCAAAGTACGAGAGCGGATCCATAAGTCCATGACTTCGAACTTCCCTCATAGTCATATGAAGTGCAACACTGCTCCCATCAAGTAAAACCTGTTAAAAGACAACTGTCAAATTTTGAGCAAGTTTACTCATTTAATCTCTCTCATTTAATTCTCGATGGCCAATTGTTGTCAATACACCAGAAAATGTCGGAAAAATACACGATATGGTGTTGGCCGATCGAGGAGTAAAAGTGCGTGAGGTTGCTGATGCCATAGGCATAGGTTTCGGTTGAAAATGATCAGTTGAGTTTAAGAAAGCTGTCTGCAAGATGGGTGCCGCGTTTGCTCTCAATTGACCATAAACGCAATCGTGGCCTATAAGGTGATGGCAACAGTTTTTTTGGAATGCACGCGGAATAATCCACATCGATTACCTTTAAAAGGGAAAAACAATAAACGGCGAATATTATGCCAACTTATTGGACCCATTTAACGAGGATTAAAAAAAAACGACCACATATGGCCAAGAACCTCAAAAAATCTCAAACATATGGACCTCGAAAAATCCTATTTTTTGGAAGGGATACAAAAATTGGAGAAACGTTGGAGATTATGTTAAAAAATTATTTTTTTTTTGCTAAAAAAAAACGGTTTTTCATTCAAAACGTCAACATATCAAAACATTAAGTAGTGAATCAGAGGGATTCAAAAATCAACGAAATTTTGCCGAAAGTATCTTTAATATTTAATTAAAACTTCAGCATATTCATATATCAACCTAGGAAAATTTTCAATATTTTTTACCACACATGGGAAAATCGATATGCATGTTAATCATTTAAAGTGAAATTTTTAAACAAATTATTTAACAAGTTTGTTATAATTTTTATTATAAATAAAAATTATGTTTTTTTCTTTGTTAGGACAATATCCTAATGAAGAAATATAGAGTATGGCCTCGAACTTGAATAATTTTCATTTTCATTGCAAATTATTTAAATTTTAGTACTTATTTAATTATGCCATATTATTAGATGAAAGATAATAACAAAACAAAATTCCATTCAAATGCCTCGTGTGCAGAATTTCGCGTGATTCACGTGAATCAAGAGTTAGAGTGAGACCCAACAAACTCAAAAGTTACTTACAACAAATATGTAATAAATTTAAAATCACGTTCAATATTTTCCGTTTACAATAACAATATTTAAATGTTGGCAATTAGTTATCCTTCTTCTGCTTCCTTTTCTGTTCACAGTTTTAAAAGAGTGTTTTTCATAAAACAAATAAAAATTCATAAATTAAAAGCTTTTACAAAGGTTATTGTATCAAGTTTTATTGCCACTTGATCAATATTAATGATGCCGTACACCTTTAAAGCAATTTAAGTGTAATCATACAGGTAATAGGATTATATTTCTTTATTGCTTTGTAAGACCTATTTTTTGAGTGAATTATATTTAGCAGAATATTCTTGTTATTTAAAACATAGTTAAGGGATATTAAAAAAATTATTTTAATTTCTATTTAAGAAAAGAAAATATTTTGTTTTGCATTTTTTTGAAATTGTTAGTATTCAGAACGCTGTATGTCAGTTGTTTTGAATTTATAAATCTGAAATCAGCAACTACAACTAAAATAACATACAAAAATTGTAAAACAAAGGTGCTTTCGAAAAAAAGTTTAAGATCCCATCGAACGAAAATTATCAACTTTGGGCGCCTACACTTTTTTTTTTTTTTTTTTTTTTATTGAAATGATATTAACACTTTATTTTAGTTAACATTTCATAAAATTACACTAACAAGTAATATTTTTCTTTCAGATAAGATTTACAAATTATTAGACACTAAGTCTTGAGGTCTTTTTCTCTTTAAACGTCTTGAATATATATATTCATTGATAAGAATGGTAGCTTCTTCGTTGCTGTGATGTTGCAGTCTACTTGCATGTTTGGATGCTGATTGTTGAATTACCTCGGATACTTTGTTTATTCCAAGATCTCTATGCAAATCGTCGTTCCTTATATACCAGGGCGCATTAACCATATTTCTAGCGATTTTGTTTTGAAAACGTTGAATAATTTCAATATTAGTTTTGGAAGCACATCCCCATAACTGGACACCGTATGTCCAGACAGGTTTTAGTACTTGGTTATATATCAGAAGCTTGTTTTAAATTGAGAGTATAGAATTTCTTCCAATCAGCCATGTTAGCTTTTTCTGTTTTAAGTTTAGCTCAGTGTGTTTAACTCTGATGTGATCTTTCCATGTAAGCTTAGAATTCAGCGTCATACCCAGATATTTTGCACTGTTAGCATAAGGTACAGCTAAACTTGAAGTATTAATTGGTTTATGTCTAATTACTTTGTTGGTAAAGTCAACATGCGTTGACTTACTTTCATTTAGTCTGACTCTCCAAGTGTCTGTCCATTCTACAATTTCATCAACTGAGATCTGTAGTTTTGAGGTAGATTCGGTTTCGTCATTACCAATAGCTAAGATGCACGTGTCATCAGCAAAAGTAGCTATTTTGCTGTTTTTTGGTACGGGTATATCTGAAGTATACCTTGAGGTACGCCAGCTTCTATTTTTTTAATATCTGAGTAGCATTGTTTATGCTTTACTCTAAAATAACGTTCTGTCATGTATGATTCCAATAGAGATGTATACTGAATTGGTAATTGAGTTTTTATTTTATATATTATAAGACCTTTGTGCCATACCTTATCAAATGCCTGAGGTACGTCTAAAAAGATGGCTGAACAGACTTTTTTGCACTTGGTGCACTTGGTCTATTGTAGAGTGCTTTTCTCTGAAGCCAAATTGATTAGAGGGTATTACGTTTTTATATGCGATGATTTGTTTTAATCTTTTTGAAAATAACTTTTCAAATAGTTTTCCCATAACGGGTGGCAGGGAATTCGGCCTATAGGAAGTAACTTCGTTAGGATTTTTTCCTGGCTTCTGAACCATTATTACCTCTGAAACTTTCCAGTAGCGAGGAAAATATGTCAGAGTAATACAAGCATTCATGATGATGTTCATTTTTGTTATCGCATTATGCGGGAGATTTTTTAAGATTTCTCCAGTACTTAAATCAAAACGGGGACTTTTGCCAGGTTTCATATTTTGTGTCTCTTCAATTATTTCTGTTTCTGTAAAAGTTGTATTTCATGAAAATCCTGTACTGTATAGGGATCATTGAAATCTTTAGTTTCTTCATACGGCTGGAATGTTTTGTGAAGGTGCTGAGCAAATGTGGTGCCTACACTGAGAAAGTTATCTGCATCATATTAATGAATTTTTGCATTAGATCTATGAATTGTCACTGGATCTCGTCCAGCGAAACTTTTCATTAAATTAATGCAGTTTTTCATAAAATTACGTTTATACCTAGATTACAATAATCGCAACAATAATTGATAAAATCGGGAGTTTAAAAAAATGCCGCAGTTATGAAACGATCATATTACTTAATTTCAAAGAACGGTATGTAACAAAATAAATGAGATATCTGAAAAATTAAAAAACTAGTGAATAATTACCGTTCAATAAAATCCTTATAAATTAAACCATTTGAAGACGCTGAAATAGTTAGGTATACCTTTTTCTGCATTTTATACAAAAATATATAAATTTATTTTTAAAGTTTCATACAGGAAAGAGTTAAAACGATTTTTAAGAAATCTTTTTATTTGTACATAATCAAGAAAGGAAGAAGATCAGCCGCTTTTTTTTTCTCAATTATAACCACATAACGGTCAAGTCTTTTGTGTTCGGGTGTGGTTAGCCATATCTGAAAAATTTCGTTTTATGAGGTGTTGTTACTCATAGTAGATTTTTAATAAGATCGGAAAATTTAGGCAGACAATTTAACTTGTCCCTTAAAGTACACACTTTACTTATTGGTTTAAAAGAAATTATGTGCTGATCCATTATGTTTCCTAAAATTTGTAATTTTGAAAACATTTTTATTTTTATATTGAACGAAAAAAGTTGTTTTCTTAATTAAATAACACTTAATATAGTTTCCAAGTGCTAGAAATACGTATAGAAACATGAGAAACGGAGTTTTTGAATAAAAAACAGAAATGTTTAAAAGGACGTTTCCTTTAAAAATTTATCCTCATTTAAGGCAGTCAATTTTAACTAAGTAAGTGTTATTGTTATTTTTATTTCATTCAAAAATATTCAAACCTAAAACTTTTATTAAAATTGAAAGTCCAACAGCCGACTTTTGTCCAACTATATTGGCCATATCTTATACCGAGCAGCATACGCAAGTGCTGTAAAAAATTGTCTTTTTGAATTAATTCTATGGCAAACCTTGAACAATAATTTTTCTTTTATTTATTTGTTTTTTTTTAGACCTCAAGTCATCTCATGCTTTTTACTTCCATATTAAAGCGCCCTCATAGCCCGAGTTATCGGACCTTAATTATAGGTTTTGCTTTAACGCAAAGGTAGTGTAAAAAGGGATAAGAAAAGGTTTTTTTAAAAATGTAACGAAGTTGCGAATTTCGAGAAAATGATAGGTGCTGGTGCATTATTGGAATCTGGAGATCATTGTATATAAGAAACCAACAATGTTTTCATATGAAGCATAGATGACGCATTACATGTGTTATTCAAAATATTTAAAAAAAAAGAGTCCCAGGGCTCACACTCAAATATTTATTTATTGAATAACAAAACTAGAAATAAAAGAATTCCGCTAAAACTTCCGTGATTTTGCCAAAATATTTTTGTAAAGTGAATAGAAGCCATTAAATATTTTAGAACTCTACACTTATCCAAAGCTATTTCAAAATAGATGTTGGAAATGGAATAAAACAAAGATGATTTTTTTAAATTGACATGAAATTTACTTTATTCGAAAAATAATCTTCTGGCATTATAATTTAAATATGACTTCTGACATATGACCGCCAAGGCTGGCTCGAACGTAGTGTAATCTGGAGGTCCAATTTTCAATGACTTTTTCCAACATTTGTGGCCGTATATTGGCAATAACGCGGGCGAATGTTGTCCTCCAAGTGGTAAATCGTTTCGGGCTTTTCGGCGTAGACTAGCAACTTAACATATCTTCACAGAAAATAGTGCAGCTGCGTTAAATCGCACGATCTTAGAGGCCAATTCAGGGGCTCGAAACGTGAAACTATGAGGTTACCAAACATTTCCTTCAATAAATCAATTGTGGCACGAGCTTGTTGAAACCACAGCTCCTGCACATCATATTTGTTCAATTGATGAACGAAAAAGTCAGTAATCATGGCTCTATAGCTGTCGCCATTGACTGTAACATTCTGACCAGCATCGTTTTTAAAGCAGTACGGTCCAATGAGTTATCAAGCACACCAAACGGTGCAATGGTTCATCAAGTACACTGGTCCATCAAGCATGCCAAACAGTCAGTTTCTCTAAATGTAACGGTCTCTCAACATACACTTGAGGATTATCATTACTATAAATATGGCAGTTTTAGCTTTAGTAAATCGAATTAATTGCTCTGATGGCTTATTATGTTGACCGTATAATGGACATAGTGCGCAATACGTATTTCGAACAGAACCATGATTTTCAAAATAAATTGGCACACTTTGAATTTGGAAGCGTTGTTCAGGAGTCAGTCTATTTATGTTAAAATGCCCAACCAAACTAAACATAAATCACTTGACAGCTGACAAAATGGCCGCCAGCTGAAAAAGTGTTGCCAACTTTAAGTTCTATACCTGTATAAAAACACTTTTTAATTAACACTTTCAAAATAAATGGTTCATATTAGTGAAAAAATTTACGAAATATTTATTGCTATGAAGGTAGCCAATTAATTTACTGTATATTTTTTTTTTGTGAATTATTTATTTTACTTTGAAAGTTCTCTACAAAAAAAAAAGAAATCATATTATTCCTACCACGACTCTGTGTTTTTAACCCTCTAACGGGTAAGGCTGCCTCAGGGCAGTCTTCATAAAATTTAAAACAAATGTGTCAAATGAGCGTTTTGTACTTAGAAATTCATATATTCCGATGAAAAACTAAATTTGCTAAATATCTTGCGAAGAAATTTTTCGTGTGCCGTCAACGGTTTGGAAGCGAGAAAACTTCAAAATTTCATATAATTTCAAAAACTAATTATTTTTAAAAAGAGTATTTGTTTTCAAAAATCTAAAAAACCAATTTAAGTTAACTGAAAACTCTTGATAATAAAATATAAATAAGATATAATAATAAGTCCTAACTTTAGTAAAAGGACTCACAGGATTTTATCAAGATTCCTCTAAAGACATCGTCTTAACTTGTAAACTAATAGACGAATTTTTATGGAATTTTGCATAAAGAAGACATTAAGTACTAATAGCAAAGCGTTGAAGTTTGACAAATATAAATTTAAGTTCAGATACTTTTTCGCCTAATTTCGCTTTTTCCAAAAAGCGAAAATCGCGATATCTTCTTAAATAGGAGCAGAAAAAAAAACAGTTTTTCGAGAGTGGTTATATCTTGGTAAGAGAAATATTTTTTGTCCAAAACTTCTCTTTTATATGCTTTTGTTTCCAAAATGCACCCTAAAATATTTTGGCTCATATCGCCTAAATTAGGCACCGATAAACAATTTTGTTGAAGAACTTACTATGTGTTTTTCGAGTGGAGCACACGGTATGAATTTCGTTACAAGACATCGTTTGCCAGTTAAAAGGTTAAATCAATTTCATACGTTCTTGTGTTTATTTGGTATTATATAAAAAAATATTTATTTCAAAGACGGCTTCTGCAAAAAAGTGAAATTTGTTAAGTACACTTTTAAATAGTTACATTCAAACTCATCATATCAAGTACAGTTTCTTATTTTACGGTATCTACGTTTTCTAAATAAAGTCAATTAATAATAAAGCCTTTATTTATTTATTTATTTTTTTTCTTTCTTTGAATTTAAAGGTTTATTAGGCGTTATTGCCTAGAATATTAAATTACTGAAGGGTATCATTTATTTTGTAAACAGCTAACTTCATACCTAATCGCATTTATTTTTTTGCTAAAATATTTATACCACCATTTACATTTATTTATTTCTATTTCCATGAAATCTGTTTAACTCGCCTAGAAAATATTTAATTCGTGTTATGAATGTTTAATATTTCCTTTCCGTAGAAAAGTATTTGTAAATATTTTTGAAAATTAATTTCCCTTTTATCGTTAATCCATAAAAAAATAACAATTAAATTTTATTTAGAACATTTTATTAGCGTTTGTTGAAAGTATTTAATTCAAAAGGAACAACAATTAATATCAAAAAGCATAAATTGTTATTAAGAGTAGAAGTAATGTAATAAACATTTTTAAATGACTGAGATTTTTGATTTAAAAGGTTTCAACTTAACACTCAAAGGATTAATGACAAATGAAGATGAATGGTGGTTTTTAAAGGATTTAATGTTGACATTGAGCTTGTATTTTTACTTTTTACATTCTCTTTTTCTTTTGCAGTCATTGTGTTTTACATCTTTTATTTTATTTTTCTTTTGAAAATTAATAAGCTCTCTAGGGCATACGCAAAATATTACCCCTTTAACGAAAAATGTTTTGAATTTTTTTTTTATGAAAATCCAAATAAATACGAGTAAGTACTTACTTGTATGGTTTTAGTGCTTAAGCTGAAAAGGATGGAAAGACACAGAGGCGTGGTAGGAAGGACACAATTTCTTTTCTTGTAGCGAACTTTCAAAGTAAAATAAATAATTCACAAAAAAATATACAGAAAAATTAATTGGCTACTTCCATTGCAATACATATTTCGTAAATGTTTTCAATTATATAAAACACTTATATTGAAAGTGGTAGGTATGAGCATATTTTCAAAGAAATTTATAAAATTATTCACTTCACAAAACTATTTTGGCAAAATCATGGAAGTTTTGAAACTAGAAACCGTTAAAGATAAATGAGTAACGCGAATGGATTTAGCATACTTAAACATCGGCTAACAAAAGCCTGTTCATATCATCGAGAAAAAAAAAATTAATATTTTACCTCAAAGTGTCGAGAATTTTTGAAATTCGTAACTAGTAGACAACAATTTAAATATTAACACATCGGAAGATTTTGTACATTTTTTAACTTTTGAACAAAAATGAATAAATATATACGAGGGCGGATCAATGATCTAAATGTTGAAAGAGGTCTAAAGTTCGAGAAATATATTTCGCAAGGCCTCGTACATTATCGGGAGGTATATAAAGAATTGAACAATAATTCGTCACAGTTTTTTATAACAAAATATATTTCCAAATTTCCGCGAACTGAAGTTATCGCTAACATCGAAACAGAAACTTTTGAAATACTATCGAGTGATGAAAGTGATTCGTCACCAACCATAAGGATAAGATTAGTTTTCGCGGAAATAGACAGCGAAAATGATTGGGAATAACTTTTATTTAATTTTTTTTTTTTGTTACAATATTGTTTGAAATGCACCGAATTTTGACTTGGAGAAGTTAATAATTATGTATGACTACTTTTTCAAAATTTTATAATATTCTTCATATTTTGAAACTCGATATTTCCAGATCCACTGGGAGTAACTTTCATACATTTGAACGATGTTATAGTACATCTTCTATCCCAGGTTTGGTTGAAATCAGAATGGGTGGCTTAAATCAAAATTTTATTTTATTTGTTTTAGTCAAATAGGTAAAATTAGGTACACTCTAAAAAATGATTGTAAATTTACTACTATAAAACGAGTAAAGTTTCATGTATTATTACGCAAATTCGGTAAATTTATACATAAAAATGCGTAAAACTATTAAGAGCACGCTTTTAAATACAATAATACCCACTTACAGTATTTTTACCAATTATTTGTTTACAATTAAACACATTATGCCTAAAAGTAGTATTATTTTGTTAAATAAAACGTTTACGCACAAAGTTTGTAAATATACTAACTAGTAATAGTAATAAATATTTTGACATTTTTAAATTGAAAAAATTAAACAAATTAAAAAAGCCAAAAAAAATCTAAAAAATTTTATTTATTGAGAATTTTAATGAAAAAAAAAATGTATAACTGTAGTATTTGTGATAGTGTTTAGTTTATAGTTTATTTCGAAGTGTTTCCAGCCTAATTGTGGAGAAATATATTCAAAATATAATATATGTACAGAGCTTTAAAGAATAAAATTCTTCATTCGATTTATTCAGTCGGTTTTTACTCAATCGATTTAAAAATATCGCCAATATTGAAAAAATTGCCAAAATTGAAAAAATCGCCGAAAAATCGCAAAACTTGAAAAAAAATCTTTAAATAAAAAAAACTTTAAAATTAATAAAAAAAAAAATCGCTAAAATTAAAAAAAATCTCCAAATTTGAAAAGACGCTAAAACTTAAAGAAAATGGCCAAAAATTAAAAAAATCGCTAATATTTAAAAAAATCGCAAGAAATTAGAAAAATCAATAACTTAAATTGAAAAAAAAAAATCGTTAAAATTAAAATTTTTTACTTTTGCCGTTTTTAAATTTTGAAGTTTTTTCATTTTGGCGATGTTTTCACTTTTAACAAATTTTCTCATTTTTGGTATATTTTTGGCGATTTTTTTAATTTTGGCGACTTTTCAATTTTGGCATATTTTAGTAATTTTTTTTTAATTTGATAAATTTTTTTAACTTTTGTCGATTTTTTCAATTTAAGTGATTTTTTACATTTATGGGGTTTTTTTTAAATTTTGGAGATTGTTTTAAATTTTTGGGGATTTTTTTTATTTTAACGATATTTTTTTAAATTTTAGCGTTTTTTTCAAGGTATTTTTCAGTTTCGCTGATTTTGACAAATTGTAAATGATTGAGTAAAAAATTGAGTGAAAAATAGATTGAATTCCCAATTATTGAATTCGCAAAGAAAGAATTCAGAACGATTGACTTCCCAACAATTTAATTCCCAATGATTGAATTCAATAATTGATAATATCGAATGAGCTAAATTGATTGAATTCCCCACTAGTGAATTCCAAAAAATTAATTCTTTGCGATTGATTAAGAAAAAAATCATTCGATTTAAAAAAATCCGATTTGATTTTTTTAAAATAGAATTCAATCTTTGAAGCTCTGTATATGTACAACCACTTATATACAAATATTTACTATTAAATTTTTTATTATACAAAATATTAATAAAACTCTTTAAAAATTAAATTTTTGTTTTATTTGAAACATTTTTTGGGCTGTTATTCTTTCTTACCGCAAGGTAAAGATTCGCATTTTCAGGGGGTTTCTACGCATATAAAAATGTCTTTTTACGTGTTTTATATGTAAAGAATGTTTTTTTACCCAAAAATTCAGTAAAATTATTAATTTATTTCTAAATTTAATTACATTTTTACGCACTTGTATAGTACATTTACACACTTTTTGTTGACCAACTTACACGTATTGCGTGTATTTTTTTCATTTACACACATAGAGTAAATTTACCCAACTTATAGTAGGAGTATAGTTTCCTACTATAAGTTGGGTAAATTTCAACAGAAATTAATTAGAGTGTAGTACGAAAAAAAAAATATTTTGTATTAAAAATTAAAATAAAAGCTCAAATTGTTTTATTTCGTTTCTACTACCTTTTTTTTAATGTGTATGTACATAGGAAAAGTAAATTCGCTGTTTCTTAAATTCGCTGTTTGTCTGAAATATACGGTCACCCTACGTATGAGTGATATTATTCAAAAATTAAATTACTCATACGTCAGAGTGGTTAAAAAGAAGTTTGATCAGTAGTGTTATTGTGTTTTATACATTGTTTTCAGATGACGTTTTTTTTCACACAAACGAAAAAAAAAATTAACAAAATACGAGGGCTGCTCAATAATGAGTTTTTTCTTACAAAAAAAAAAAAATATTTTTCAACATAATCTTCTTTTAGCTCAATACACTTAGTCCAACGTTTCTAACATTTTTGTATACCTTCAAAAAAATAAGATTTTTCGAGGTCCATAAACTAGGCATTTTGTGGCCATATAGGGTCGTATTTTTTAAATCCCAGTTAAATCGGTCCAATAAGTTGGCATAATATTCGCCGTTTATTGTTTTTCCCTTTTGAAGGTAATCGATGAGGATTATCCCGCATGCATCCCAAAAAACTGTTGCCATCACCTTATTGGCCACGATTAAGTTTATGGTCAATTGAGAGCAAACGCGTCACCTATCTTGCAGACAGCTTTCTTAAACCCAACTGATCATTTAAAACTGAAACCCCTCAGCCATATGAAATGCCTATGGCATCAATCTCAAGCACTTTTCCTCTTCGATCGGCCAATACGATATTGTGGAGTTTTTCGACATTTTCGGGTGTATTGACCTCAATTGGCCGCCCAGAACGTTCAGCGTTATTTGTAATTGTGCGACCACAAAGAAAGTCAGCAAACCACTTTTTTACCATTTAAATCGATGGTGCAGAGCTCTCATAGTATTTATCAAGCTTATTCTTGGTTTAATTGACGGTTTTTTCGCAAAAAATAATGTTTAATGAGCACTCGAAATTCACTTTTTTCCATTTTTAAATAAATCCACGAGGTTGTATGTTTTGAACAACGCAAAGTAAATGACGGAACTTGCTCAAAATTTGAAAGTAGTCTATTAACAGGTGGTACTTGATGGGAGCAGTGTTGCATTTCATATAACTACGAGGAAAGTTCGAAAAGTCACGGCCTTATTTATCCGCCTTCGTATATATGTTTTTCTTTAAATGTTTTTGAAATAAGAATCCATCTGTCGATACGATAAAAAAATCGTGGCCTAAAAAGTGTTTGGTTTTGGTTTACTTTTTTGGAATATATGCATAAATTAAAAAATTTAAAAATATTAGTTTTTTTTAGCAGGTTGCAGCTGCCAAACATTTATTTGAAAAAATCATCTTTTTCCCCCCACTCGATGGAACATTTTTCAAAAATTACAAAAGGAAGACAAATTTGATTCCCAATTTGTTTCACAAAACTTACGATTACACACACTATTAAGCGGGTTTTTAAATGTTTTCGAATTTTTACGTTTTTAACGAATTCAATCGCTAAATTAGCAATTGATCTTAACAAAGCGTCATGCAGTAGAATGAGCCTACTAGGAAGAGGTATCTCTGAAATAAAGCAATTATTTTAATATGGTGCCTCATATGCAAAACGCCCTATTTGTCAAACATTTTATGTGGCAGCATTGCTTTCCGATATGAACCCAGAGTCCAACTTTTAGTATGATATGTGAATACCTTTGAAAATATATGTGTAAAAAATCAGACGAAAATGCTTGTACATGAAAAAGTTTTTCTACCAATAAACTTATTTTTGTAACAAATATATACCAAACGGAGATTTCCGTTAGGAAAACTTTAGCAAACCCGAGTGAAAATAATACTATATAATCTTGTATAATGTGATATAGTTTTGTACAGTTTAATGTAGTTGAAGACACAATTTAATTTGCCACTATAATTCTTCGTAAAACGGCATATTTAATTGTATCTTACAATGTGTTATACCAAACGTAATAGGACGGGCAATATATATTGGGATTGGCCGAATTAAATTAATATATGGTACAATATTAAACAAAACAATGTATTACAACATGTACAAAATATATAAGTTTTAATATATACCAAACGGAGATTTCCGTTAGGAAAACTTAAGCAAACCCGAGTGAAAATAATACTATATAATCTTGTATAATGTGATATAGTTTTGTACAGTTTAATGTAGTTGAAGACACAATTTAATTTGCCACTGTAATTCTTCGTAAAACGGCATATTTAATTGTATCTTACAATGTGTTATACCATACGTAATAGGACGGGCAATATATATTGGGATTGGCCGAATTAAATTAATATATGGTACAATATTAAACAAAACAATGTACTACAACATGTACAAAATATATAAGTTTTAAAGTTGTGGAAAAGTGACGATTTTGTTTGGAATCCATAACATCCTGCTCAGAACTCGAAAATTTTCCTTAAAACTATTTCTCGAAATTATCTTAACGAACATCAACATTTAAAATATTTAACTCCAAAAATTTTAGTTTGACATACAAAATTTTGTTTGTTAAGCACTTAAAATTAAATTTTCTATTAGTTTTTTTAGATTTGTCTAAATCAGGCTTTTAAGATCTAGTACTTGTGGAAATAGAAGATTATTGACTTAATTTTCCATCTCCGAAGTTTCGTTGCGGTTTTTTGCAACATCTTCATTTAGCAAAAATTTATCTGTACTTTAATTTTAAATTAACAAATTTATTTTCACTGGATTGAATCGTATGAAACTACAGCAAACCCAATGTAGTTCTGATCAAATTGTTTGTTAATTAGATATAAATAAGGCTATACCCAGCAAAAAATAGTGTTTACTCAGAAGCGCTTCCGGAAGGCATTATTTAATAACGAAGCGCTTCCAAAGCAAATAAAAAATGAATGATTTTTGTTCGCAATGTCCCACTTGGTATGTCTCTTTAAAGCAGGTAAAACTAGATTCATGCGGTCTTAGGCAATAAGAAGCGCTTTTTTTGTATGTTGCTTCATGGTATGCACTGCTTCAAAGAAGGCATTCTGGGAAGCACTACAAAATGCCTTCCCTAGGTGCTTTAAAGTATACAAGACGATGAAGCGCTATTAAGGAAGCATACGAATGAAGTTACTGTTTACCAAATCCAGTTTATTTTTAGCTGGGTATGAAATTAATTATTAATACATTTCTTTGTTGCTTTATATTATTTTTTTTTTTGACCTGAAATAAAAATATTTTTAGCTGAAAATTTGGGGACATACTTAAAGTAGGACCTAGTGGTCATTCTGAAACAATACGCTACCATGTAAAATTTTTTGAAGAATAGCGATTTGATCAAATAACTTATTTCTTACATTCAAAACAAAAAATCTGTAAAGTCTGCCGGAAGGATCCTTGCAGAAAAATCACTAATATCAGCAAAAAAAATTTGTAAATTTAGCAAAAATTTTGCTGAATTTAGCAAATTTTTTACTTGTATTTTAAACTTTTATGCAATGATCCTCAGAGCAAAAATGTTGCTGACTTTACAGACTCTTTTTTTGAGTGTAAACTCATAATAATTCATGCTAAATATACGAAAATAATGTAAAAACAACAAAAACTTTAGTAAAATGAAAAAATATTTGTATATTTTACGAAAGCTCTTGTTATTTTAACATTTATTGGTATTTTTATGCATGGATTATTATTAATGCACAAATATAACTCCTCTTCAATGACTCCTTCCAAGTTTTATTAGCTGGATTAAGCTCTGTAAGTATTGGCCTTGTCCTTAGATTTCAACAGGAAAAAATCAGATTAATGCATTTGCAAATTTTCTGCATTAAAAGAATTATTCTTCATGATATTAACAAAACAATTTCAAAGACATTTTTTTTTTTTTTGTAGATTCAATAACGAATTTCATTATATACAAAACTTTTCATAAAGTTTTATTCATAAAATTTCATATTTTCATTCGATTTCACAACATATATCTTTATAAATTTAAAGAGCATTTTCTTGCTAGATATAAACTTATTTCAAAGACTTACATAACTCTTTCAGTTTTTTATAACATTTTATAGTTTCATTAATCCGTATACATTTGAATCCTTATATTAAGATTTAATTCTTAAGTATGTATTTCATAAAGTCGTTCATTGTTTAATGTGGTATTTTCTTAATTGCTATCCAATTATTTTATAAATTATATAAAGCGTTACAATGTCTTAATTTCAATGCATTTTTTTACGACATTCATGAAAAGTTTAAATAATTCAACAAAACTTCTTAATATTACATAATTTTATGAACTTGTTTCATAAATTCTATTGCGAGAATGATTCATTAAGATTTTCATTAATTTTACAAAGCATTTCATAAATATTGACTTTAGTGAACCCTGTTAAATAGATTCAAGGAAAAGCTGCAATGGACGAGTTCCACCTACAATTTTCATGAAAATTTTGAAGATATTCATTACTGGAGTGAATACAATTCTCTCACTGTATTTAAAAACATCATGAAGATGAAGAAAAAATTGACCATGCATCGAAAAATAAAGTTCGCCATGCCCGAAATGAAGTTTTATTTTTTTGATTATTATACTGACCGTAAAATACAAAAATGTATTTCTTTGACAAAAATTAGTTCATCGAATTTAAATAATATTTTTTTTAAGCTGACCGATATGATTTCAAATATACGAAGTCAAAGCCACATGCCAATATTTACTCCGTTTCTAGTGAAAACATAAATAATGGATTATTTTTATTGAGATACTATTACACATGTAAAAATTGTAATGTCAGGATTTGCTATATGTAATTTTAAAAAAAATTTAAAAACCACAATAAAGAAAGTTTTAAAAAATCTGTTAACATAAAAACCGTAATCGACCGTCTAGTATACATATTATGTGAACTTTTGTTATATGCGTGCTAGTATTTATCCTCTACAGGGCGCTTAAATATCTTAGTTAAGAGTTGTTATATATGTATGTTTTGGTAAATCAGGCCTATGACGTGTCCCTAATAAGTTATGTTTTTCTTATTTCAACTGAATTTTAATTATATTTTTCATGGAAATTTTAAGATTTACTTAAATAAACCCCTTTCTTTGTATGATTTTACGCTTCTGTTTATTTAAATTAATTACACTATTAACCCCACAATCATTACATCCTTCCCAAAAGAAAGTGTTTGCAAAAGGCTTATTTTCTTAACACTTATTTGCATTTGTTTGGGTATATAATTTTGTAAGACATCAAGCTGGAGGAAGAAAGCTATAGTAATTAAATACTTAAGCCTTCTAAAGCGAACACTTATATACTAAACTCTAATACAGAGTAGAGTATAAAGTCTTAAATGTTTTCGTTAAGGCTGTAGTATTAAAACCAAATATTCAAGATATTTTAATTTATTTTTGTAAACCTAACTGTACTGTAGAAACGGTACTGACATAGCATTACTTTTCGGACTACCATTAATAATACTAGCTTACTCTCTGCATTACTTTAATACAGATAACAATGGCTTACTGATAACTGTAATTTTCCCAATATTTCAGTACAACAAATAATGTGTTACCGTTACGTATTTATTTTTCTCATTATTTTAAATATAAAGTAATGATCTTGAACTTTTTGAAAACCTATTTCTAGACTCAATATGTTTCCAACTTAAGCTAGTAAATATATATCTACTTGTGTTTGATTTTTATAATGTGGAAAGCAATAACTTTTTGTGCACGCAACTTATTTATGTTTTCGAATCATGTGTGCGATTTATTTAATTTAGTGTTTTGAAAATATATACACTCATTATTTTTGTCCATACTCAAGATTAAAAAAATATATGGAGCTTTGTGTAGTCATATCAATTTCTATGTTAAGCTATATGTAATCTTATTAAATTTTATCCGAAATATGGGCCCATATCTATTCGTATGGGTTTAGAATCTAAACTTTAGATCTAATCTGATGCAATTGGATAAATGTTCAGTACAATTTTATCCAAGTTATGGCCCTATAGAATTATATAAGATTGTATCAGTTTTGTATGTAATTGTATCAATTGTATCATTGCAAATAAATATAATTATATAAAAACAGGATATTATTGTATCCGGATTTATGCCTGATATAATTGTTAAATACTTTATGTAGACTGAACCATCTTAATATAGTTACATTCGAGTTTGAGTGTGGTAAAATTGCACTAAATGTTACATTTTTGTATATGATTGTATGAAAATATACACAATTAAATACAAATATATTATCATCCTATCATTTCCGTTAAGTCCATAAAAAATATTTTAAGAGACATATTACTTTTTTGCTGTTTTCTAGAAAGTTACGGCATAAACCTTTTTTAAGTTTTAATGGGCATTAGGGGGTTGCGAAAGTGTGCAATTTAACGTAATAGTGCTGTGGACGCTGTGGTGTAATGGTTAGAGCGTTGGCCTGTTGCACAGATAGTCCCGGGTTCGATTCCCGGTGACGGCAAGATCAATTTAGAAAAATAATATGTACGACTTTTTGTATCCCTCATGTTTATCGCAGAGCCCGCCTTCGGTGTTCCCATAGCACTAAGCCCCACCGAAGTAAAATAATGAATAAGGGCTATGAACCAAAAAGCTTCAATAAGTTAGCCAGGTGGCGAGCTTTCTAAGACTTGTCATCTCGCGCAATTACATCATCTTTCATATCTCCACTATCCACTTTCCAAACAAAGCAACACATTAATAAATAGGAAGAATTTCCTGAGTGTTGCTTCTCTTTAAAAAAAAAAAAAAAGAACGATGCGTATTATCCAGTTAATTATGGGAAACAAATCGAGTGTACTTATAGTTCGCTACCCGTATTTTTAAGATTTTTGCACAAAATTGGGCATAAGTTTGGCAATGCCGAGCATACTTTTGGAAATATATTTATAAAATTTCCATAAAGAAATTTTGGTCCACTACAACTTTCAGTTTAAAACAAGTAATAAATAAAATTACATGCTTCAAACTAGATGACGCTGTGGTGGACCAAAAGTTGTCTATGGAAATTTTTTAAATGTTTTTTACCACAATATGCTCAAAAAATTTAAAAATACACTACAAAGGCCTTGAGTAGCATCTATAGGTATGTATTAGGGTGGGGCGATTTGAACATCTTAATGGGCGATTCGCATCCACTAGACCATACGTCTACGGTGAAAATCGAGCTTCCAGATTTAGACTTGCAAACAGATTTTGACTTGCTTGTAACAATGTGTGGGAAAGATATATCTCAGGAAGTAGGAGGAGCTTATCCAAGATGATGGTATCAATCTCTTCTTTGGAAGATTCTCTAGCAGATTAATGCATCAATTATATTTGTGGGTGGGGTTTAAGGGGCTAATTTTTAATTTCAAAATAGGGCTTTTTGCGGTATTTTGTGAAAGTAATAATGAGTGGGATGGACATATCTCAGGAAGTAGGAGGAGCTTATCCAAGATTATGGACTCAATTTCTTCTTTGGAAGATTCTCTAGCAGATTATTGCATCAATCATATTTGTGGGTGGGGTTTAAGGGGTCAAATTTAATTTAAAAGTAGGCCTTTTTTGCCGTATTTGGTGAAAGTAACAATGTGTGGGATGGACGTATCTCAGGAAGTTGTTGGAGCTTATCCAAGCTTATGGTATCAATCTCTTCTTTGGAAGATTCTCTAGCAGATTAATGCATCAATTATATTTGTGGGTTTAATTTTTAATATTAAAATAGGCCTTTTTAGCCGTATTTTGTGAAAGTAACCCTGTCCCTTTGCACTTTCACAATTCCAAAACTGCCTGAAGGAGCGTTCCAATGCTTTTGCGATGTACCAGAGAGTTCTTAACTATTGTCCTGGCTACAATTCGAAAATCTCAATAATTTGGCTGTTATAGGCCAAAATATCCAAAAAAAAACGTGACAAAAGTCTGAGAAAAAACTGCAAGTCAAAATCTGGAAGTTCGATTTTCACCGCAGACGTATGGTCTAGTGGACTTTTTTGCTCAGTACAATCCCAAGAATCAGAAACGCGAAGCGCCCATTAAGATTTTTTCCTACCATACTAATCGAGCCACCCTAGTAAGTATCCTCAAAAAAATTTTTGTTTTTCATCATATGCAAGTAATAAGATTTGCCATTGACAATTGTAAGTACTTGATTTTACCAAATATGTACTTATATAACCACTTATATGGTTAATATGATATAAATGTCCGAAACCTGATGAAGTCCTTTGAAATATATTTTATAACTTTTTTAAATTTATAAATAAAATCTTTTTTAAAAATTCATTCATCAAATGTTCAGGTTATTATAACAGAAAGAGATATTTTCAAAAAATAAGACCATCTGTTGATATACCCTGTATGCGTTATAATATTTTGCATTCATAGAAAAAAGTCTATATAAATGTCTACTTCACGTAAAGAAAAACTATTGGCAGCATTATATTAATAATAAAAACAGAAACTTCCCGCATAAAGTGCAATTTGAAAAAATGATTTTTGTATTTAATTAAGTAAGCATATAGGAAACCACATATTTTTCTAATTTTCGTAAGTTGTATAGTAATGAAACGTCATTATTTTGTACAACATCCGCATATAAATGTAATAAGATTTGCATTGACAATAATAAGCACTTGCCATTACAAAATATGTACTTATATAACCACATACTAGATGGTAGTGCTTTGGTATAGTTGATGTGCAATATGATATAAATGCACCCCACGTTGTAATGCCATTTGAAATATACTGCAGGAATTCTTTAAATTTATAAATAAAATCTTTTTAAAAATTAATTTATCCAGCTTTCAGGTTATTATAGTTGAAAGATATTTTAAAAAATTATGGCTTCTTCTGATACACTCTGTATACGTTACGAAATTTTGCATTAATGTATGCTATACGCAAAAAAAAATATTGGCCGCACTTATTAATAATAAAAATCACTTTCTACGTTATTGATTCGATTAATTTTTAATTGACAGCTTTTAAAATTTTCAAAAAACCGATTTAATTGAAAAAGTACGGAAAATATTTCGTTATGTGTTACTATGAATATATATTTAAAGTATACTCATACAAATCTAAACAAATAGAAATTTTATTTTTTTTTTTTTTTTAATTTCTTTACTGTTAAACCATTAAGAAAGGACATTTTAAGTTTTCGCTTTTTCTTTTGGGCCTATTATTATTCAATTACATTTGTTGGTAGAAGCAAGTTCTCTATTTAATTTTTTTTGCTGTAGAAAATAAAACCTTTTAAAACACGTGCGATGACTTATAATTTTAACATTAATTCTTCAGTTTATAGAAAACGAAAAAACGGTAAATTAAAATTGTCCTTGTTTTTCTTAAATTGAATTACATGTATTTAAAACAATTTAATTTAAAATGTTTGTTAATTTTCGTACGTATTTGTGCAGCATTTGGTATTTAATGACCTTTTTCCTGAATAACACTGGAGAACAAAAGGTTTGTTGCGGGATAAAATTTTATTGGAACAATACTCACTACATTAACTGAATTAAGATATTCCAACAGAATTACGTCAAGAAAACTGTATCATAAATCTGTTCAATAGCTGAAGTTGTGTGTAGTTTTATGTTGTTTCGCCACAGTGACGACGTGGAACAAACCAATTGTGAGCAAACGGTTATCAGTAATTTTTTTTTTTATTTTTTTAGGGGGAGTAGTGTTTGTGGCTATTTTATTTAAATTTTTCTAAATTGTAAGTAACAGGGAAGACTTCTGCGGAAAGTTTGTTCCACATACGATTCGTTCGACTAAAAATTAATTTTCTCTGTAGTGCACTGATAGAAATTTGTGCGTAGTATTAATGAATTCCTTCATTAATCCAAAGGATTTTTTTATAAAAAAGTCCCCAAAGAAACGTTTCATTGAGTCAATGAAAGGTGTTTCATTAAATCAATTTTAATGAATGGTTTCATTGACCCAATGAAAATTTCATAAAGTATATGAAATTTTTTTCATTAATCCTAGCCTAATCGTTATGAAAGTTTCATGTGTTTAATGAATAAAATTCATAGTTTGCATGAAATATTTTCGTTGATATTTTATAATTAGCACTTTTTATGATTATCGTAGTATACAGATTACAAATTTTGAAAATAAAATTTCTTTATCCATAAAAAAGAAATATTTTAATTATTGTACTTTTTTTAAATTATGTATATTAAGAACTTTAATGATTGAAAAAATCGTTTAAATATAATTAACAGGCATTAAAATATTAAAAGCTGAACTAAAAAAACCAATTTTAATTTATTTCTGTTTTTATTGTCTTATTTTTACAAAATTGTTAAACCTTTCTTTACATTTTTTATAATTTGTGTTTAAAGATGATATTTTCTTATATGTCGGTACAAAATATGTAATTTTTTATCGATCTGGCTTGGAATTCTGTAGAACGATCGACGATGATAGTAAACTTTTTGTAGTTAGTTACGACCATATTAGATAAAAATGTTAAATATTGTTAACAATGTTGTTAAAAAGCATAAAATTATTATCGTTTAGCATAACGTTTTGTGTAACATCGTCAAAACGATAACAATTTAGGTCTCGTTTTGAACAAAACTATCGTTTTTCTTGGATAATCTGTTCCCTGGAATTTAGTGACCAACTATTCAAATTAGTCAAAAACTGTTAGCTCTAGGCAAGTTTAATAAAAAAAAAATATTTATATCAAAGTTTTGGTTAATTCTTTTTTTTACAGTTATATTAGTTTTTTGTTTTTATATAAAATAAAGCAAATCAAAATAAATAAACTTCAACAAAAAACCTATTAATAATCAATTTTGCTCCATTCTGTTTAAAAGAAATTTTTCATTTTTTTTATTTCAAAATGATAGTACAAAAAAATTTTTTTTTTTACTATTACAAGTCAAAATTTTTATTGAAAAAAATTTTAAAAGTTTTCATTGATTTAATGAATTTTTTTTATGAAATTATGAAAAAATCAAAAAAAATGTTAATGAAAAAAATACCAATATTAATGAATTTTCATTCAGTCAATGAAATTTTTCAATAAACCAATGAATCGATTTTAATGAAATCGTTTCATTAATACTATGAAGGAAAATTCTATCAGTGTGCGATGTGCGAAACACAGAACAATCAACTACAAACGGATGTGCTCTACTAGATACGCGAGTATTACGAATAAAAACTCGGGCTCGAGGAATAAGTTCACTTATCTCAGATAAGCACTTCCCATGATAATATCGGTAGAAAAGTGTCACAGAACCCACATTCCGACGATGCTCCAATGAATCAATAGAGTTGGATACACTACTGTCATTTATAAGCTTCACCGCCCTCCCATGAACACGTACCAGAAGCTTCAGAATAGACACTGAAGCCCCCTGCCCATAGTTTAAAAATAATGATCACAAAAAAACGTCATTTTTCGCTTTACCACTTCTGATTTTCAAAACTTCGTCTTTAGTCGCTGCTCACAACTAGGGCGTATTAACAAATTTGTAAGAAATAAAAAGTCTTTGAATGAATTATCATAGTTTTTGAGTGTGTCAACAGAAAATTTTAAATTTAATGTAATTTTAAAAATCAAAATATCTCCTTTAAACAGTGTTTAACAAAAACTAATTTTTTTTTAGTTAGTCTCTTTACAGGAAGAAGAAGAAGAAAACATTTTTATTGAAAAATTTTACGGACACAAGGGATACACCAGACTGCCGCAGTTTCGTCCCTCTCCTGGGACTCGTCAGTGGTTAATTTATGTGTCAATTGAACAAAGTATTTTATATTGTTAATTTTGCTCTATATGAAAAACTTTTTATTTTTTGGTGTCGTACTGTGATTTGAACTCACAGTCTTGGCATCAAAGCTATGCATCGTAATCTTACCTCTTAACCAGTTGAGCCACGGTCGACACAGCGTTGACTGCGACTAAATTGGAGTTTGGTCACACTACGTACACACAAGTATTGTTTTGATCAGAAGAGACAGAATTAGCTAATACCAATGCACAATTCATTTCTCAACTAGAATGCTTTTTCTTCTTAATCCTATCTCTTTTTCACAAGTAATTATCACGTTTTATGATGCGCTTTATTCACATACAATAGTTGGATACCAAGTGTAGGTTAGAGATTGAGTCGCCGTTAAGCAAGTTTATTCAAATTTTATGTTAGAAAGTGTTTTGCAACCGTCAGACAATGACAATCGTAATTAATTTTTTATATTAATTACTGTAGAATATTTCTTTAGTTAGTCTCTTTACAGGAAGAAGAAGAAGAAAACATTTTTATTGAAAAATTTTACGGACACAAGGGATACACCAGACTGCCGCAGTTTCGTCCCTCTCCTGGGACTCGTCAGTGGTTAATTTATGTGTCAATTGAACAAAGTATTTTATATTGTTAATTTTGCTCTATATGAAAAACTTTTTATTTTTTGGTGTCGTACTGTGATTTGAACTCACAGTCTTGGCATCAAAGCTATGCATCGTAATCTCACCTCTTAACCAGTTGAGCCACGGTCGACACAGCGTTGACTGCGACTAAATTGGAGTTTGGTCACACTACGTACACACAAGTATTGTTTTGATCAGAAGAGACAGAATTAGCTAATACCAATGCACAATTCATTTCTCAACTAGAATGCTTTTTCTTCTTAATCCTATCTCTTTTTCACAAGTAATTATCACGTTTTATGATGCGCTTTATTCACATACAATAGTTGGATACCAAGTGTAGGTTAGAGATTGAGTCGCCGTTAAGCAAGTTTATTCAAATTTTATGTTAGAAAGTGTTTTGCAACCGTCAGACAATGACAATCGTAATTAATTTTTTATATTAATTACTGTAGAATATTTCTTTAGTTAGTCTCTTTACAGGAAGAAGAAGAAGAAAACATTTTTATTGAAAAATTTTACGGACACAAGGGATACACCAGACTGCCGCAATTTTAATTACTTGTGAAAAAGAGATAGGATTAAGAAGAAAAAGCATTCTAGTTGAGAAATGAATTGTGCATTGGTATTAGCTAATTCTGTCTCTTCTGATCAAAACAATACTTGTGTGTACGTAGTGTGACCAAACTCCAATTTAGTCGCAGTCAACGCTGTGTCGACCGTGGCTCAACTGGTTAAGAGGTGAGATTACGATGCATAGCTTTGATGCCAAGACTGTGAGTTCAAATCACAGTACGACACCAAAAAATAAAAAGTTTTTCATATAGAGCAAAATTAACAATATAAAATACTTTGTTCAATTGACACATAAATTAACCACTGACGAGTCCCAGGAGAGGGACGAAACTGCGGCAGTCTGGTGTATCCCTTGTGTCCGTAAAATTTTTCAATAAAAATGTTTTCTTCTTCTTCTTCCTGTAAAGAGACTAACTAAAGAAATATTCTACAGTAATTAATATAAAAAATTAATTACGATTGTCATTGTCTGACGGTTGCAAAACACTTTCTAACATAAAACTAATTTTATCGCGAATATGATAACGAAATTAAACAAATGTCCTTAAATCGTGAATATCTCAAGAAGCGCATAATTAATTTATATGAATATTATTTTGCAAATAACCCAAAGTATTACAACATTTAAAAATTCCAAGTTGGGAATCAGAGGGCTTCATAAATAAGCGGCATTTTCCGAAATTGTCATTGATATTTAATATAACATTTTGTATACTCAGATAGCATCCTACGACAAATTTCATTATTTTTCTGCCACGTATGAGACAATCGCATTTTTAACAAGAGACCACCTGTAGCTAAACTTCGTACTCAGTTTTTCGTTATCATATCATTTTAAAAGGACACTTAAATTAACTTTTATAACAAATTTTTTAAATACTTGTACATAAATTACACAATACTTGTTTTGCACAATTTCACTTTTACATGATTTCTTATTTCTCGTGTAAAACTGGCGAAGTGGAAATAACCTCGATTTACACAATTGTTTCAAATTCTTTTCTGAAAAATTTAAAATCTGTAACTGAAATATAAAATGTGAATAATCTTATACGCCATTTGAAGATATAAATTTTACTTTGTGCAGTATTGCGCAAATGTCAAACAAGAACTAGCATTTCTTGATTTATTTATTGAAATCAGTACATTTTTTTTTTGAATCATGGATCCAAATAGATTTAAAATAGCAAGAAAAGCAAAATTTAAGTTTTTAGGCTTATAACTTATTACTTACGAATCCATTTGCTTTTTTTTTCTTAGCAAAACTATTTAATATTTCAATTTATAGAAAACCGCTTATATTACTGTATATTTATATTAAATTTAATGAAGTTATCACTTTTAAAATATTTTCAGATTATGATCAGTAAAATCCATAAACCAATCAAATGTATAGAGCAATTCCATATGAAAACGATCAAAATTGGCAAATTTTTGGACGACCCCTCTCCGATTTTAAAATAAATATTCTCAATCGATTGCCCAGCAAAAAATAATGTACCTACATATTTTTTTTTTTTTTTATAGTGACTGGTTTAGTGGTGGTGTGCACCACTGTCATGTGACAAAATTGAAGAATTCTTCATAAGTGATAGCTCGTTGGAAAGGTATTGAATCAGGCTTTAATTGAAAAATAAAATTTTCCTAATTTTTCTTGTTAAATAATTAAAAAAAATTCAATTATAAAAAATATAAAAACAATGAGAACAAGGTGGTCTCTTAAATGCTCTTCTCCTGTCCAAACAAGGAGTCGGGGCCCATTTTTTTATTGCTGATTCTTAAAGCAAAAATTATGAGGAATCCAAAAAAAATAAAATTAGCCGGAAAATTTAGGAGCTTCTGTGGAAAATCGGAAAATTTAATTTTCATGGGAAAATTTAATTTTCATGGGAAAAAAAGGTAAATTTCTGGGAAAAAAGTAAAAAATTTTTTAAAACAACTTTCAATGAGGTCCCTTATGAAGAATTCTTCAATTTTGTCACATGACAGTGGTGCACACCACCACTAAACCAGTCAATATAAAAAAAAAAAAATATGTAGGTACATTATTTTTTGCTGGGCAATCGATTGATACTATTTATTTTAAAATCGGAGAGGGGTCGTCCAAAAGGTGATCGCTTTCATATGAAATTGCTCTATACGAATAATTAGCCTGAGAGATCTAAAGTCATACTCAATTAACTGGAAGTACAAAACAATTAATTTTGAATTTGTATGAGTAAAATGGTTCTTTAGTTTATCACTATTTCAAAATACTTCAAAATATTTTAATGGGTATATTAAGACTTCTTTACACGATTGTATGCAATGATGTCCACACGAGTATCAGATGAAAAATCATAATCTCTGGTACTCCACAAAATGGTTATTTCAAAACTATCAATTTTAGAAAGGTCCTTTAAAAATTTGATCCTTTAATATCCTTGATTGTTTTATCGCATATTAAAATGTTATCCTATATTAAAATTTGTTGTAGAGTGCTAAGCGAATATCAACATATTATATTAAATATCAAAGCTACACTCAGGGAACTTCTGCTTTAAAAATATGTAGTTGTTTGGGTTGTAATACAGTTTCTTTATTTTTAATGTAAATGTCAGTCATTTGTTGAACAAATTTTTTTACTAACCTTGTAGTTCATTTAAAAAAACAAACAACATCAAGTGACTGTTTTATGATTTTGCATTGATTTTTCACAGTTGTTTTTTGTTATTTAATAAAAATAAAAAAAAACTCAACTCATAGCTTGATGCTAAGGCAGTGAGTTCAAATCACAGTACGACACCAAAAAATAAAAAAAGTTTTTCATATAGAGCAAATTAACAATATAAAATACTTTGTTCAATTGACACATATATTAACCACTGACGAGTCCCAGGAGGGGGACGAAACTGCGGCAGTCTAATGTATCCCTTGTGTCAGCAAAATGTTTCAATCAGGAGTAGACATCTGTACACTCAGGGGAACTCCTGCTGTAAATATTTGCAATTGTTTGAGTTGTAATACAGTATCTTTATTTATAAGTGAAAAAGCAGTCATTTGTAGAAGAAATGTCAGTTTCGACTACACTTGTAGTTCATTTAAAAAAACAAACCATATCAAATTACTGTATTATTCAGTTGATACAATAGTTTTTTTTTTTTTTTATTTAATAAAATAAAACAAATAAACAATTAATATAAAAATTAATTACGATTGTCATTATCTGACGGTTGCAAAACACTTTCTAACAAAAAAAATAAATGTTTGTTTATTTTTTACTGCCATGCGATTCTTTTTTACTACAATTGTTAGTCATTTTTTGAACATTAAAAAACAAATGACAATGTTAGTTGATTTTAATGAAATGTAAGTCGTCCTTTCTTTAAGTGAAATTTCATTTGTTTTCAACTACAATTGCAGTGGTCTTTACCTACATAGTATTCTAAGTGTAGTTTCGGAAAAATACCATTTATTTTGTAACCTCCTGATGCTCAACTTAAAATTTGAGTTAATTGCAAAATAAATGCCACAAAATTATTTAAATATTTTTGAAAACAAAACTAATTTTTGAGCAAAACTATTTCGAGGATTTGGTATTTAAATGGATAAAATTTTTTTGATTTTCTGTTAACGTTTACAAAATGTATGATACCATGTGTAAAAGATTTGATATATTATTTTATGCAAATACATAAGTTACTGCATAAAATAGTTCCCATAATATAAAATGTTTCCCCTCTAATTTTTTAGTATGACGCCACATATAATAACATCTTATTGCATAGCGACCAATAAATAATCGTATATGACACACACAATTATATACAATATTAATATTAAAAAAAAATGTATTTCATTTTGGATAAAACGACATCTTTTATATAAAAAAAAAAGAAAACCTATAATTGTCATATTAAAAGTCTAATGGCTGTCCCGAATTTGAAAAATTTCGTTACGTACAAAAACAATAGTTATAATTAAGCTGGTTATGGATTTTTTTTTTTTTTTTTTATTTATTTCTTTATTATTTATTTTTTTAATAAAAGCCAAACATTTGTTGAGAGTACTTACTCTATGGGGAATGAGGAGTCAATTGACCTAAAAGTGATTGGTTAAAGAAGAACTTATCACAGGACTGGTATAATTTAATACTTAAGTGGGTTAAGCAGTGTCAATTGTCCTAAAATTACCAATCCTGTGACTGGTAGAGGGAGGACATACCACTTAACCAGAATGCTTATTAACAAGAAAAAGCCAGTTGGCCATAATTTTACCCATTGGAAGCTGTTTAGTTTTCGTTTATTTTTATGTCCACCTTTATGCCCATCTTTGGTTAGTCCTGTGGCATGCCACTATGTGGCTTAAAGC
Source organism: Delia radicum (assembly GCA_021234595.1). Classification (NCBI taxonomy): domain Eukaryota; kingdom Metazoa; phylum Arthropoda; class Insecta; order Diptera; family Anthomyiidae; genus Delia; species Delia radicum. The sequence continues at coordinate 34,318,222 of CM037851.1, read as the reverse complement.
AGGACAAATGACCCCCTCCTATGACAAGCCCATGTTAAAGTTGCCAGTAGTTTACATAGGGTAGGGTTTAGCAGTGGACCAGTCTCTGGCATGCGGGACCGGTCCCATTCCCCATAGGGTATATATGGGTTTCCACTAAGTTCTTGACAGCTTTGAATTTGATTTTTGAACGCACTATTTCACTGATCATTTAACTGTTACTTTCCCTTTTTTCAGTAAACTCTACATTTTCATCATGGTAAATTACACGAACGAACAACGTATGCAAATTATAAAAATGTATTCGGAGTCGGTGGCCACAATTTTTATAACGTTAACTCCAATTTTCGATCGTTATTCTCGTCCTAGTAGACAAGCAATAACAAGTTTAGTGCAAACATTTGAGTATACATATTCATTGTGTGATCTCAAATGGTTTGCGTTTTATTTTAAAAAAAAAATTGTCAAGTCCTTATTAAAAAACCCATAGTTGCTAACAGCGGCCTTCGTAGTGTATTTTTAAAATTTTTGGACAAAGTAGAGCATATTATGTGAAAAACATTTATGAAGTGTGCATATATTAATTTTGGTCCACAACAGCATCATTTAGTTTGAAACAAATAATTTTATTTCTTACCATCATTTAATTTGAAACAAGTAATTTTATGTATTACTAATTTTAAATTGAAATATATAGTACTCTATGGACATTTTATAAATATATTTCCAAAAATATTCTCATCATCACCAAACTTTTAAACCAAATTTTGTACGTATTATCGATTTTTTTATTTTCCCCATAATCAACTAGACAATACGCATTCCTTAAGCACTATTGCGTAAAATTTCCCTTTTTCGGGACACTGTAATGTGTATTAAAACTTAAAAAAGTTTTATGCCGAACGGATATGATAGGAAATTGTTTGTATGGAATTGTGTATATATTCTTAAAATGATATACAAAAATGTAACATTTAGTGCAATTTTACAAGACTAAAACTCGAATCAAATTATATTTATACGTATCAGGTCAAAATTCTAATACAAACATATCTGGTTGTTATATATATTATTACATCTATAAAGATTTTGGTTATATTCGACCTTTATTAATTAATTTAAATATTTAAATTTAAATAATTAAAATATTTAGGATTTTGGTTTTGTATAAATATTTTTTATTTAATCGATATTTCGCTTTTCATTAAAAAGCATCATCAGGAATGACTCTAAAATACACATAACAAATATATAAGTACATCCAGGGACCGTAAATAATGATTATTGTTCGTTTTTTTAAATCAAAAAATCAATCACTTAGAACAGACATAAAAAAAAATTATTGCACCATTATTATTATTTTTTGACAATCTTTGCATATCCGTCATGATTTTTAAATTTCTGATTTTTAAAGTTTTCTTCTCTGGTAATGATTATTTTTGAGTAATATAAATAAAAATCAGCCATAATCATTATTTTGGAGCAAAAAAAATAAAACTCAAAAATAATCATTATATGATTTTTATTTTTTTCGATCAAAATAAAACTCACTTTCATTGCCCAACTCGTGGTACTATGCCAAAAATTTGGTTATAGCCCTAATATGCATGTATACTGGGCATTAAGAATAGTAAAGCTGTTATGTAAATCTATACCCAATTTAAAACAAAATAAAAAATCAATGTCACGAAGACTGCAAGCTGTTATAATTCAAATTTAATCAATTCAAATAGATTTTATAGATTGTTGTTTGAATTGGGTACGAGTAAAATACTAATACTAACTCGGTCAGTTATAAGGAATATTCCAAAGTGAGCACAATATAAAAATTATTAAAATTAATAATAATAATAAATATTATTATATCGTTGGAATTCAATATATCATATGTTGAACACACCCCAAAAGTTCGAGAATTTTTGTGAAAGGCACCTTAAAAATTATATGAAAGTGAGTTTTATCATAAATAATGATGTTTTTTTTTAGTTGTATTGTTTTGCTCAACAATAATGATTATGGCTGATTTTTATTTATAATTCTCAAAAATAATCATTGCCATTGAAGAAAATCCTTAAAACCCATAACATAATCATTATTGTGTAATTTTTATTAAAAAACTCATAATGATTACGGTCCCTGAGTACATAAATATTTTAGAAAACAACAAAATTAAATGGATAACTAATAACATAGACCTTGAGCCTAAATATTTTGTTTTGGAAATTATTAGATACATTTGTATCAGTTTAGATAAAAACTTACGAATACTCTATGGGACCATAATTCTGATGAAATTGTACAGGGCATTTATCTAATTGCATCTGATTATATCAAAACCCATACAAAATATATAATTATATGGCTCCATATTTCAGACGAAATTTAATAAGATCGCATATAGCGTCACATATAAATTGATAAAGAAAGATCCATATAACTTTTTTTAATCGCGATTTCAAACTCTGTATATTTCTAACACAACTTTGAGCATCGATTAAATGCGAACTATGACGAATTTTGACGAATTTTGAAAAATATCTAAACACTTCGTTAACTAGGAAAGTGTAAGTGATTTAAAAAAATTTATTTTTTTTTTTCTACATGAATAACCTTCTGTGATGTTTAAGCATGCTAAATCAATTCGCGTTAATCTTTTGTTTTTAACGGCGCAAAAACTATTGGGGTTTTTAAGTTTCAAACAAGTTAATAAAGGGTGGTTAAATTTCAAGGGCCGATGTTGATTTTGAATAAAACACGAACTATTTAGGAAATTATTGTAATTTTATTTTATTATGATATATTGGTATTACTCAATTATGTATGGAACAAAATATCGGCCAAATGGGCGCCGCGACCACGACGGCACACCTCCATCCGATGGTCCAAATTTTCGATGACGCTGAGGCATAATGGAGGTTCTATGCCGTTAATGTGCCGAATTATCTCATCATTTAGCTCTTGAATTGTTGCTGGCTTATCGACGTACACCTTTTCTTTCAAATAACCCCAAAGAAAAAAGTCCAACGGTGTCAAATCACATGATCTTGACGGCCAATTGACATCGCCATTACGTTACGTGAGATAACACGGCCATTGAATTTGTTGCCCATCGTCCTGCTGAAACCACATATCGTCCACATCCATATCTTCCAATTCGGGCCATAAAAAGTTCGTTATCATCTCACGATAGCGAACACCATTCACAGTAACTGCCTGACCGGCCTCATTTTGGAAAAAATACGGCCCGATGATGCCGCCAGCCCATAAACCGCACCAAACAGTCACTCTTTGTGGGTGCATTGGTTTTTCGACAATCACTCTTGGATTCTCATTCGCCCAAATGCGGCAATTGTGTTTATTGACGAATCCACTGAGGTGAAAATGTGCCTCATCACTGAAGATGATTTTCTTCGAAAATTGATCATCCACTGTTGCCATTTCTTGAGCCAATGGCACCTTGTAAGCGTGTAAATGCAAGTCTTTATGCATAATGTTCATCAACGACGAGCGTGAGAGGTGCAATTGTTGGGCACGACGACGAGTTTAGGTGGACGGCTCTTCAGCCACACTATCGCGAACAGCAGCAATATTTTCTGCAGTACGAGCTGTACGAACATGCACTGGTGTTCTCACATCTTCTACAGACCCGGTTTGCTCGAATTTTTGCGATTGTACGCACATTTGGACGATCAAATTGACCAAAAAAATCACGAAGTGCACGATATGCATTTTGATTTGAACGCCCATTTTCATAATAAGTCTGGATAACTTTAACACGTTGTTGGATTGTGTATCTCTCCATGGTTCAAATTGAGTAAGTCTGAAATAGAGAAATGTCAAATAAAATTCGGAAAAAAACTTGGCGTTTAGGTGTGGTTCACATTCAACATCGGCCCTTACAATTTAACCACCCTTTAATATTAAAATTACAGATTTTGCTTGGATATTCATATTATTTATCACTTTTCAAAATATATATTACACCACCAAAAAAATATAATTATCAAATCAAAAAAATGATTTTGTCATTTATTTAAACTTAAAAAAAGCCACGATTATTACACACATTTATTGCCAATTCAATGGTATTAAGTTTGGTTTAGGGTTACCTTTTTGCATAAAAACTTTAAATACCTTTAAATTAGCAAAATTAAAGATTCTATATAACATATAACAATATTTGTAAGATTATGAAAATTTTGTTTGCTCCATAAAATTAAAAATCCTTAAAACTGTTTGATGAGTTGTCGATTTTAGTATTAAGCACATTTAAATCCTGTATTTGATTAAAGTTTCGGCTGGATTGTTATAGCGTGTTAGTTGTCACAAAGCGAAATGTGTTGGAAAAAAATGCCGCTTTAAACGCTAGGGCTGAAAAAAATGTTTGAGCTTCATTAATTTAGTCCATAATGAAGATTTACTCTTCATATCTAACTTTGTTATCGAGCTATGTTTTTGAAAAAAAAAAAAAAAAAAAAAAAAATGCAAAGAAATAATAAAATTTCTCAAAATTTTTTTAAGTTCATAAAAGTGTTTGCGTTTAAAATGTATTTTAGACTCGGGGGTGCTGTTTGAAAAGAAACTCAGTAGACTGCCAAAAATAACTGCCAAAAATAATTGCTGATGAAAGCGGCGGAAAACAAACATTTTCAAAAAATTTACGAAGTTTCCGTATAAATTTGTGATGTTTGTATTCTATTGTTGGTGCACTAACATCAATTTAGTATATTTCAAACTGTATAAAATTGAAAAGAGTGTTCTCATAACTCAACTACATTTAACGTTGCAAAAACCCTAAGAAAAAAAAACTGCGAAAATTTAAAAATCGGAAAACTTTTAGTCAAACAGCGATATTGAAAATTCTTTTTTTTTTGAGTCTAGTGACTACATTTTGTATTGGTTTAGATATGAAAGTTAAAAACTATGAGAACAAATAAAATAAATGAAAATCTCTTGTAAGTTTCAAGTAATTTTTTTTTTTTAATTTTTCGACTTTGAAATGGCCATCAATTATTTGGGTGAAGACATTTCAACTTGAAACTTTGTAACTAATAGCCGTGTCTATCATTTTTTTTTTTTATTAAAAAAAAAAAAACTTTGAGAAAATTTTCAATAATATTTTTACGAGAAGTATTTATGCCAAAAATTGGAAATATGCCAAAATTATACCAACTCCAAAATCAAACAAAGATTATCGCCCGATTACCATATTACCATACTTATCTAAGGTTTTTGAGCATCAACAGATAACTGAATTCCTAAAGAATAATGGTCTTTTTACAAATCGACAATCAGGTTTCCGGCCTAAACACAGCTGCATAACTGCGCTCGTGGATGTGTCGGAAGAAATACATAGAAGTATTGATGGGGGTAAAGTATCCTTATTGGTGTTATTAGACCATTCAAAAGCATTTCATATTGTGGATCACAACGTTCTTTGTCTAAAGTTGAGTACAATCTTCAATTTCTCTCCAATGTCTGTTCGTTTGATATCTTCATACTTGTCGGATCGTTGCCAGTCTGTCTTTGCAGATAAGAAAACTTCACGTGCCCTACCAGTTTTAAAGGATGTACCGCAAGGGTCCATACTTGGGCCTTTACTATTCACAATTTATGTTAATGACCTTACACAACAACTATCGCATTGTAAAATCCACATGTATGCTGACGATGTACAACTTTATATAAATAGCAACAAAAGTAAAATTAATGATTGTATTGATAAACTTAATGCTGATCTGGATCACATTTACACATGGGCTAATGCAAATGGTTTATGTCTTAATCCATTGAAGTCTAAATGTTTAGTTATTTAAAAAAAATCCCTAAAATTGTCTTTTGAACCGACGATATTACTTAACAATCAGAAAATTGAAATAGTATCCACTGCCAAAAACCTTGGTTTTATTTTTAATGATACACTCACCTGGTCTAACCATATAAACGTTGCTGCTGGAAAAGTATACTCAATGCTACGTACTCCATGGCCCAGTATATAACTCCATTAAATGTTCGCATATTGTTGGCGAAAACTTACCTATTGCCTACTCTACTGTACGGATGTGAAATATTTGCAAGCTGTGACACTAAATGCAGTAAGAAAATTGCATCTACTTGCAATGATATTCTTATATATATTTTTAATTTAAGGAAGTTTGACTCCATCTCTTTATATTCAAAAAACTTTATGGAGTTACTTTCAAAGATCTTTTGAAAATAAGAACACTGATTCTTTTACATAAAATTAGACTTGAGTTTTCAAACTCCCAGAGGAATAAGGACATTACCCACATATTGTTTCAAAACTCTTTATCAAAGTGGCAATTTTTTGTGAACTCAATACGTCTTTGGAACTCATTACCATCATCCATTCAGTTCTTAAGTAACGCATTACATTTTAAAAAACAAATATTTGAATTTTATAGATAAACGAGCCTAAAAATGTGTTGTGATTCTGAAATTTAAATAAAAATTGTACCTATTTATTGTCATCATTTGTTTGGTTATATTTATTTTTTATATTATTTATTTATTAAAAAAAAAAAAAAAAAAATTATTTTATTATTTTTATTTTTTTTTTAATTTTACATACCTGCCCACTAGGGTGATAACTTTTTTTGGACAACATTCACCCCAGGGGTTTCCTAATGGCAAATATTGTATTAATGATAAAAAATCTATTTCAGTTCAATTTGGTAAAAAAAACCTTCCGCACCGACAGCGATTTCTAAAATGCCTTTAGTATATTTTTTTTAAATTTTTTTTAACAACAATTTTTTTTAAATATGGTTTATACATATGTAAGTAAGCAAATTTGGAAGAACACTATTCCATTGACTCGAAAACGGACTTAACTATTGAAATCAGCATGCCTTAATTATATAGATGTGATGGTCAGACGTTGAGGCATAAAAAAAACTTTTTTTTTTAACTTTGTTTGATTAAAAACTTTAACGCGTTTGGTGCGCAACCTTTTTCAACGATAGCGAAAAACTAAAAATGCAGTTCTTAATATTTGTCCATGCCCTACACGATTTTGTCTGGGGAGATTTGATATTTGCAAAAAATGCAAAAAGTTATTACCCTACTGCCCACATTTTTTTTTATATTTTAATAATAATTTTCATTTTTGCCTATTATTGTTCCTTAAAAATAATGTTGCAATATAAAAATCCATTACTTTAATTATAAGATATTTAATCTTGTTGTTTTGAAAATCAATAAAATAAACTAAACTGGGTCCAAATAAGAGGATTCAACAGATGGCGAAAATTTTTGAAGTAGCTCATATATACCATGTTCAATGAAACATTAAACACCCCTATCTGAAAGGTGTTTTCGAAAGTTTTTAAAACCTCTTTTACAACAAACAAATTTTATTGTTTAACTGTGTAATTAAGCAACTCCTTGTTTTGTTTTGCATGGCTTGACTCGGTTGTTTGTTTGGTAAATAGATTTTTATTACAAATTCAATTTGTTGAAATAAAATGTTTATTTATTTCATAAATATTTTAATATTTGCTTATATTGCCATTTTATGTTTTGTTGTTTCATTTACAGTTTATAATTTCATAATATTTTTTTTTTGCTCTCATTAATAGAATTTTTGTTTGGTTTGCATAAAATTTATCGTCCATTTTATATAGTTTATTGAATAATTAACAGTAAACAAAAATTTAATTCATAAGGCAATTTGCATATTTAATAAAGGACTAAATGAAAAAATAATATTAAAACAAATAATTGCGTATGTATGTACTTCATGAATATTAACAGTGTTGAATGTAATTAACATTTTTATTATAAATTGAAGTGTAAAGGCTGAAACAAAATTAGCATCATTGTTGATATTATGCAAAAAAGAAAAAAAAAAAACAAAAAAAGGTAAATAATAATCTGATATTTTTTTCGGTGAAGAGGACTATTAATGAGTGTTCGTTTTAACCAAGTTGTTAATGCATTTAAAGTGAAAAAATGTATAAGATTGGTATTACTTATATTAAATAGTTTATGCTATGGGAATGTTCCCTAATGTGGGCTGTTCTCTAAAGTAGACTTTTCGTTATTTTCCCGTTGTTTCATGAATATGTTAAAACTATTAACTGTCACCTAGTTTAATATCAGCTATCTTTAGTTTCAAAAAATCATAAGTGAATGCACACGTTTTTCGTGGTTTTATACACACAGAAAAAAATTTAGCCATTTGTGAACTAACATTCGGTAGCTAAGTGAAATCCATTGGTACAACTGAATATTGCTTTTCTCAACAAAATTTTAGTTAAAACACCCAAAATATTCAGAAATCACATTTGAATATGGTTGTACTAAACGAAGTTTTTAATTGTAGCCATCAAAATACACTTTTCGATTCGATTGGCACTTTATTTTGTGTGTGTAGTGTCGTTGCAAAAAAGCACAACATAAAGTATAATTTTTCTTTAATATTAAAAGTTAATAGCAAAACTGTTTTAAAGAATTTTCCAAGTCGGATTTTTTTAATGGTTTAAATAAATTTTTTATATGTTACCACAAAAAGATTATGCATAGCTAAAACAATTGCTCGAAAAGATTGCCTATAAGCTGGAATAGTTTCTTTAATATAGCCCACACCCGTATGAAAGGCCACATTAGTGAACTTTCCCTTACTGCATACTAACTTTTTTTATTGTATAATTATGACAATTAAACAAATAAAAAACGCTAAAAAATATATTGATTATAAAAAAAAAAAAAAAACAATAAAACAGATGGCTGCTATTTAAGAAAAACAAAACGTTAGATTAAGGTTGATTAAAAAAAGAGCACACTCATAATAATCCATGCTTAAAATACGAAAATAATGTCAAAACAACAAAAACTTTCGTAAAATGAACATATATTGGTTTATTTTACGAAAATTTTTGTTATTTTGGCATTTTTATACATGGATTATTATCAGTGCAGGAGCAAAAAATGGTAAATTTTTTTTTACTATGGGGCTCAAATGAAAGGAAACTACGAAAATATTTTAAAAAAATGTACTTTAACGCCAACATGAACACATTATTATTTTTAAAAGTTGTTGTTGAATATGTATGTTGTATTGTTTTCACAGTTATAAAAGTTTAGTTTTACAAATTGAAGTTGACAAAAAAAAAGCTTCGCCGGCAAAAACAAAAATACCGTGATTTTTTTAAACAAATTTTTTATTTTTATTTTTAATCTAAAAGTGCTTTGGTAAACTTTTTAAATTAAAGCATTTTTCGGCACATCCTAACGAATCTAAAATTTACTTTAATGTCTGTAGTACATTATATTACACTATTTCTGTAATTTCTCTTCCGTTGCCCCATAACCACACATTTTTAACTTCAGTTTTATTTTTCCGGCGGGAGTCATGTATTTTTTTTTTGTTTCCAGTTCCCCGCTAAAGTGAATTGAAAAGTGTATTTGAATGGTAACAACTTATGAATTCTGTTAGCACAACGATATTTACATTGGATTTCTAAATATTTTGGGTGTTACAATTAAAATTTAGTTGAATTATCTGAACTTTTAGAGTTATTATACATATATGTTGGTAAAGTCATGAATTTTAAATGTTAATACAAGTTTGATATAATTTTTATTAGTGCGCCCCGGTAGGTTAGTTGGTAGCGTGCTGGCTTATCTGTGCGGGGGTCGTGGGTTCGATTCCCACCGGAGGCACTGGTCTGTTTTCGCTACAATGCGCCGAAGGCCATAGTAGCTAGTGCTCGGTTAGGGTAATAGTATATAATTTGTAATTATATGGTTATTAATTAATAAAAAAAAAAAAAAAAATTATGTTTTTTCGGCCTTTAGTTGTGCAATGAAAATGAAAATTATTCAAGGCAATGTTCTATATTTCTTTATTATGATATTGTCCTAACAAATAACCTATAGAGGTTTTGTTTTCAAATCTATTAATTGGCCACTTTCAGGAATGTGTTGATAGATCTACTTCGGGAATATGCTAGGATCCCAACACCAGAACAATTTTTGAGTGATAATCCCATGCAAAACATCAAGCATTCATAAAACTAGTTTTCTCACTAAATGAGAACTAATATATGAGCTCGAAGCTAAAGATTATCACCATTGATTGAAAATAAATTGAACACTTGTTTGTTATGTGCAAGGTCTATCTTTGGTAGATATTCAATGCACGTTTTTTGTTTTTTTGCTCCTTTTTATTTTTTTCATACATCATTTTCAGATGTGATAAATAATTTCTAATCTGTAGATGAATTCACAAAAATTGTATATATTACAATTTTTAATTTCAATGCCGCGCCCTTTGAGAAAAAGACGCTGTGTACTAAAACGGAAACCAAATTTTAAAATCTGTAGACTTCTACGATTAATAAACGGTGACACATTAGTATATGGAGATCCATTTTGCAAAACTTTAAATTTTATAGATGGCCTAACATTCGAACGTTTTTTTAGATTTGTACTTTATATAGAGCGATGGTGTATGTAGCCCCTTATATGGAAATGTAGTTCTGCACTGGCTGCTTTTCAACTTACACAATTTCGATATACCGATTTTTTTTTTAATCTGTTAATCACGTTAGAAACTTAATATATTAATTATAACATATCTAAATATATAAGTCGCACTTTCTTCCCTAGCATTATTTTTTATAACTATTTTAATAAACTAACTATTTTAATAAAACTAAACTGCTAAAAACAAATGTAAGAAAAGTATGGCAAAAATAATAAAAATATGATAGTTTTAACTTGATGATGTAGTAAAGTTAAATAATTATCCATAATTGTGTTCTTTTAACTCTTAATCTAAATCACACCACTAATTGGTTTCTAGTGCTGATTCTATAGTTTAATGTGGTTGAACGTGACATTAGGACACCATGACGTATTTTGTAAATATAAAAATTGCATTTAATAAAGAAGAATAAAATCCTAAATAATGGAAAAAGCTTAAAATAGTTTTTTATATAAGGCATACAACTCTAAGAGCTCCAAATTATAATAACGGCTAAAACTTTAACGCAAACCAAAAACCAAACTGAATTTTTAATAAAAACTTTTCGACAGATTAACAACTTTCTAAATACACTGCATTGCAAAACTATAATTACACAAAAATTTCACTAAATTTCGTAATGAAAAATTAATAATATTTAACAAAAAAAAATAGATTTATTTTTTATTTTGCTGTTTAAAACGGAATAACAACAGCAATTAGTGTTTCACTACTATAAATGCACTTAACTCAATATATCGAAAATTCAATCAGCCATACTGTCCACTAGATTTATTCGAAGTTCTTCCGATATAGATCTCCACGCACCAAAAACTGCTCCTTTTAGATGAATAACGTTTTCATATTGACGGTTTTCTGCGTATTCTGGACGGGTTCGGGTTTTGATTCGGATAACATGCGTACCATGCCAATACTCTTATATTTTTTGATGATAGCCAATCCATCGCCTGATAACTTATAGTGAGTACATGTACGTACTTTTTACACCTTCAGATTCAGGTCGAAAAATATTTTACACTGGAACTACAAATCTGCTCTCACTATCACTCTCTCACACCAGGCTATATTATGGGGAAAAGCGCCGTTTTTGATCAAAATAATATTTGAAAACATATTTTTCAATAATACTTTTAACGGTACATAAATAAGCTACTGTTACCGTTTTTTCAGTCTTTGAATTTTTAAGGTATCTTATTTTTTTTGAAATTATCTACGATTGAACTGGATAATAAATTCGAATTTTTTAAAATTTTAAACTGCGGGACTTTAAAATTTGCAGTTCAAACCTCAATTTCAATTGACAATATTTTCGTAAGAAAATAAGTTATCTTAAAAATTCTAAAATTGAAAAAAAAATGGTAAGTGTAGTTTGTTAAGGATTCGTTACAAGTGTTATACAAAATCAGGGACCGTAACGGTTATAAGTGATATCAAAAAATTCCTCTATAAGAGTTATTTTGTGGCTTAAAAAAAAAAATCATCCAAAACTGTTATTTTTCAAAGTAAAAATAAAAGATCGGATGAAACTCTTAAGAAGAGAGTTTTATTTCGCCTTCATTAAATAAAACTCTTTTGAGGAGTTTTATTTTTTCCGTCTTAAAAAACTCATTTAAGGAGTTTTATTTAAAAACTCATTTGAATAGTTTAATTTTTTCCGTCAGAGAATAAAACTCATTTTATGTAAATTGACACTCAAAGCTTGCCAGATCATTACAGTTTGTAAGGCAGTGTAATCTAATCACTTGCATTGCAATTGAAAAAATTGTCATTAAAATGAAAACATGTGGGTGTCTAATTTGTTATTATTCGATTCCAATTATTAAATGGTTGTTGCTTTATTTCTTATATAGATATGGAACAATAAAGCGAAGGAAGTGATAATGAGAATGAAAAAAAGCTTTCTATGAAATCGACAATTTTTCTCCAAGGCCCTTATCGATTGATAAACCTTTTTTTTGAGTTCTGGGAGGCTAAAAGAATACACTATCCGTACTTGTATACATTGGCAAAAAACTATACAGTGTGTACCTGCAACCCAGGTAAGCGTGTAAGAAGCATTCTCTGCTCTTAAATTTGTATTGAGCGACCTGCGCACAAATCTTTGCTCAGAAAATTTGGAAAAAGTTATGTTCGTTAAATTAAATAAATAAATTACTACACACATTATAGCAAATAAAGTCAATAAAAAAGAAGAAAATAAACAACATGAGTTTTATTTTAGACGGAAAACTAAAACTTCTTAAATGAGTTTTAAAATAAAACTAATCAAATGAGCTTTATTTTCTGACGGGAAAAATAAAACTCCTCAAAAGAATTTAATTTCAGACGGAAATAATAAAACTCCTCAAAAGAGTTTTATTTAATGAATGCGAAATAAAACTCTCTGTTTAAGAGTTTCATCCGATCTTTTATTTTTTCGTTGAAAAATAACTCTTAACTGTGGAGTTAGGATCATTTCCTTAAGATCACAATAGATTCTGAAAGAGCACTTCAAAACGAATAGTTTGGTATATAATAGTATACGTTTCCATTGACTCTAACATAGAGAGTGTTTGAGTTAAAGTTTTTGGGATAACTGTTATTTTCGGTCTCTGTAAAAAATATATTTCCGGGAAGGTGAATAACCAGATCATTTTAATCAAAAACTACTCTATGCCCCGTAATATAGCTTTAACGCCTGATGTTGCAAAGTGATTCTGAAACCATATTTGGATTAAGAGTACGTTTTAACTTTAGAAAAGTATATCTTAGTTCTAGTGTCAAATATTTTTCGGCCGGAATGTTTAGGTGTAAAAAGTACTTACATGTACGCACGAGTGCTCCCCACTGTAAGTCGTCAGACTATGCATTGGCCCCAATGTACATGTACTGAGGCATTGTCTTGCTGGAAAATGAATTCTTCTTCGTTGCTATTTTTAATAAATGGCACTTCTTTTCTAGTGCCATTCTTTTCTAATACTGCAATGTACTCAGAGGAATTCATTCTGGTGCTTGGAAATGCCAAATTATACAAAAAGCGCCCTAAACCATTAAGGATACGCCTCCGAAATTTATTTTTGAGAACAGTCGTGGCTTCTTACGTAGGTCTCTCCAATGGCTGTTAAAACCATCTAATTATAGTTATGCAACGCAGTGTATAATAATAAAAAAAAAAACAATAAAATTGTTTTTGCTATTTTTATTTTCTATATTTTAATCCAGTTAGTGCCAAATACTCCAAATGTATAACCAGGTATAAAGTTTGTCTTGTTAGGTCGAAACAACAAAAAAAATAGTGTGCACAATTGTGAAACTGCAATTTGTTTGTGGTTTTTATTTTTTATTTCATGTTTGTATCTTATATAATTGTAACTACAACTTCCTGAATAACTAGCAAAAAAATATTGTATGTAAGTTGAATAGGATATACCAAAGTAAGTAGGAAACAACATATGGATTTGTTTAAGGTGACAGATTTAACAAATAAAACTAACATAATAAATGTTTAAAATTGAAATACAAGTAAAAAGTTGGAAAATACTATAAAAATCAAATAATATTTTAAAATAAAGGGGAGAGATGGACATTGCTTATACAATTTTTGCATAAGGTAGCAGCACCTCATGCTTTCTATAGTTGTTGTTTGTATAGACGCAGTTTTCTAGCGCACTCGAAGATAAAATATTTGCTAGTTTTTCCACTGCAAAGACGAAGTAATTTTTTGTTCGAAAAGTTCATGAACAAAAATTTATTGATTAATTTAAGTTATCTACACACAGAGAAAAATTTAGCTATTTGCGAACTGAAATTCGGTTACTACGACTTAAATTCCGTTATTACGAGTTTCAGATGGTTGGCACCACTTAACATTAGGTTTCATAACAAAGTTCGGTTAATCTGAACTGTATTTTATTTTCAACACTCGAAATATTCAGAAATCTAATGTCGTTGTAAGAACTAAATTTATAAGTTGTTACCATTAATATACACTTTTCAATTCGGTTGGCACTTTATTTCTCTGTGTGTAAATTTTCGACTTCGCATAGGTCATGTATTTATTTATCGCATGACGATTTGGTAAAAAGATTTTATTGTTATGTTGTTTTTGTACCCATTTTAAGTAACTCTCAAATTCCCTAAAATTACCATTTTCATGCCCCTAAAATGGTCATGTATATTTTTTTTCATTGGTGTTGAAAGTTTAAATTAAATTTGAATTTTATTAATAAATAAAACTAAATATAGGAACGAGACAAACGCCAAAAAAGTTTTTTTTAACATTGATAGAGATCAAAAGCCTATGAAAAGCAGTGTTATTACTTTCCGAGAATATATTGTACATTCGAAAGTTGAAAAACGTGCCCATTAAGAAAAACAGAAAAAATCTCAGGTCAAAAAGTTCCTAAAAGAAACCAAAAAAAAAAAAAAAACAAATATAATAACCATCACCGCGAAAGTATTGAGAAAAAATCCAAGTCAACTGAAAATCATATATCTTCTTTAGCCGAAGAAGTTTTGTTGTATACAGGGGTTCTCTTTATATTGAAACAGAAAATATCTGCATTTACATGCGCCAAACTTTCAAGTCATTTTGTGGGAAAAATTTTTTCAAAGATCGAAATATAACGTAAGTCATTGAAATCAGCAGGGATAGGATATATAAAATTGGTGGTCATACACTCAAAAAAAAAAAGTAGTAGAAAAGTTAGTAAAACGTCTTGTAAATCAGGTATACTATTTTTTAGCAAATTTTTTGCTAAAATCGTGTTTTCAGCTAAAATTTTTCTTATACTTATTCAGCACTTAACTGTTTTATACTACTGCTTTACTAATATACTAATGTTTTACTAATTAATTTTGCTAAAAAAAAATTGTGCTGATAAGCACATTAATAGTGTGGACGAAACCCAGATTGACAGATATTCGCAGAATGAAGTAGATGTCGCGGCATGTCAAGATGTAGTAGAGAAGATGAAAATGATACTAAAAAGTACAACTCTAATAAGACATATAAAAAAATCAACCATGGAAGATTTTTGTATCTGTTTTTTATACATAAAACAAAATTGAGGATTAAAAAAACTTGAATTTTGCGTTGTCACCGGCTTGTGAAAAT
This sequence comes from Delia radicum, assembly GCA_021234595.1. Classification (NCBI taxonomy): domain Eukaryota; kingdom Metazoa; phylum Arthropoda; class Insecta; order Diptera; family Anthomyiidae; genus Delia; species Delia radicum. The sequence continues at coordinate 34,302,635 of CM037851.1, read as the reverse complement.
AATTGTCTATTAATTAAATAAAAGACAAAATAAAATATTTAAATTTAATATGTATTTCTAAACTAAGTGTTTATAGATTAATAATCTAGTGTGGTCTAATTGCAAACAAACAAAAATATACAGACATGTAGACAGAGTAAAACGAAAGACAAAGACACACATCTTAGGTAGATTTTTATGGTTCCTTTTTCTAATTGCAAAAAAAGGGTTGTTTTTTTCGTTTCGTTTCGTTTGTTTTTGTTTTTGTTTATTTTTTCGTTTCATTTCTATAATTATCTTCGGCAGTTGCGTCCTTTAAAAGAAAGCATCATTTAGACAACCATTGATGTTAGTAGTTGAAAGAAAATTTTTGTTATGTTAAATATATTTATTTCTATATATTTTCAGATATTAAATTAATTCATGTCGTCAATATGGGGAAACGAAAATTTTTATATTTCGTAATTATTGTAAATTATTTTTAAAAGAATCGCAAAAATATGTTTTATGATCTTCAGCAAATAAATTAACTAAATTACAATTTTTCTACAAATTTTTTGCGTTTTTTCCTACTACTAAAATTCAGCAAAAAATTTATTAATTTTTAGCTAGGCATTTTTATTTCTGATTTTAAGTAAGTTTTGCTAACACTTAGTGTTAGCAAAACTTACTAATTTTGTTGCTAAAAATCAGCTTACTGATTTTCTGCAAAAGATTTTGCTGACATTAGCAATTTTTTTGCAAGCACCCTCCTGACTAAAATTTTGCTGACTCAGCAAAATTTTTTGCTGACTTTACAAATTTTTTTTGAGTTTAGTCTTATTAGTTTATAAGAGTTATGATGTTATTTTATTATTTATATATTAAAAAGCATTTTGCATTTTTAAAGCATATTTTGATATTTATCAATATTTGAATACGTTATCAAACATCGTCAAAATATATAAATATATAAAGTTTCCTTTATATTTAAAAATGTTGATTAATTCTTAAATCACAAGAACACAACATTTTAAAATTTGCATTTAACCACTCTAACGTATGAGTAACATTATTTTTAAATAATATCACTCATACGTGGGGTATTTGATAATTTTTTTTTTTTAGTTTATTACCAACAAGTTTATTACAAAATTAAGTTTGCCTCAGCGTCATACGACATTGTTGAGGCGAGTTGGCATTAAATTTAATCAAATAATAAATTAATAATATTCAAAATTTCATTTAAAGTTTACATTAATTATTTTTTTTTTTATAAATATATAACATTAAAAGCATTTCCAAATTGTTTAACAAAGCTGAAATTTTTCCAATATTTCTTAGATTTTGCGGTAAGTTATTAAACTCCATGCACCCAATATATTCAATTCTCTGCTTTGTGGTTTCGAGTCTACATCTTGTCACTCTTAAATTTGAGCTTCTTCGTGTGTTGGTGGCTGTTTGATTTATTCCAAAAGATATATTATTGTGGCCAATATTCTGCAATGCTTTAAATATAAATACTAGCAATTGCTTTTTATAAAGCCCATATATAGGTAAAATATTTTTTGAAACATTTTTGTATAAAGAAAGTGTGGAATACATTAATGCTTTGTTTTGTACTCTTTGCAAAGTTTTAAGTTCAGTATTATTTTTAGAACCATATACCAATACTAGATAATTTAAATGGCTTTGAATTAATGATTAATAAAGTAATAGTTTTGTTTTTTCATTAAATTTATTTTTAAATTTGTGCAACAATCCAATAACTGGAGATATTCTAGATTTCAAATTTTGAAAGTGCATATTCCAAGACAAATTATTTTGTAATTAAACTCCCAAATACCTTATCGACTGACTTTCAAACACTTCTTCACCATCCACATATATACTAAAACTACCAGGGTTGTTATTCAGGTAGGGTTTACATTTTAGAACTTTAGTTTTCTTCGTATTCATAACCAATTTGTTTGGCCTCGAATATTCAAAAATTAATGCTGCACATCTTTTCATGTATGCTTTTAATGCAGTTTCCTGTTTATATAGATAAATCAAGGATATATCATCAGCATACATATAAATCTTTCCGGAAAGTCCACGATTTATGATATTATTCACATAAATTGTAAACAAAAGTGGACCCAAAACACTGAATTGCGGCACACCATGCTTATCATCACCAAGAAAAGTTTGACTGCTATTTATTTTCACGAATTTCACGGTTTTAGTGGCCGAAGTAGGAGTAATTTCAGTTTGAAAAGGCAAAAAGGTCCCTAGGGACATTCTCACTCATCGGAGGCTCATCAATAACCAGGTACATAAAATGTACAGATATAAAAGTTTAGTTATAAAACTTAATTTGGTGCAAATCGATCAATTAGGTCATATGGTGTATAGCGATTAAGCCTTCTAGGTAATCCGGAGATGTTTAATATATTCGGAATTCATTCGTTGGGATGACTCAATAATCGAAGATTATGAGCCTCAGCGTTACGCCTTATCTCTTCATTTATTGTACTTATTTCTAAGTCACGATGAATGTCGGCATTTCGAACTTACCATGGGGCATTAACAATATTTCTAAGGACATTATTTTGGAATTTTTGAATTTGTTGTATTGTAGAATTTTTTGCGCATCCCCAGACTTCGATTCCATAAGTCCACACTGGTTTTAAAAGCTGTTTGTACAGCATAAGTTTGTTGTGTATAGAGAGTTTGGCTCTTCTTCCTAATAGCCAACTCATTTTTCTGTATTTTATCTCTAGTTCATTTTTTTTAATTTTGACATGTTCTTTCCAATGAAGTTTTGTATTCAGCGTCATACCTAAGTATTTAGCCGAGTTTGCAAATGGCACTTCAATGCTGTTGATAAAAATTGGTAAATGAGCTGTTTTTTTTGTAGGTAAAGTTGATATGGATGGATTTGGAACTATTTAATTGTATGCCCCATTTTTTTGTCAATAGTTGTACATCATCAAGAGCTTTCTGTAGTTTTTCGGTTGCAATTATGTTGTTCGGGCCTGTTGACAATATTACCGTGTCATCCGCAAAAGTGCCGACTACACACTTTCTGTTTACTGGCATATCATATGTATACAAAAGATACAAAATAGGGCACAGTATACTACCCTGTGGTACGCCTGAGCTAATAGGATAAAGATTTGAGTACTCGTCTTCTAGCTTAACTCGGAAAACTCTTTCTTCTAAATATGATTTTAATAAGCAGATTATATGATTTTTAAAATGACACCGAATTTTCAGTTTTCTGTTAACAGTTATGATAATTGAGCTGCAACCAAACGCGAACTATAGAATTTTCGAAAAATAAAAAATATGTAACCTCTATATTAACTAGGAGAATGTTTATATTAAGTTTCACTAAAATGAGTATAGGTAATGTTGTGAATGTCGTTTTTTGTACTCATTATTTTTAAAATGTCCCATAGCTGTTATTTAAGGGTATATGGTAGCTTATTAAACCCGGTATATTGTAACTCCTTAAATTGCTGTAAGTTGTAAGTCAGCAGTAGGTCACTTGAAATGTGATTGCAATTTTTTCTTTTTTGTAGCACCATGTAATTATATCGATAACCTCATATATTTGGATTATTATATGGCTTATGTAGCTATTCAATGTGGGCCAACTTTGAAATGAAATGCTTATGACATTTTTATTTTTACAGTTTTGATTATATATTTTTTTTTGCAGAAAATAAACAATTTAAAAAAATATTATAATTTCATACTCAATGCAAGAACGCGTACAATTTTTTTTATTTTATTATGAAAATAAAGAAAATACCGTCAAAATTTTTATACTGGACATTTTCATTTAAATGGATATGTTACTGAACTGCCGAATTTCGGGTACCCAAAATCCTCGAGCGTTAATTATACACACTCAGATATTTGGTTTGGTTGCGAAGTGTGGCTGAAAGAGTGATCGGTTCATATTTTTTCGAAAATGAAGCTGGGAAATCAGATTTAGTATCAATAATTTTCTCCAGTGTTTATTCGGAGCGCCATATAATATAATATTGCATTATTAGTTGCCCAGTTCTAATTTATGGCCCCCTCTATCTTCCTCTTTGCTTATTGCCTTGTGGCCTTTATAAAATTTATAAACTAACAATGAGATATTATAAATAATTTAATTAAAATTAGTGCTAAATTAATCAGTATTTAACCACGCTTACTTCTTACAATAGTTTTAGAAATCGAAGAAGCTGTTTCATTTCTTATTCGTTTTATGCAACAACTTTAAATTTTATATTGATACAATTTTTAGCTGGAACAATAGTTTGGCAGACTTTATATTTAGATATGTTGATTTTTCTGAATTATCAGTAATACAATTGTATGTAACCACTCTGGTGTATGAGTCACATTATTTGTTAATAATATCACTCATACGCGACCATATGCAAAAATTTCAACTAAATTTCATTCATGTTGCTAGTTTTATTTCTTTTTTTTCTTTTTAGGTTAACAATTACATTTTTATTACTATTACAATTATTTTAATGTAGTTAGTTGTTATCTTTAAATTTTCAACACACCCTTGTAAATGAAACATTCTATGAAAAAACAAAAAACTCAATTTCTTTGTCACTTTACAAAATCAACTACCATAAACAACTAACTGAAAACCATAAAAAAGTGAGGTAACAAAATATTCATAATATGAACACCAGAAAATTATAACTATAACAAACTAAATTCTTTTAATAAACAGCAGCAATAGCAACAAGGACAGAAGCACCATTTATCACAGCAACAATGTGAACAATCGTCAAACTACTACATAGTCTCAACTACCGACTACTACTACCCGTTAAGTTACATTAACAATATCCCATGCTTTTTAATTAAATTAAGTACCTGAGTATAAAACCAACAGAACACCAACATCAAACCATTCAGTAGTAGGGTGTCCCAGAAAATGTTGTTTGTTGCTCAAGGTCAATTTGAATCCTTATGGGGATATCAAATTTTTTGGAAGAAGTTTAGAGGTCGCTCAAATCTATTTTTACCCAAAAAAATCGGGAATTCTGAACGTTTTCTGAATTATAACTTTTACAATAACCAAAATTTCTCTAGCTTCTGATTCAATATTTATAAAGAAAAATTTCCAAACTTTATATATCGTATAAGAGGGATCAATAAGTCAGTGACATTTTGAATGAAACACAGTTTTTTTGAAGAAAAAAAAAAATATTTTTCAACATAGTCTCCTTTTAGCTCAATACACTTAGTTCAGCGTTCCTCCAATTTTTGTATCCCTTCCAAAAAATGGGATTTTTCGAGGTCCATCAATTTGGCATTTCTTGGCCATATGCCGTCGTTTTTTTTTTTAGTCCTCTTTAAATCGGTTCAATAAGTCGGCATAATATTCGCCGTTTATTGATTCTCCCTTTTGAAGGTAATCAAAGTGGATTATCCCAAAAAACTGTTGACATCAATTTATTTGCCACGATTATGTTTATGGTCAATTGAGAGCAAACGAGGCACCCATCTTGCAGACAGCTTTCTTAGAACCCACAGATCATTAAAAATCGAAACCACACTGCCATGTGAAATGCCTATGGCATCAACAATCTCACGCACTTTTACTCTTTGATCGGCCAACACCTTATCGTGGATTTTTTCGACATTTTCGGTTGTATTGACCTCAACTGGCCATCCAAAACGTACAGCGTCATTTGCACTTGTACGACCACAAAGAAAATCAGCAAACCACATAGGTGCAGAGTCCCCATAGTATTTATCAAGCTTTTCTTTGGTTTTATTGACGTTTTTAATATTTAATGAGCATTCGAAATTCACTTTTTTGCATTTAAAAAAAATCCACTGGGTTGTTTGTTTTGAACAGCTGCTAAACGCAAAGTAAATGACGAAACTTGCTCAAAATTTGACAGTAGTCTTCTAATAGGTGGTACTTGATGGGAGTAGTGTTGTATATCATATAAATACAGGGGAAGTTCGAAAAGTCACGGACTTATTGATCCGCCCTCGTATTACTTTTTTTTTTACTAATTTTTGAATAATTTGTAAAAATAACGCTCTATAAGTATTAAAATTTCTACAAAGATTTAAAAACTAATGAGGCAGTTTAACACACCTATTACTTCTAAATAATTTTGTAAAAACTGGTTCTGAAATTGCTCTTACTGCTCCAGAGTTATACCCTTTTAAAGCTCTGTATCCATTATATAAAACTAATAATGTTATACGATATTTGCCATCGGGTTTGGTTTAAACTTTGAATTGTAAGATTTTTTCGAGTTCCGAGGACTAATCATATTTGATATTGGATTTAAATAAGTACTAAACTCGAAAACTCATAACTTAGAGTAAAAATGGGTACTTGAGTGAAATTCCACCAATACTCACTCTCGCTCACTACAGAAAAATTGCACTCACGCACAATCACTCACTTGAATTTTTTTCTACTCATACAGATTCAGAATTTTTGCTTAAATTCTATTCACACACACTTACGTTAAATTGACTCACTCACAGTCCCTCATGACGAGTTCTCCTATTCACACTCACTCACGTTCATGTGTATAAAATTGAATTTGTCTCACACTCACAAGTGATTCACATGAATCACGTAAAATTCTGCTCACGTGCTTATATCTAATTCAAAGTTTAAAGCAAATCTAATGCAAAACTGACAAAAGGCTTATAATATTTTTAGTTTTATACAAAAGGCAATACACATTTCATGAGTGTAGCTCTGGAACTATGAGAGCAAATAAATATTTTTTTTTACAAAATTAGTAAGCGTTAACAGATTTTGAAACTGCATCATTAGCTGTTTTTGAATTTTATTAGAAATTTTAAAATCTATAAAGCTGTATATACAAATTTATTCAAAACTTACGAAAAAATTAAATACTTATACAGAAACATTGCCAAAACATATGGTATATGAACAAAAAGAAATTATATTTTTTTTTAATATTGACCCAGAAACTAAGAAAAATTTGGTTATTGAATCAATTGACAAAACCCGATTCGTGGTACAAAATCGATTTGCGCAACATATAAACCTCCTCCGAAAAATCTGAAAAAAAATCTAAAATATACTTTGATCCATGAGCATTCAAATTAAGCTTTATCATTAGGGTTAAAACTTTTTGATGCTATGAAGAAACATTATGAACTAAAAAATGATTTTTATTATCAGTGCAACATTGCTCACAGCGTGATGCGATGAAGAAATTTGAAAAAAAAAACTTTATAACCCTATTAACCCTCCGATGAGTGAGAAGGTCCCTAGGGACCTTTTTGCCTTTTCAAACTGAAATTACTCCCACATCGGCCACTACAACCCCCCCCCCCCCCAAGTTACTCTGTATTCCAAGAGTATTTTGTTGCGCATCTTTTGGAAAAAAATCAAGCCGATCGGATCAAGTGAGAATAGTACGCGGACGTGTGAATAGATCCGTATGGACCTTGTACTGAATTTCACTAATAAATGCATGTTTTTGGGCATCATTATAATTTTTTTATTGTTTCAACACATAATTTACTTGTTCTGAACACAAATGTCTAAACTCAAACACATTAGGTATGATGATAAAAAAAAAAAAATTAAAAAAATTCAAAAAATTATTTTTGTATGTAGAATTTAGTTATAAACAATAAAAACAAAAAAAAAAATCAAAAAAATTGTTTATATGAAAAAAACATGATTTACAAAAAAGGTCCGTAGGGACCTTTTCACACGGCAGTGTAGTTCAGAACTGTCACTCATCGGAGGGTTAAGCAGCCATGAAAATCGGAAAACAAAAAAAATTTGGGACACACTAATGAATATATCCTAGCAACAACAAAAATAAAATTAAACCTTAAATGAGTGAATAAATTTTTATAAATAGAAATAATTTCTGAATGACAGACAAACAAAATACCCAGTGCAGAAAATAATTACCATATAAATGGATAGGTATAAATTGCCCACCGTGCCAAAAAATTGTACTGGCAAACCACTACTATTTTTTACAACTATTTACAACTATTTTTTACAAAAATTACCAAAGGTACAACTAATATTGTACTACACTGAGTGAATTCTCAGCATAATACCAATGAATTTTTCCAATAGATCTATGTAATAATATCACTGGAACTCGTCCATTGAAACTTGTCATTAAATTAATGCAGTTTTCCATATAATTTAATAAAAAAATAAATTTTATTTATTAAAAATTTCATATGTATGAAAAAGTTTCACTAAAAATAGTTTCATTAAATCTATGAAGCTTTTTCATAAAGCTTAAGAAATTTCATAAAATGAAGAAAAGTTCATCAGTTTTGTGGAAAAAATTTTATGGAAACTCTTCCACGAAATTCTCTCTGTGTTGGAAAACACTATTTTGTTTAAAAAGTATTTGTTGTAAAGTACCACCTGCAAAATACTTCGTCAATATTGTTTTTGCTAGTAGTACAACCAATCACAAGCATTTTTTTAAATATTTTATTATATTTCACACATTTTAATATGATGTATAATACTAAGACCGAACTGTAGCGCTGTGTACTATTATACATATCTCTTAAAATTAATTTAATTTAAGCTATTTTAAAAGCACAACCTTTTTTTTTGTTTAATTACCAACTTCATGCCAAAAGTGGCAAGCTCGTTCAAACCAGACCCCCGAGCTTAAACATTTTAAATGAACGTTTTTGTTTGTTTCCTCTAAAAAAAACAAACATTTGTATTCAAATATATATATTTTTTTTTTTTTACAAAATTATTTATACGAGGGCGGATCAATAAGTCCGTGACTTTTTGAATGAAACACAGTTTTTTTAGAAAAAAAAAATTATATTTCAACATAATCTCCTTTAAGCTCAATACCCTTCTTCCATTTTTGTATTCCTCCCAAAAAGTAGGATTTTTCGAGGTCCATAAAATAGGCATTTGTTTGATCCTCATTTTCATCGTTGGAGCTAAATCCCTTTCCACCGAGACATTTCTTTAGGAAACTTATCTTGGCCTTCTTAGACTGTTGCTTGGTCTCTGGAGTGTTGTAATGGATTTATGTTTCATCAACGTTTATTGACAATTGAGAGCAAACGCGGCACCCATCTTGCAGACAGCTTTCTTACACCCAACTGATCATTTAAAATCGAAACTAGACTGCCATATGAACTTTCACTCTTTTATCGGCCAACACCATATCGTGGATTTTTATGACATTTTCGGGTGTATTGACCTCAATTGGCCGTCCAGAACGTTCAGCGTCATTTGTAATTGTGCGACCACAGCGAAAGTCAGTATACCACTTTTTTATCATTCAAATCGATGGTGCAGATTTTTCAAGCTTTTTCTTAGTTTTTTTGACGGTTTTTTTTTTTGCAAAAAATAATGTTTAATGAGCACTCGAAGTTCACTTTTTTCCACACTCAGAAAAAAAATCAGCTTTGCCAACTGTAATTTGGTTATTACGAATTTCACATAGTTAGCACAACTTTGTACTAGTTTTCACAACAAAGTTTGGTTAAATCAACAGAATCTTAGTTGCAACACCCAAAATATTCTGAAATCAAATGTAAACATCGTTATATTAACTGAAATTATAAGTTGATACCACTTTGATACACTTTTCAATTCGGTTGGCACTTTACTTTTCTGTGTGCATTTAAAAAAAAATCCACGATTTTGGTTGTTTTGTACAGCTGTTAAACGCAAAGTAAATGACGGAACTTGTCCAAATTTGACAGTAGTCTATTAACAGGTGGTACTTGATGGGAGCGGTGTTGTATTTCATATAACTACGAGGGAAGTTCGAAAAGTCACGGACTTATTGATCCGCATTCGTATCGTAGAAAAGTTGAAAAAAAATAAATAACAAAGTTGAAAATAAAAATTTGAAATAAGTGCGAAAAAATACAAAATAAAGTTCTTATATTTTTTACAAAAATTTACAAATTTGATGTATTTTTATTAAAAATTAAAATTATGTTTTTTCGACCTTTAAATGTGCAATGAAAATTATTCAAGTTCGAGGCCATACTCTATATCTTTTCATTGCACAATTAAAGGTCGAAAAAACATGATTTTTATTTTTATTAAAAATTATATCAAACTTATAATGATTTTATTTTAAAATTCTTGGAAAAAAGTTCTCGTCATGCCAAAAAAAAATTATTGTTTCATGCAAACCAGAAAAAAAAATGTACATAAAAATAAGTAACTTTACATAGGCCTTGTAAAAAGAAAAGAATAAGAACAATTAAAAAACATGAATTGATATCTGGTAATAATTTCTAGATAAAGCGAATGAAAAAATATTTTAATTAATAACTAAACATTGCACGGTTTTTTATTTCACAAAACCCAAATGATCTTGAACTTGCTCACATCATAAACTTTCTTTATCTTAACTTTAAGGTTTTTTAAGTACAATTGTGGCCTTAATAGAAATGAAGAATTTTTTATACTGAAATATTTGGAAAGTATTCATTTCAAATGTTATCTGAAAATCCTAAGGTACCATTCCCATTCAGTAATAGAGCATCCACTGATTTCAAGTTATTTTTCGTTATAAAAATCGTGATGTTTAAAGGCTTTTTCTATAGAATAATCCTTATTATTCCAGAGATTATCTATAAAAATAGTCTACATTTTTTTTTTTTTTTAAAGCAATGGTCCACAAAATCTGATGGTTTCGTATGTATGTGTGTTGCAACAAGCTTATAAAACATAAGAGATTTAGAAAGAAAGAAACCTTAGAATCTAAGTGTTTTTAATTAGAAAAAATCCTCAGAACCCTGCTGAAAACAATTCTTAGAATCTTCAGGGTTTTCCATAGGAAATAATCATTTACATCTGCTCCTTACACTAATGGCGTTTTAAACAGAAAGACACTGAGGTTTTAAAAAACTTTCCTATAGAAAAATAACTTAAATTCTAATGACTTTTTCTTCTGAATTTAATGGTTTTTCTATTCAAAACCTCTGAGAATTTCTATAAATAAAAACCCTTTTTCCGATGGTGAAAGTCGTCAGATTCTGATGTTTTTTTTTATCGATTTCAATGTATTTTAATAGGAAAAATCCACATAAGATGTGAAGTTTTATATGGGGAAAAGTGATACATTTAAACAATTCTTAAATTTAAAGTGTTTTCACAACAACATTATCTACGTATTTATTCTTTAATAAATTAATAATTATATTTTATTAGAAATTATATTAAATTATATTTTATTATTGTTAATATTTCTGCCAGGTATCTAGCAATTTTTGTTTTTTCTACCAATTAAATAATAAACATTTTTAAAAAAATATTGGAAACAGTGTATATCTAAATTGTTAGAAATTATCAAGCCATTTCGGTTTGGTTTGCTGAATTCGGCTGGCAGGGAAAATGTGATAGTAGGAGGAGCACACCATTTCCAAAAAAAAAAGTGATAGAAGTCGCAACTTGTTTTGTAGGCTTCACCCATAATTTTAAAAGAATCTTAATATCATTTGATTTTTCTGAGTTCTGGACAATTTAGAATTTTTTTTTTCTACGAAATTTAAGGTTTATTTTTTTGAAAAATGCTACTTAATTTTTGTCCTCACTTTTTGTTCAAAGTCCATTTGTAAACAACTAATGACCAGATTTCGCTAATATAACGACTATTAAAAAGATAATTTGAACAGAAAAGTTCCGAAAAATGTAACCATAGAAAAGTGTGGAAAATCGTGTTATATTACAACGACAGCACGTTAGCACTTTAAATTTGAACAACATTATTTATTGCATTCACAATAAGGTTTGTATATGGTGTAAAAGTGTAAAACTTAAAAATGTTTCTACGTTAGGGACTTAACTTTATATTACCCTATAAAACAAAAAACCCCTATTCGAAATCGGTCTATTCGTTAAGGCTGCACAATGATATCCGATTTTCACCATCATGTTTTGAGAAAAAATCAATATTGCTCATTTAAATATAGGACAAGGAGTTTGTTTAACAAGCTAGAACTTTTTAATTTCTGTGATTTTTTCTCCAAAATTTTCACATCATATAGAAAAAAATATTAATACGAAAACAAAATTTAAGTTCAATTCATTTATTCTTTATTTGGTATTCAATTTAATTTCTTAACAATTTTCATAAAGAGTTTAGGATTATTTATTTCCTTTTCTACTTAAATATAAATAACAAACTATTATAATGCTTTTGGTTTCAGCTGATATAAGATAAAAGGTAAACATTTTCAAAAAAAACCTTTATGAACATTTTCAATTAAGATAAAAAACAAAATTAAAAAATTAATTCGCTTTTTTTCTTCTTTGATTGGACAAATTGTAGGATAAACTTTCCAGGGTTGGTAAATCATTATTCAGACTAATGTTATAAAAATACTATGTTTACAACATAGACGAAATTATATGAACACTTTTATAAATATTTTTGTTTTGACAATTTTTTTCAATTTTTTGACGATTTTTCAAAAGATGAAGACTATTTTTTATAGAAAACTATATGATTTTATGCTCAACATACCTCGCAACACTGCATGTAGTTTAAATTGGATTTTTTTATTCTTTTCCATCATTTACCATTACAGGGTTAACATTTTCAAACGAAGTTTACAGATGTATAGAACAAGGTAGTAGAAAGATACACGTGAATTGATGCATATTCTAGAGGCGTGAGTGAGATGGTTTAGAAAGTGTGTTATTAAAATTGCATAAATTAGGGTAGTTTGATGAAACACGTTTTAAAAAGAAAAGCAGAAATACACAATCACATTGTGTACAATAAAAAGACTGGACGTAAAATTTCAGTTTGAATGGTTTCATTTAACAATTTCATTATAACAATTTCATGATGCATATAAACTAGGCTGCTGCTTTTTTTAGAAAAGTCGAATTTTTGTCGTGACAACCCGGGGTTATATTAAGATTTATGAAAAAAGATTCATTAATTTTTTTTTAATTTTTCGAAAATGGTGTCGCTACCAGATTTTGAAAATTTTCCCGATTTTCAAAAAGGACATATTTTGATTCTTTTTTTAAAAACTTTAAAAAATTAACGCAATTTTTCTATTAATTATATTTAACTCCGGCAACTGCAAAAAAATATTTAGTTTTTTTTACACTAGGTCAGTTACAAATAAATAATTTTAAAAATTTTAATAAAGCACATGTTAAAATAATTTTGGTCGGTTTTCTTTACACACATCATGAGGACTTAAAAAATATAATACTGAAGAGATCTCTCACTCCGCTTAGCCTGTGAATAGATTTAATTTTGGCGGATGGGGCAGAATATCAGTTTTTAAGATAAAAAAACAGGGTTTTAATTTCTTTTTCGACAATTTGTTTTTTTATGAAGCAGCCTAATATAAACGTGCCTATTACAAACAAAAACAAATATACGAAAAAGTTCTTTATACTACAAAAAGGACATTTTATGATGCTTGGTTTGAGTTCTGATGTAAAGGGTAGAAAATTGTACTTAAGAAAATAATTATAATTTAAGATTACGACGGTAATAAAAGGTGTTATACTTTCTTTGAAGTATAAGAAATGTTTGAACAATAAATTAGTTACGATGGTTTACTTTAAAGTTAATTTCTGAAATTATACTTTTTCGCATATTAATTTATTAATTTCCTATAATGTTTTATTTAACGAAATAGCAATGCTTAACCCATTTTTAACGGAGCATTAATAACAGCAGTTTTAAGAAAATAAAAAAATTAAAATTAAAGTTTTTGCTTGGTTTGATATAATTTTTTCTAGGTTCCCATCATCAGAACACGTTTTGAAAGAAGTGACAATCCCATGCAACACATCAAACATTCATATAACCTAGTTTCCCACTAAATAAGAACTAATATACGAGCTCGAAGTTAAAGATGATCACCATTGATCAAAATAAATTGAAAACTTGTTCGTTATGTGCAAGCTCTACCTTTGGTAGATATACAATTCACGCTTTTTGTTTTTATTTTCCTTTTTTATTTTCACACTTGTGAGTGGTTTTAATTAAAGGCACATTAATTTATATATCTGCTTACAAGCGCCTTTCAGAGCAACAGGTTTTACAAGCGAATGCTCAAAATCCGTACCATTTACTGGAACATACACTCTACCGTTCACAGCTTTGATACTAACATGTGCAACTGAAGGTGACAATTTTTTATTCCAAAAGAGAAGGATTTTCGAAAAATAACTTAAATATAATTTTTCGTCGCTGGAGGTCATAACTCGGTCTTTTGATGACGAAGTGCTGATGATGATGGCTTTGTAATGTTTATTCTTATATAATTTATTTTTGTCATCTTTTGTACACTTATATGGATTTTCTTCAAGACATTCCTAGTGAGATGAATGACTGTATGTAATCTGCTTTTGTATTAAATGCATTTTGTTAGCATATTTACGTTCGCACAGTGGGATATATCATAAAATTTTTGGAAATAATTCGGCAATTTATTACTTAGTAGTCCGATTGCAATGAAATTTGGAACAAGCATAAGTGACGTAATATAAGGCTAAAATTGCCGGCCACGGCAATATGGCCACCCAAACTAGGGAACTTTTTCCATAAAAAAATGTTCGACCCGAAGCTGCTGTCTGCACTACAACATGCATATATCAAGGGAAGGTTAACAGAAACTGCTTTGCACAGAATTGTTGGTACTATCGATAAGTCGTTCTCGGTAAGGGAGTACATCATAGTGGCCTTCTTGGACATAGAGGGGGCCTTTACAAACATCCAACCGGACTTTATAATTGCGGTATTATCGAGTCTTGGGGTGAATCAGAAGGTCTTCGCCTTGATCAGGTTGATGCTGACCGGCTGGCGCGTAACGGCTGAGTTAAGTGGTACTCGTGTAACCAGATTCGTTCCACTTATGTGAAACTTGGCCTTGAATCATGTAGTTCGTTTCCTGGAAGGGGCAGCAGGAATGTTTTCGCCTACGCCGTTGATTTGGCGATAATGGTGAGGGGGAAATTTCCGTCTACGCTAACTGACTGTGCTGACTGCCTGGGCAAGGGTCTGTGGACTTGGGATTAATTCCAATAAAACTAAGATTGTTCCTTTTCACAGGACGCACAACGATCCCGTTTTTCAACTGTAACTCTGGACGCTGTGGAAATTCAACTTTCTGACAGAGCCAAGTATCTTGGCATAATTCTGGACAGGAAGTTGCACAACCTTCAGGAAACGGCGAAAAAGGCGGTGATTTCTCTGTACTCATGGATGAGTGCCATCGGAATGCGCTGGGAATTGAGCCCCAGAATCGTTCGTTGGTTCAACACAACGGTACGTTAGTTCAACATTTTTGCGCGTGGTTATTGATAAAGTAAAAGTTTAGGCATTCAATATTTTAAAATAATTTTTTAAAAAGTGCCCATCGAAAAAATATAAAGATTTAGTGAATTTTTATGTAAAATTTGGCGAATGAAATTTAAATTATCTGTTCTTATCTATAAAAGATAGCTGATTGTTCTTAATGAAAACTGTTCTTAATGAAAACTGTATATTTTGATAGCAAGAAATTCGGTTGCGTATCCCAATATTTAATTGGAATTACCCAACCAATAGAAAAATTTGATATTATTTTGGTCTTGGAAAAATGCAAAAGTGTAAAATTGTTCAAAAACAAATAAAATAAATTTACATAAATATTGCAAAAATGTCTGCGTCAAGGCGATTGCGAAATTGTCAAGATAACAGTTACTCTTAACATATGTTTTAGGATATATTTTTATAAAGTTAATTCTCAAACTAATAATATTAAAAAGGAAGTAAAAATAAAAAAAATTAAAAAACAAAAGTAAAAACACATGCAAAAAGTGGAGCAATCTCAAATTACTGATAATACTTAATGTTTTGTCGTTAGCTATGAAAAATAAGGCTTCTCTTGGAAAACTAATACTGGCTTGCATTTCTTTAATTATTGCCTGCTCAAGACTTCTATAAAACGTTTTTAGAAGAAACAACTGTAAATCCTACATGGGCTATTGTGCAAAGGATTCGTTATCTCTAAACTTTATTTAGAGCTGCAGAGAAAAAAGACGTAGCACAGGTATTTACATTCTCGCAATCCTACTTGATAAACCTACTTGATATGTCAACAATGATGTAATTTCGCAATTTCCTATTTTTACAAGATGAAAATTATTATCATGAATGTCCTTATTATTTTAAATTTTCATTATGAAAACTAATGATTTGGATAGAGTGATTGTATTTTTTGGAGGCGAAATTAATAATCAATTTAATCAATTTAATTTGAATTAAGCGTAAAAACAATACACATCAAACAAGAAATGATATTCTAAAAAAAAAAAATAGACCTTTGGACCTTTAGCAAATAAGTTTACTTTTTCTGAGTAAAACATATTGTTCATATATTTCATCTAAATGTTATTTTAAATATTAAAAGTTTCTAAAAAAAAATATTTTTTAGTAGAAACTTCACTTTTATTGGCTTGAGTTTTTTTAAATAAATGCACATTTGATAATAAAAAAAATACATGTGTATGGTCATTAGTTGGCGCCACGTAATTAAGAATTAAATCACGACTTGGGGAAATCATACCCAAAGACTTCTAAATCATATTTAAGTCATTTGGCTTTTAAGGCTCGAAATGTGAATATATGGCCAATTAAGAGTTGTCAACTTATGGCTATCGAATATTATACATGTCATTAAAAGCAAACTAATAAAAACCTACATAAACAAGCACTAGGTTTGCCTTTTATTATTATTTTTTTTTTAACAAATTTATAAACATATAGAATTGTTTAATCATTTTGCAAACGAACTTAAGCCGCTAAAGATTTTCTGGCGAAACTTCGTGGAAACTTGGGGTATAAAAAAAATATAACTTAATTAGCTACTTTACTGCTAGCCCTATCGGAGAAATATAGTACTAAAGCAAAATGAATAATGGGCTGCGCTCCTTAATGGGTTAAGATTTTGTATAATTCAAAAATAATAACGTTTTTTTTTATAAACTTAAAACTTTTAACATTTCAAAAACAAAAACATAAAAAAAATCATAAAAATATTTTTTACATTGGTTTGATGTTGTAGGGCTTTGAGCTTTTAGGATACAATATCTCCCTCAGTGCAAACATTTCTGTTAAACGTGATTTTTTGTGACGAGAAAAAGTTAATTCTTGATCATTTTAACATCTATTGGAACCACAATATTTCTCAAAAATTAATTTCGGAGGCAGATACTTAACGGTTTGCGGAGCTTTTGTTTTCGACGGTATGATTGATTTGGCAATCCCAATTATCAGAATGAATTATTCTGAGTACATTACAGTATTACAGCAACAGCTTTTACTGAATTTCGTATGCATAAAAATGAGTTCAAACCAATTGCAATTACTTGAGCAAAGGGAGATCAAACGTCTAATTGCAAACATGTCGTCAAGTGAAAGTGAAGTAGAAGTACAATCAAATAATAATAATAAAATAGAAACAGACGACATTTCTAAATTTTTTGTGGAAAAAATAAAACAAAATAAATATTTACTAGAAAAAAGTCAATTACCAAGCATTAAAAATAAAAAAAAAACAAACAATAGAAACATGTGAGTCGAACATGTGACATGTCGAAACATGTGAGAGTCGAATTTTATCAATGTAGCTGAGGGCACCACCACGTATTTCTTCTGACTCCTCAAAAAAATAATTAGCCAACCAGCAGATGCTACTATCATCAAACCTATGTATTTATCATTTTATTATTAATTATATAAAAAAAAATTAATAATTGAGAATACAAACCTGTATAATTTTTTATCCTCACTTGCTAAATTTGTTTTACGCTGTTGATAAGATTTTGTATTTCTTTGTGGCACAAAATATTCAGCCATGATTCCTTTTTAGTCTACGCGAGTCAACTATAAGGCATGCTCAACGAAATTCGAGCAAGAACTCACGAAAGAAAGCAAAAGCTTGTTTTTATGCATATGAAAATGAGCACAAGCTCATCGAACTTAGTTCAAACTGAGCAAAGACGAGATCAAACGTGAGCAGTGAGTAAAATCAAATGCATCAAATTTTATTATGCATACAACAAGTACCTTTTACTCAAAAAATCGAGTCCGAGCTCAAGCTCACGTTTTATGCATGAGACCCAATGCCTCAGTACATATTAGTCGGCAGATGAGGGATTGGCTGTCATCAAAAAATTTAAGAGTAGTGTAATGGTAATAAACAGCAATGAGAATATTTGGGCAGTATTAACATGTCGAGTTTATGCAGAAAACCGTCAATATGAAAACTTTTTTTATATAAAAGATACTAAACGGTAGAACTTCGAATAAATATGGTAGACAAACTTAGAATACTATGTAGATAAAGACCACTGCATATATGGTTAAAAATAAATGAAATTTCACTTAAACAAAGGACAACTTACATTTCAGCAAATTCAATTAACAATGTCATTTGTTCAAAAAATGACTTACAATTGTAGTAAAAATAAAAGACATGTTAGCAAAAACTAAACAAACATTTGTTTATTTTTTGTTTTAAATAAAAAAAAAAACATTTGTTTATTTTTTTTCTTAAATAAAAAAAAAACAACTATAAAAAATTAATGTAAAATCATAAAACAGTCGCTAGATGTCGTTTGTTTTTTTTAAATGAACTACAAGGTTAGTAAAAAATTGAATTTGTCATACAAATGACTGACGTTTACATTAATAATAAAGAAACTGTATACCAACCCAAACAACTACATATTTTTAAAGCAGAAGTTCCCTGCGTGCAGTACACTTTGAATACTATATATGTAAAGACCACTGCAAATGTAGTTATAAACAAATGAAAGTTCATTTGAAGAAAGGACGAATTACATTTCAGTAAACTCAACTAACATTTTCATTTGTTTTTTACTGTTCATAAAATTAACCACAATTGTAGTAAAAATAAACCACATATTCAGTAAAAAATAAACAAACATTTATTTGTTTTATTTTTTAAATAGAAAAAAGAACTACTGTATAAAATAAATCTAAAATCATAATACAGTAGTTTGATGTGGTTTGTTTTTTAAAATGAACTACAATTGTAGCCAAAACTGAAATTTCTTCTACGAATGACTGTTTTTTCACTTAAAAATAAAGATAATGTATTACAACTCAAACAGCTACAAATATTTACAGCTGAAGTTCCCTGAGTGTATGTCTGATTGCATTTTCAAGATGATTAAAAAAAGGGAGTTCTAAAGCATTATCGAAACTGCTACTTTGAAATATTTTTCTTAAATTTTTGAAAATTTTTATATAGTAAGTGTATTTATAAGCATGAAACACTACTTGATTTAGATATTACTTTTTAAGTAGTAAAATAAAAATAAATTAATTGTTTTCTTTTTAACTATTATTAATTTTCCATTAGTTTTTCATTTATCCTTTTTTTAATTACGAAATTTAGTGAAATTAATGTGTTATTATTGTTTTGCAACGCAGTGTATAGGATTCATGTAGGTAAGTTAGGTGAATTAGAGTGGGCTTAACATTTGAAATTATATAATTGTAATTCCTAATAACACAGTTTATTTTTGATACTTTCACAATGTGATCTAAGTTTTTAATTTGGTTTTTTCATAAATTTTAAATTACATATTTCGTATTTTGACATAAAACAAGAATTGAAAAACCTTTTCCTATTAATCTTGGCGTAGTCTAATGTTCATACAATTTTCTTGTAAACTACAAGTTTCTCAACATACAATAATTGATATGAAGTAAGTGTATGGGTCAGTGCAAGATCTGGCCGTATTATATAAAATGAAAACATAACAAAATTTACTATGAGATGGAAACAAATTGTTAAAAATTTGCACCAGCAATGAAGATACAAAATATTATATTGCTAAATTTTATACCCACACAGAGAAAATTCCTTGGACGAGTTGTAATGAAATTTTTCACTAAAATTATGAAATTTTCTTCACAATGTGAATGAAATCTCTTGAGAGAATTCCTTGGACAAGTTTTAATGAAATTTTTTAACTAAAATTATGAAATTTTTTTCACAATGTTAATGAAAAAAATTCTTATAGTTCATGAGACAATTTCATAGTTTTAGTGAAACTATTTTTAATGAAACTTTTTCATTAGCCGTATGCAATTTTTAGTATATAATATGATATGTTTCTTTAGATTTTATGCATTAATTTAATTAAATGTTTCAATGGACGAGTTTCAGTGACAATTCATATATCTAATGCGAAAATTTATTTATATCATGCAGATAATTCTATCAGTGTAGTATGAGTATTAAATAAATTATATTAATTCACCCATAAACTAAAATATACACTGACAGAATTATCTGCATGATATTATTGAATTGTTGCATAGATGCAATGAAGCTGCACTGAATATCGTCAATTGAATCTTGTCATTAAACTAATGCAAGTATTCAGAAAATTTTATGAAAAATATATTTTTATTTAGTAAATATTTTATTTAGCCAATGAAGAAGTCTCATTAAAAAACTAGTTTCATAAAGAGTATGAAGATTTTTATTATTTTTAAGAAATTTTTCGTTCATTTTTTTAAGAAAAGTTTCGTTAACTTCTTGAAAGCGTCCACAATTTTTCGTTCACTAGAATTCTCTCTGTGCATCCACACCTAAACTAACAAACCATATTAAACAGTACATGGTATAATCTTGTCTTGTTAGTTGTTTAAAATTTGATGCAAATAATTTAAGCTTTTTGCTTATTATTTAGAGAGTAGTCCCCCTAAGGAAACCTTTTAAAATATTGGTGAAGTGATTTTCTTTTTGTGAGAGTATTAGTATTAATATAAATAGATTGCTTAAGACATATAATAAAAATGTGGAATAATTATTAATTTTGATGTGTACATTTAAAAAAAAAATCAGTTTCTATTTAAATTATATGAAACATCATTTAAAACCTGTTTAATGACTTTTCAGTTATATCAAATAATTTTCGATATATATTTTTAATGCTTTTTAACAACTAACAAATCAGTAAGAACAAATAAATATTCAGTAAGAATAAAAATGAAATATAATTTAGTTGCTTGAAATTGTTCAAAAAATTTGAATACTACACTCATAACCCTGTAAAAATAGCAGAAAAAGCTACTCAAAGTTAGTTTAACTGCAAATTTGTTTGCTAAATATTAATAAAATAAGAACAGCAAAAATAAATCTGTTAACTTCACAAAATTTTAGCATTTTACTCTATAAAATTACCCAGCAAAACTTTGGTAATGGGTGCGATAAACTAATGCATTACATTGTAATGTGTAATCCTTACCTCTATCATTATTTTCCAACAAGAAGTAATGAGTTACCGATAATTGAAAACTCATGGATTACCTTGTAATGATACCTTATTACATTGTACATTACCTTCAAAACATAAAATAATGACTTGCCGATCATCAATTTTATAATACATGAATTATAAACGTAAAGTAATTATTAATATATATTTTTGAAAATCTATTTATAGGCACATTACTTTGTGACTTTTTGTAAGCATTAGGGTAAGGTATATATTTTTTATATCACGAACGAAAACACGTAGCACAACAACTCATTTACATTTTAAGCAATAAAATATTATATGTATCGATAGCTCAGTTGGTAGAGTTCTAGCCTAACTAATTGTTAAATACCAGAGACTCCAGGTTCAAGTCCCAGCATGACCACGTTAATTATTTAATAAAAAAAAAAAGTTATTTATTTAACTAAAAAAAAAATATATCGATTCCTCTTAACCAGGTACGACTTAAAATAATTTTACACTACGAACCACTTATTTTGAACGTAGTATGAGTCCATTTTCAAAAAAATTGAGAATTTAATGGGGTTCTATAGTGTTCAATGGTTATTTTTTAATCTCTGAACTTTTAATGCAATTCTTGTATTTTAAGTTATCTTGTAGAACACGAAAAAATCAATATCGTGTACAGTCTTAAATAAAACATAATCATTAATCAGACTTAGCAAATTTTCCCTAAAGGTAAGATGTACACAAGCAAGTATTTTAAGCAACTAGCCCAAATATAAATAGGATTTTGACTAGAACAAATAGCAATTATTTTTTTACAAGCACTAAAGTTTAAAGATTATAACATTGAATTTTCTAAAAAAAATGTAAAATATAAAACAGAATGTATAAATTGTTTGCATCAGGGAGGTAGACATAAATTTATTTTGGGAGGTGCTGGAAAATTTTTTTGGAATTGTGCTTACAGAAAACTTTTTTTTTTAAGCCAAATTTTGACTTTGAAAAATATTAACAAATTTGACTTAAAAAATTGTTAAAATAAAAAAGTTTTAGCTTTTTCTAAAGAAAATGGAAAATGTTTTAAAATATTGCAAGTTTGATATAATTTTTATTAAAAATAAAAATTATGTTTTTTTTTTAACTTTAATTGTGCAATGAAAATGAAAATTATTCAAGTTTGAGGCCATACCCAGCAAAAAATAACCTATATTTGGTAAGCAGTAACTACATTTGTGCGCTTCACCGCCTTGAATACTATAAAGCAATTAGGGAAGGCATTTTGTCGTGCTTCCCAGAATGCCTTCTTTGAAGCAGTGAATAATGCTTAAAATGAAGCAAAGTATGCATACCATAAAGCACTAATGTTGTCAACATACAACAAGCGCTTCTTAGTGCCTAAGAAGGAATAACTTTATTGCTTCTAAGAGCACATGAAAGAAGCGCGTCAAAAGAGACATACCGAACAAAATCGCGAACAAAAATATTGCCTTCTTTATTTGCTTTGGAAGCGCTGCGTTATCAAATACTGCCTTCCGTAAGCGCTTCTGGGTAAGCACTATTTTTTGCTGGGACTCTATATTTCTTTATTAGGATATTGTAATAACAAATAATTTTAAAATATTCTTGATAATTTTTGCAATTTTTTTTTCTAATCCAGCGAGAGCCCATAGATTTTGACAGTTTAAACTGAAAAACTATCCTTTGCGATATAATTTCAAGAATTTCATAGAATTTTTTCGTATATTCGATGAAGAATATCATTGTATACAAGAAATACGATTAATAATATGAAACTTTTCATAAAACTTCATAATTTAATAAAAAAAATTTTTTTTGATTTCATGAACTATCTCATCATAAATTGAATGAAAATTTCCTTTAGAGACTTAACTTGTTTAATTTATTTTTTTTTTTCATAAAATTTCAGTAGTTCATCAATTTTCTTTAATTACAAATATTATTTTTCAGATTTAATTCCTAATTGATACTTTGAAGCCCTTTGTTGTTTTTGAACTCATATGAAATAGTTTCATAAATTTTATGAAAAGTTTTATTGGCTTAATTGCAACGGATTTTTCTAAACATTCATGAGGAGTTTCATTTCTATAGTCGTAATATTACAGAATTGTTTTATAACAGTTTCACAATTTTAATGATAGCTTCATTGACGGAATGATTCATAAAATTTATGAACATTTCATAAACTTTGACTTTAATGAAACCCGCTTCATAGATTCTACGTAAATTTTCAATGGACGAGTTAAAGTGACAATATCCAATAAAGTTATGAAGAAAGTCAATACTGTAGAGATGATAATTCGCTCAGTGTAGTTTCTTCGCCTTTTCAGATGAAATTTTTTAACTTTCCATTAAATGATTTGTTCATCAAAAAGACTTTTTAATTAAAGTATTCCATTGCTAAATATGGCTTAGAGTTGTAAGTCTTTTCATATTAAAATTTTTGAAAGTTTTAAAGCAGCACTGAAAATATGTTGAAACGAATTAGAATTTCAACAACTTTTTATTCCATAAAAAAATCTCTAAATTCTGTGAACATTTTTAAATATTAATTAAAAAAATTGTAACCTTCTTCCAAAAATATGTTTTCAAAAGTACATTTTTAAAAATTTTGCAAATAATTTTGGGTGGGGGGTGGTCCGAGCTCCCTTATTTTATATATTTGAAAATCTATTTCTAAAAACTTCGCCTTACAAAGCCATATACAAAATTCGACCTACTTTAGGCAATCTAAGCCAATTGGATTTCTATTTTATAGAAAAAATATATATTTGGAGCATTTGTGGCAGAATTACAGAGTATCTTACATTAGGGTGGTCTTTCGTTGTATGGGCGAAAAATAAAAACGAGATTTTGACTGTACCCCCCTCTTAAAATATTTGTTTGGGTACAAAAATTCACCATGCAAAAAATTAGAGTTCTAGCATAACGGAGAGATGTCCCGCATCGCCCTTGAAAATCGGGAAAATGGGCATAATTTAAAAAAAATTACAAATTTTTTTTCTTCAAAATTTAAAAAATATAAAATAATTTTTGTGTTGGGTTTAATCATAACAACTCAGATAAAAAATATTACTTTCCCAGAAAATCGCTAACTTACCCTAAATTTGTGTCAAAAAAATTAATAAATATTTTGGGGGTACCTCAAAGTGACTTTTTTGCATTTTTGAAAATTTTATTCAACAAAAATCAAAAAGCTAGTGTTTGCTGTCAACTATTTCATTAAGAACATTTCAAGTATTAAATAAGCCAGGTATTACGGATATCCGTTGTCAAATTTTTTTTTTTAGGGCATTTTGATTCTCGGGGATTTCAAGGTTTTTTTTATTTTTATACATTTTTATACTTCCCGTTATGCTAGAACTCTAATTTTTTGCATGGTGAATTTTTGTACCCAAACAAATATTTTAAGAGGAGGGCAGCCCCAAAAATCGCAAGTTGAAAAATAAGGACCACCCTAATATTACATATAAAAATGTTTGCATTAATGTATCAATTTTATAAATTTCTAAATATTTTAAATAGTGTTAAGATATGGCAATGGACATTTTGTTTGTTCCTTTAGAGATATAAAATACAAATAAGAAATAAGTATTTTACATTTACCAAAAATAAAATAAAAACTGTGTACAACATTGATAGTGTCAATTTTTTTTTTGCTTTTATCATCACGTAAGATACGTATGATCGATATTAATTTTTATCATGCAACACTCATACGCTATGGTGAACTTTAAAAACAATTTTAGCAAAATTATAAAAATCTTCAAATGGAAAAAGCTTTTATACACAGTAGAATGTTAACTCATTTTAAGATGCAGTTTATATGTGCATTAGGGTGTCCCGAATAGACCACTTTTACGAATTGGTTGAAGGAATTCCACTCAATCGATGCATATTAAAGAACTGAACTGAATGTGAAAAATAAGGGAAAAAAAGCTTTATTTTAAAAAAAGGGTCTAATTTTTTTTTAAAAATACCGACATCTTAATTTAAATTAATTTACCATCAAATTCAGTATGTTTTAAAATTGCTTAAAGTTTTGAAATTCTGTTATATGTAATTTAATTTTAAGTATAATTATTTTTTTTATATACAATGTCCTGTTTAACTTGTCTGATTCTAATACTGTAATTTATAAGATATTGTATCTTGTTGTATTAGAAATTCAAATTTAATAATAAATACAAATAGGCCTGAAAAGTTTCGTTATTGTTGGCTAATTACTGAAAAACATTTTTAATATAGAGTAATTTTGGTCTACCAGAGGATATTTGAACTTAGACCAAGTACTATTTCTATACATCATATTTTTTTAAAATT
Source organism: Delia radicum (assembly GCA_021234595.1). Taxonomy (NCBI): domain Eukaryota; kingdom Metazoa; phylum Arthropoda; class Insecta; order Diptera; family Anthomyiidae; genus Delia; species Delia radicum. Next base: position 34,277,059 of record CM037851.1, on the reverse strand, counting down.
TTTACATAAAATATTTGTACTGGCTCAAAACTAAAATACCCTATGGTGGACCAAAATTGCTCTACAGAAAATTTAAAAATAGTTTACAAAAAAAAAAAAAAAATCTTAAACTATTTTTGGTCAAAATGCGTCACAACCGGTAAATTCAATCGCTGGTAAGATCTAAAGATCCACTTCAAAAATTGTTTGCTCATTTGTCCCATATTTAGCTCCTTAATACACATCGATTGAAAGATATTCCTAAAATACGCATCGAGACCCCCTAATGTGCATGGGTCAAATACTTACAAATCCAGAAAATAACACAAAAAATTTGATAAAAATAAAAAAAAAATTAATAATTTTTGCTCTAAACAAGATATTGCTCATATGAAATAAAGACTCACAATATTATTACGTTAAAAACTGCGTAAAATACCCATTAAATTAAGTGCAAACACAATTAAAAAAAGGACTACTGATTTTCCATTATGTATATAATGGAATATATATATATATATATTGGTTGAATATATTCAACCCATTTTCATTTTTATTTTGCAACATTGTTTAAATAACCGATATAATTAGTAAAAACGACAGAAAGTCATTTAAAACAACCTTTAATATTTAAAGGGCAAAACGTAAAAAAAAAACGATTTTTTTAAAAGTTTTTTTTTTGTGATTACAAAACAGAAAACAAGCCAATATTTGTATTTGTTTTGATGTTTTTTTATGTTTATATGTTTTAATTTCTGGTAAATTTAATTGAAATAACTTTGCATTTAAACAAATTCTTTTTTGTTTTACTTATAAATTTAAAAAAAATTAAACCAAAAGTTTATTTTTCAATCTTTTTGCTCACATCATAAACTCTTCTGTTTTAAAAAATATTACCGGAATTATTGGACTTTTTTTGATTGCGCAAAAATAAAATTCAACATTCAACTGCATTCAAATGAAAAGTGTATAAAGTCAGCAACAAATTTTGCTGAGTCAGCAAAATTTTAGTCAGGAGGGTGCTTGCAAAAAAATTGCTAATGTCAAGCTGATTTTTAGCAACAAAATTAGTAGATTCAGCAAAAGTTTTGCTAAAACTTAGTGGATTAGAAATTAAAAAACCCTTGCTAAACATTAATTAAATTTTTGCTAAATATTAGTAGACTGAAAAAAACTCAAAAAATTTGTAGAAAATGTTTACTTTAGTTAATTGGTTTTGCTGAAAATCATACAACATATTTTTGTGATTCTTTTTAAAATAATTTACAATACGTTACAAAATATAAAAATTTTCATACTCCCACATTGACGACATGAATCTGCAAATATATAGAAATAATTATATATAACGTAAACAAAATTATCTTTCAACTACTTACATCATTGGTTGTCTCAATGATGCTATCTTTTAAAGGAACGCTAATGCCGCAGTGAATTATAGTAACCAAACGAAAAATAACAAAATGTAACATATACAACCCGTTTTTTTGCAATAAGAAAAAGGAAACATAAAAATTTACCTAAGATGTATGTCTGTTATCAACTTGACCACTCAATTTGACTACAAATACACATTTAATCTTTTTTAAATTTAAATATTTTATTTTGCCTTTTATTTAATTAATAGACAATTACTTTCACAAGCCGATGAAAACGCAAATTTAAGTTGTTTCAATCCACAACTTTGTTTTAGGTATGAAAAACAGATACAAAAATCGTCCATGGTTGATTTTTTTTATATGTCTTACCAGAGTGTTACTTTTTAGTATAATTTCCCTCGTCACTACTACATCTTCACATCTAATTCTTTTAATTTATCGTGCACACTATTGATGTGCTAATCAGCACAATTTTTTTTAGCGAAAAAAATTAGTAAAACATTAGTAAAATATTAGTAAAACATTAGTTCAAAACAGTTAAGTGCTGACTAAGTATAACTAAAATTTTAGTTTAAACATAATTTTAGCAAAAAATTTGCTGAAAAATAGTATACCTGATTTACAAGATATTTTACTGACTTTTCTACTAACTTATTTTTTTGAGTGTACCAATATTTCACTACCACTTGAATCGGTAACCGCAAATGTATTGTGAGTGTACAACCAACAACATGCACATTAAATTTTTTTAACTTTCGATTTTTATTAATTACTGCAGAACTTGGTCCAAAAGTTACGTGTTGCGAATTCGAGAAAAATCTTTAACCAGAGGCAACCACATTTTTAAATTTTTAAATTTTTTTTTAATTTGTATTAATAAAATTAGGTCTTGCGACAAATAATATTTTATTTTAAATAAATAAAATGTGATGTGTCTCAAGGCATATTTTTGTTAAAGCGAACTTTTCAAAAATAGAAAACTTGGTCTCTAAAGCTTTCCGCTTTTTCTCAAATTCGCACCACATAACTTTCAGATATTCTTCATATAAATAAAAAATATTGCTGCCCTAATGCACACTGGTAATAATCCATGTACAGAATTACGAAAAAAAATGTCAAATTAACAAAAAAATTGTAAAAGAAACGAAATTTTTTGCCCATTATACGAAAATTTTCGTGGTTTTGAGAATAATTTCGTAGTTTTACGCATGGCTTATTATGCGCTCCTAAATAAATGTTTATTCATTAGTCTGCTTTAAATTTAAAAAAATGTGATCTCCTAAAAATCCGTTTTAAAAAAACTTTGAAATTTTGTTTAATTTTTGTTGGTTTATTTAATGAGACTTGAAGTTGGCCACTGTAAGGACACATTTTGTGCGCTCAAGATTCAATAAATTTATAAGGAAATAAAATTATTACGCGGTATTAAGTTTTAAAAATCAAAAATAATAATAAAAAGCAAAACATTTAATTTTATTGTTCAACATTTTTAAAAAAATTCAATCTAAAACTACAAATCACTTTTTGAACACAGTGTTTAAATAAATATACAAATCGTCAGCTAAAATCCAAAAGGCCGTAACTAATAAAAAATTTGAAAATGTTTGTACACCCTCGGACAAAATTTTACACGTTTACGTTCAAAAATACCAATTTTATTAACGAAAATCAAAAGCCATTTTAACTGCCATTTTAATAAATTCATAAACAAAAAAGTCGTGCAGTGCAGTTTTTTGGTTTTCATGTTAAGATTTACACTGTTTTTTTTTTACCAAATAAATTTTATTTTCTCGGAATAAATAAATTAATTTCTTTTGATTTTTCTCGAAAATGATTAAATAGTTAAAATGCGTTCTGTGTTAAAAATACTAACAATAAATTGATAAAAACTTGTCGAAATGCAGTATTTTCATTTTATTTGTTTTTTGCATAAATTTTTATATTGGAGTTACGATTTTTTTGGTTTCAGAAAATGCGACTACAAAAGGCCGTAACTACATTACTTAAAAACTATTATTCCATGAATTTTTTTTCTCAGAAACAAATCCGTATTTGTTTCTTAAGTCTAATTCTAAAATTTGGATACTAAACTTTAAGTGATTTTTTATTTATAATGTTTTTTGTATCTCTTGTAAAAAAAAAAATAAAAAGTGTAGTTACGGCCTTTTGGATTTTAGATGACGAAATTTATGTTCAACATATTCAACATTGTAAGTCATTTCTTGTTATAAAAATGCATACATGCATGTGAATAAGTGAGTGGCAAGTGCAAAATAAGTTTCGTATTTTTTTTTCTATCAGTTTTCTACGCTATAGCATGAAAGATCTAAATCCCTCGTGAGGAATATAAAATACTTGAAATATAAGAAAATTGCAAATTCATAAGATGAAAATAAGTTAAAGAAACACAAGTTTAAATTGCAAGAGTTGCACATTTTGTTGTTCAATTGCATTTCATTGTAGCGACTACAACTGCAATTGCCATTATTTCAAACCAAACATAGTATCACGTAATTTGCGCGGGTTTCACAACATATAAGTTTTATAACATAAATAATTGTACAAAGGAAAATAATCTTTAAAATCATGCAAACTATTAATTAGTTGTTGTGGATGCCAAAATTTAGAACAGCAAAGAACAACTTAAATAAAGAGTATATTAAATGAGTAAAAGGAAATAATTTGATTTAAAATTGCAAGGTTAAATACTATATGAGTCATTCCAAAAAGTAACGACACCTGTTGAAACTGACTATAGATTAATTGAGAAAAACGGTGGACAGGGTTAGGTAGACTATACTTAGAGACTATGACATGCAAAGTTTCATGTTAAAAAGTCTTCACCTACAGAAATGATGAACATTTAAAATTCTAAATTTTTAATATATGACTTGAAATTTACAAGAGTTTTTTCATTAATCAAAAAATATTTTTTTTATTAAAATCAAGAAGGAAGCTAAGAAGTTTCTAAAGTTTTTTTTAATAAAATAGTCTCAAAATCTTTTTGCAAACAAGGTTTTCTACAATTTGAGAAAAGTCCAAAATCGACGCAACTGATCATAATTTGAGAGTTAAGGGATATTTAACGTTTTTATACCTTGATATAGATATTTTAATTTGGGTGTGTGTGCTGAGCACGTATCTGTTAAAATAGTTTTTTGGCGTATTATTTTAAAAGTATTTTTAGACTAAATAAAAGCAAATTTCGGGGCGGCGCTTTTTTAAATCCGCCAAATCACACTGATACAAAGCGTATCGTAAACTAAAATGAAGAATTTCATATCAAAACCGATATGCATTGAACCCGACCCTCATAGATTTTGATGAAATTTTGCACATAGCTACATATTACTTATACAAACACAACCTCATTTTAAGAAATTGCATTTTTGAAAATATGTGAGCGTGGCAAGGTATCGAAGTTTTTAAAAATTACGATAATATGTACTTCAAGCTGTGATTACTACGGAATGGCTAAACCGATTTCAAAGATCTTGGTACTTAAATCAGCTTTCGAAAACATACACTGTAAAAATTTTATATTGCACTGAAAACTTTAAACTAGGAAAACGGGTGCATGAAATAACCCCCACTGAAATAACCCCCACCGTCGAAATGAAATAAGCCCCACTGAATTTGTGCCCACCGAAAATAAAATAAGCCCCACCGAATTTGTGTCCACCAAAATGAATTAATCCCCACCAAAATGAATTATTCCCCACCGATGAAAATTAATTAGCCCCCACCAAATTTGGTGGGCATTAAAATGAAATAATACCCACGTATTAAAATGAAACTTTGCCCACCGAAAACGAGATAAGCCCCACTTTACATTATTTATATTTTTATTTTATAAAATAAAATAAAACTTTTACAAAAACTTCATGTGGCAAATAATAAAATATGGCTTCGCAAGCTTAAGTTTTTATGTGTGGCGGCCTGCGGCCGTTCTTAGGGGTTTTTTCCTCCAGTAGGACGCGGCAGGTGGCTTCGCTCAATAAAGTTTTCCAATAAACATTTTTTTTTAAATTTTTTTTTTCACGTTCAGATTAAATAAATGGAATATTGAATAAAATTGGATAACACGATATTCTTTAAAAGGAAATATAGCCAACTTGGTTTTATTTCCATTTTTGTTGGAAATAAAGTCAACCTGTGAATTTGACTTCATTTCCATTTTTGTTTTATTTCAGTTGGTGTTATTGGACCCCACCGTGTCCTTCTAAAATATGGATACACCTTTATGTCAACATTCTGTAAAAGGCCAAATTATTAGTTTTTTACCAACTAAGGAACCTGGTGATATGGGCACGAATGGATTTTTAATAAGAAGAAATGTGTTTTTTTAATTGAAATAACGTATTCTTTTTTCGTACTTTTTAATATCACCTTTACAAAATAAAACTAGTACTGTAAAAGTAGGAACTAATTCAAAAGCCAAGAATTGATATTAGAATTAAAATGAATTAAACCCCACCAGAATGAATTAATCCCCACCAATGAAAATGAATTAATCCCCACCAAATGTGGTGGGTAATAAAATGAAATAATACCCACGTATTAAAATGAAACTTTGCCCACCAAAAATGAGATAAGCCCCACTTTAAATGTTTTTTAAATTTGGTGGGGCTTATTTCATTTCGGCGGTGGGGGTTATTTCAGTGGGGGTTATTGCATTCACCCTAGGAAAACACTTCAAAGACCAAGTGTTTTTTTCCACACAAAAAAAAAATTTTAGAAATTTCTCTTTAATATCTATAACATATCTAAATTTTGTTAAGTAAATGCATCTCTTGTTAACTTCCTAATATTTTAATATCATTGTGTCACTAAAAAGAACATAGTAGCTGTACTTTGAAAGTTATAAAGATTTTTTTGTAATTCTAATAGCATATAACTGGGACTCTGAAAGGAATAACAGGATATTTTTGTTCGATCACGCCCACTTTTTTAAGATCATGTAATTGCTTATATCACTAAGAATGTTGCCATTAAATATAGTTTTAAACAGATTTACTTTTTTTTTATTAATTAATAATCATATGTATAATTACAAATTAAATACTATTACCCTAACCGAGCATTAGCTACTATGGAATTCGGCGCGTTTTAGCGAAAACAGACCAGTGCCTCTGGTGGGAATCGAACCCACGCCCCCGCACAGATAAGCCAGCACGCTACAAACTAGGCTACCGGGGCGCACACTTCAAATTTTATACACATGATATTCCAGGCGAGGTAGAAATAAACTTTTCATACGCCACGCCCAAATTGTTTAAAAATTGTTTAAAAATTTTAAACTCTTTAGTTCGCTGTACAAATTTGTTCCTTTCAACTGATATTTTTTCCTATTTGGCAGTATATTGAGCTTAATCCGGAAAACGTCGCCATATAACTATCAGCCACGCCCACTTAAACGCCCAGTTTTTAATTCATATACTTACTAAATAATGTTTGCCATACAATTTTTTTTTTTTAATATGTATTTAAATACCGAAAATTTTATACACTTCTTATCTCCAGGTGAGGTAGCTATTATTTTTTTATTCGCCAAGCCCCCTTTTTCGGCCACTTTTACTTTAAATTATAATAAATATGTTTTTAACTATATAAACACTCTTTATTTTATTTGATAATGACAGGGGTAGTGAACCACACCGCGTTTAGCTAGTTTTATATATTTTTTTTATTAAAATTATTTTTACTTTTCTTGAATCTTCCTTTCAGAAACTCAAATTACCCAACAAACATTAAAATATCAAGTAACAATAAAAAAGTATGTTTCAGTTTACTTTTTTTTGTATTTTTTGTTTTAACTTCTCAATATTTTTTAATGTTTAATTTTTATTTAAAATTTAATATTTAACATATAAGATTTTTTAATATTTTTTTCAGATAAAATTATTTTTTTTTTTTTTTGAAAAGCTTTTTTAAAACCTACTGCATTTTTTGTTTTCCCAAAGTTGGTGAGTTGTTTCCATCAAACCATATGCCAGTGCTGACATATTTGAGCAGCCAACTGTTACCCAGCAGTTATTATTTACTTATGTTTTATATCAAAAAATTACACATGAACTTTTTTTGAATTTTATTTTGAAAAACAATTTTTTACACCACCTATTTCATGGTTTTACCAACATGTTGCCAACGTTGAAAATTGTGTTTCCCCAGTGCTTGTACGACACTTTTTGAACAGACGCATATTTTGTTTAATAATGTTATAATTTTGGGATTGGGAAAGCAATTATTGCCAGCACTTGTGCCACTTGCTAAAGTGTCTTGCCATTCGTGGTCCTTTTGTATTTTTCAAGTCTTTTGTAATATATACAATAATTATATCCAAACGAAGATTTACACATTTTCTAGTGTGACAATGTATGAGGTAATATACAATTTTATCCAAAATTAAATTGTGTATGTTTAAATATATGATATCTAAATATATATTATTTTCTATTTTGCAATACCTAGGATATGCGGGATTCGCAATTACTTTGCACATGGTTCGTGTCTTTATTAACTTATATAGAATTTTGGAGGGTAAATATCTGTCAGCTGAAGCAAATCGATTGCTCATAGAAGCTTATCCTGAATATGTTCCATCGATTTCAACATGCGAAAGGTGGCTTGTGCAGTTCGTAAGTGGTGTTTTTGAGCTGCTGAAATCGGGCCAGGCGATCACAGGGGACCTGTACCGAACACAATTGATTCGAAAAACGACCGGAATATGTGTCAAATTCACAAATATGCCTAAATCATGCATTTTTTATTTATACACCTAATACGAGGGCGGATCAATAAGTCCATAGCTATATGAAATGCAACACTGCTCCCATTAAGTACCACCTGTTAGTAGACTACTCTTAAATTTTGAGCAAGTTCCGTCATTTACTTTGCGGTTAACAGCTGTTCAAAACTCGTGAATTTTTTTTAAAAATGGAAAAAAGTGAATTTCGAGTTCTCATTAAAAATTATTTTTTGCGAAAAAAAAACCGTCAATCAAACCAAAGAAAAGCTTGATAAATACTATGGGGACTCTGCAACATCGATTTAATGGTAAAAAAGTAGTTTACTGACTTTCGTTATGATCGCACAAGTACAACTGACGCTGAATGTTCTGGACGCCCAATTCAGGTCAATATACCCGAAAATGTAGAAAAAATCCATGATATGGTGTTGGCCGATCGAAGAGTAAAAGTGCGTAAGATTGTTGATGCCATAGGTATTTCATATGACAGTGTGGTTTCCATTTTAAATGATCAGTTGGGTTTAAGAAAGCTTTCTGCAAGATGGGTGCCGCGTTTGCCTTCAATTAACCATAAACGTAATCGTGTGACAACTTCAAAGAATTGTTTGGAGTTGTTTAACCGCAATTCGAATGAGTTTTTGCTGCGTTTTGTAACTGTGGATGAAACACGGATCCATTACAATACTCCGGAGACCAAAAAGCAGTCCAAACAATGGGTTTCTCCGGGTGAACCGGCTCCGAAGAAGGCCAAGGTAAGATTGTCGGCCAATGAGGTGATGGCATCAGTTTTTTGGGAAGCACGCAGGATAACCCACATCGATTACCTTCAAAATTGAAAAACAATAAACGGCGAATATTATGCCAACTTATTGGACCGATTTAACGAGGTTTAAAAAAAAACCGACCCCATATGGCCAAGAAAAAAGTTCTTTTTATCAAGATAATGCACGGGTGCACACGTGTGCAGTCTCAATGGCAAAATTCCATGAGTTGGGCTACGAATTGGTACCTAATCCGCTATATTCTCCGGATTTAGTCCCAGTGACTATTTCTTATTTCCAAACCTAAAAAAATGGCTCGGTGGAAAGAGATTTGGCTCCAACGATGAAATTATTGATCAAACAAATGAATATTTTATGGACCTCGAAAAATCATATTTTTTGGAAGTGATACAACAATTGGAGAGACGTTGGACTAAGTATATTGAGCTAAAAGGAAATTATGTTGAAAAATAATTTTTTTTTTTTGCAAAAAAAAACTGTGTTTCATTCAAAAAGTCACGGACTTATTTAACCGCTCTCGTATACAACTTAATATATGCGCCACATGGCTAAATTGTTTTTCTTAATTTTGTTATTTTAATTTTATTAAAAATCAAATGTTATAGGCTTTGAGTAAGATCTACCAAAAATTCTTTATCTTTTTATTAGATCCAATTAGTTCAATGTAAATCCCATGCGATATTTTGAGATCAATCAGGATCTTAAATTAGATATTATAATTGGATCACCCAATTTTAAGATATATTTTTATCTAATTTAATCCAGTAATATATTTGAGTGAAAAAATCTCAATTTTGAGATAAACTTGGATAAGATTGGATATCGATCTATTTTAGATAAGACCTGATTTGTATTTGAAATAAAACATTTTTTTATCGAGTTTATTCACAATAATTTTTCTGTGTAGAGATATCAGAAATTAAACTGATTACAGTTGGACCTAGTTATGCAACAACACAAAAAACGAAAGGTTCACTTTAGTGAACACGCAACGTTAGCGAACACTCCCTTACTATTTCTGTGAAAAGTAATTACCGCATTTGTCAGTCATACTTACTATAGAACTTTTTTTTGGGGCAATTGACACCCGACTGCCAGTAGGTGTTTTTCTTAAATTACTATTTTCTTACTTTTTATCAACGGGGCACCCTAATGAATATCAGGCATGGGTAGCTTCAATTACATTTCACAATCATCCACTTGTGAAATTTGTCATATACTTAATAATTTTCGACCTACGCTCACTCTTGTTAGCTAACACGCTTCCTTGGACAATTTTCAATTTTGTGCATGCCAGAGATGAGACTTAATACCAATATTTGTGTATCTAATTACAGGCCAATTACTTTTTGACGTCTAATTACATGTAATCGAGTATAATTGAATGATTGTCCTGTAATTAACTAGTGTGAGCGTAGGTCTAAGGTTATTAATACACACAGAGAAATAAAGTGAAAACCGAATTGAAAAGTGAATATTAATATTTTGGGAGTTGCAACTAAAATTCTAATGTTATGATTGGCACAACTTAACATTAGAAATTCGTAATTACCGAATTTGAGTCGTAGTAACCGTATTGCAGTTGGCAAATGGCAAAATTTTTCTTTGTGTGTAATATTGAAAAAATAACAAGTGAATGATTGTGAAATGTAATTCACGCCGCCCATGCCTGATGTATATAAAGATATAATAGCATATGCATGTTGAAATAGTAAATCATTAACATTTTAAAGTACAGTATATAGTTTTTCTTGTCTTCCTTAACATAATTTCCAAACAATTAGATCTCAGCACATATTATTGGCATTTATCCAAATTTCTAAGATTTTTTTTTTGCAAATCTAACACAGAGATTTACAAATCGCTACTAAACAGAAGACGAAAGTTATCTCAAAATATTATGCATTTAGAAAAAGGAAACTTATATACATATATGTACGTGCATTAGGGTGTAGCGAAAAAATAAATAGGAATACCACTCAATCGATAAGTATTAAAGAACTAAATATGGGAAAAATAAGTCAACAATTTTTGAATTGGATCTTCAGTTCGCTACTACCGATTAAAGTTACGGGTTATGGTTGTATATTTTGTCCAAAAACATGACTTAAATTTTGTTTTTAAATAGGGCTCAAAAGTTTCGTAATTTTTGGCTTATTACTGGAACAAGTTTTTTAAATTTTCTGTAGAGTAATTATGTTCCACCAGAGGATTTTTTAGTTTGAGCAAGAGCCTTTTTCCCCTATATTTCAAATATTTCATAATGTGGCAACTCTGTGTAAACTATATATGCAATATGGGTATCAGAGTGATTGTTTTCTAGAGTACTTTAGCCCTGTGTAAAAATCAATTTAATTTTCGGAACCTAAACACAAGTTTTTATAGAAAAACAAAAAAATATTTAATCTTACTTTTTAACCCTTAAACGTGAGATTGCTCAGCTACAAAAAAATACGTGTCCCTTTTTGCTCCATTACAACATATCCAAAGTTCATTAAAGTCTGCGAGTTCGGTTCGGAATAGTTAGTATAAATTAAAAAATCTTCTGGAGAAACAAAATTACTCTACAGAAAATTTTAAATTATTTTTTTAAACTTCAATAACTTCAATCGCTTATAGGAAACTGAAGATCCACTTCAAAAATGTTTTACTTATTTGTCCCTTATTCAGCTCTTTACTATGCATCAATTGAGTGGTATACCTTCAACCAATTCGAAAATACCCTAATGTGCATATAGTATTTTCCTTATATTAAGAGTTTCATATTACATAAACGACCAACTTTTTTTTTTTTTTGTGTTTGGTTTTTGTGTTGGCATATGAGTTGTTTTGAAATTTAAACTATAATTTTTTTCCAGCATGACTTTTTGGGAGTTTTTAACAATGTCATTGCAGTTAGTTGCCATAAATTTGTTTGACTAACATACAAAATATAAAAGCAGCAGCAGAAATAGCAAAAAATATTGTATCAGCCCCATGCAGTTTGATGTTCAAATAGAAAACCAGTAAACTAATAGAAAAAAATTAGTAAAAGCTGCCAAAATTACCAGATTGTTTTTGCTGACTATTAGTACGTTAAGAAAAGCAAAACATATATTTGTTAAATCTTCTAATATTAAGTTATATTTGAGCTTAATTTTAGTTAGTTAATCTGCTAAAATCAGCAAACAAAATAATAATAGTAGGAAATTCATCCCGGTATTTCCCGACCTGGCATTCCAGGGAAACTAAGCATGTTCTCGCAATCCTGGAAATTTGCTTCGGGAATCCCTGGGATATTTAATAATTCCAAAAAGTTAAATATTATAGATTTTTAATGCAGAAATTAACAATTTAAAAAAATATTTAAAGGGAAAAATTATGAAAATGAAAATTATTCAAGTTCGAGGCCATACTCTATATTTCTTTATTAGGATATTGTCCTAACAAATAATCTATAGAGTTTTCGTTTTCAAATTAATTAATTCAGGAATGTGTTGATAGATCTATTTCGGGAATTTTCTAGGTTCCCATCATCAGAACACGTTTTGAAAGAAGTAACAATCCCAGGCAAACATCAAACATTCATATAAACTAGTTTACTCAATATATGAGAACTAATATATATTATATGAGCTCGAAGTAAAAATTATGTTAATACGTATCACCGCAACAGTTAAATTCACATTTCTTTTTTAGAAGTCGACTTTAACTTAGACATTTAAAGTCACCATAGATTTCTCCTAAAAAACTTATTTTAACCCTTCGACGACGATCGGATTATATACGTCCTATTTCTAGGTTTTCTTGTATTAGCTACACTTTCCAACCAATTGTTCCGAGTGTGCTGTGCATCGACAAGGGATAGATGTAGCTTTCAGAATATACCAACCATTTGGAGCACTATGATCTCAGAGCCGAATAGGATGACTTCAAATTTAAAAAATATGAATAATTTTTACATAAGTTGTGGTACTTATTTTGTCTAACGCTATTGAACATAGGAGATGAAACTTTTGATAGGACATGGTACAATCCTTCAAGATAATGTCCTTCAATCCACTCGACACGTATTTCGCTTTTACTTGGGTAAAATAATTGTACACGTATTTTGACCGTTGACGACCAATATATGTCACATGGATTTTTTTATAGAAGAAATTGCACAAAAATATTTTTGACGTCACTTTTATTTAGAAATTTTGTTCCAATAAACACGAATCCGCAGAAAAAAATTGCAAAAACTCCAACAGTTTACGTTTGGTCGTGGAAAGGCTATATATTAAATATTTTCCAAATACAATATTTTGGCGGAACTCTTCGGTCATACACTATGGATGTTTTAATTGTTCTAGAATCAAAAAATTTTTCCCGTAAATACTACTTAATATAAATATTAAATTAAATGAAAATCAGTTAACAAAAGGAATACTTATTTTTCGTTTAAAACGATTGTATTTTTTAGTTTATTTTCAACTGTTGAAAAATTAATTGACAAAATCAATAAAAACAATAGATTGTTTTCGTTTATTGCAATACTCAATGTAATATAACAACATTTTGTTTGTTGTTGTGGGCGTTGTGGTGTAATGGTTAGCGCGTTGGACTTTTACACAGAAGGTGCCGGGTTCGATCCCCGGTGCCGGCAACATCAAATTAATATGTATGAGTTTTTTCTATCCCTCATACGTATCGCAATGTCCACCTTCGGTGTTCCCATAGCAATTAACCCCACCGATGTAAAATAATGAATCAGGGCTATGAACCAAAAAGCTTCAATAAGTTCGCCAACTCTCCATCAGGTGGCGAGCAACAACTGTTCTAAGACTTATCATCTCGCGCAATTACAGTGTTGCCATGTCTGAAGCCCTTCATCTTTCCCCACCTTTCATCTCTATACTATCCCTTTCCAATGAAAGCAACACACTTTCAATAAGTTCGCCAACTCTCCATCAGGTGGCGAGCAACAACTGTTCTAAGACTTATCATCTCGCGCAATTACAGTGTTGCCATGTCTGAAGCCCTTCATCTTTCCCCACATTTCATCTCTATACTATCCCTTTCCAATGAAAGCAACACACTATAGGAAGTATTTCCTGAGTGTTGCCTCTCTTTTTTAAAAAAATAGCAAATTTTATATGAATATTTTAACTATTCCCGAAAGTTAGTTTTTTCTGTTTATTTTATTTATTGAACAACAGACAGAATGTTAAAAAATATATTTCTTTGGTAATTTAACACTATATTCCCTTGAAACAACTTTACCGATTAATTTTTTTAATTTTAAATTTTTTTGTTAAACTTTTATGGAAAAGTTCTTATGAGGTTAGTTTTACATTTTTCGTGAACTTTTCTCATTATTTTAAGCTTAAAATTTTTTAAACTGAACTTTTTTTTAATCAAACTCTAATATTTAAAGGAATTGGTATTAAAAAATCAATTTCTCTCAGACTTAAAAAAACTAAAAATTCTGCGAAAATTCACGGATTTATAATGGAGACTTATTTTTCGAAAAAAAATCTGAGGTCGTATAAGACACTTCGCATACATAAATTATGATTTAATATGAAAAATTTTAGGGAATTTCTAGAAAACTTATCGCTGTCTCGGGAAATAAATAAGAGCGGGATTTTTTGCATTCCTTAATTGGTAGGCAAAAAAAATCACAAAAAATTGCGTAGTCTTTGAAATTGTTTTTTAATGCGACTTGAAATCTGCCCTTCACAAATCAGCGATCTACAATTGTTTAACAAAAATATCCGCTGATTTTAGTAAAATATACTGTTATTCGTATTATAGCCTTATATTATATTAGTAAAGCTACCAGTTTAATTTCGGCTGTTCTTATTTTATTAAACCTTAGCAAAAAAAAAAAAAAAAAAAAAAAATACTGCTAATTTAAGCAGTCTTTTCTACAACTTCATTTTTAATTGATTTTTATTAGCTTTTTCTGCTATTTTTATAGGTTTATTTCTATGAGTGTTTGCGAAACAAAAAAAGAACAACACAAAATCAGCAGTAGAAATCGCTGAAGCAATATTTGGTTTGCTGCTGCATCTCGAGAAATGTGTAGCAGACGATGACATAGTTCGTAAAGTATGTTGCATCAATAAATTTAAATTAGCAGCAGCAGTTTCTTTTTTGTGGTGTTTTTCTATAACAGACACAGTTTTTGGAAGGAAAACAAGAAAGAATGCACAAATAAAATACACGAACAAAACGAATTGTTACGATATGAAATTGTGTGAATATGAAATGGGGTCATGTTTTACAATCACAAACATATTTATAAAGTATAGCTCAAAGGGTGCATGTTGATTTTTAATTAAATGTTAAAATGTTTAAAGAATTTCTATTACCCAAATGATTTTGTTTGTTAAAAGGTAATGAAAAGTATTTATTTCTTAAAACAAAAATCTAAATTCAAATACACATTTGCTTTTTAACAACACACAGTACACACAGTGCAGTGTTTTGAATATATTCCCGCCATTTCTTATTGGCTAGCCGGCTTGTCAACGCAATTTTAAGCGCTTTCCAATTACATATTTTTGAACCCATTTTTACTAAGCACAGATTCCGTGCGAATTTTTTGAAAAAACTTGGTAGAAGATAGCTTGAGGAATATACTCCTAAACTCTTTAGCATTTAAGTTAAATTTAAGCATGACATGTAATATCATATATTTAATAAAACTGAAATTGAATTGAATTTCTAGTAAATTTTATAGCTTAATCGGGCCCCATAACGCTAGGAAAGTTAGCTAAAATTGAAACGTTGACGCTGTAAACGCTATTAAAAAAAAAGGTTAATATTTATGCAAAACTCTATTTTTTTTGTTTAATGTAAAATAATTAACATTATAACAACAAAATAACAGCAGTTGCTTAACCCATTAATGCCCGTTACCCGTAAAAGTTAACCAATTTCGTAGAAACTTTGCATATGGTAGTTTTTTGGTGTAACTAAGATATATTTTAAAAGTTTCAAGAAAATGGAACAACTTGGTTTCTGAGATATAAGATGATAAGTTTACTTACCAGTGGGTCGATATGTTTAGTGTGTTTTTGAAATAATACAAGAATTTGATTTAAAGTGAAAGTTCATATTTTATTTTAAAGTATTTATTGAAAATTAAAAAAAAAATTCATTAAAAAACGTAGTAAAATAAACATTTTAATTTAAATCGTTTTACTTTGTCAATTTTTCAAAGCTTTTAAATTCTAATCCAAGTGCTTTGAATATGAAGGAAAGCATTTTTGATGCAACAGCATCCTGCATGCTTCACATTTTTTTTTTTTTTTATTTTATTCGGATATCACATACAACAAGAATAAAATCTATTTAATTACAGTATGTGATCCTATAGCGATACAATCAATTTGTGATGGTAGTTACAATACTTTTAATAAACAAAAAATTACAAAATAATTTAAATTATATATGTAAGTAAAAAGAATAAAAGTAAAATCTCATGTAAAGGGTCCGCCAGCTAACGTTTTTTTTTAAACTAGTGCTTATTTCGTGAATGGTAACACTTAGCTCATGTCTGATTTGACAGATAATTAGTTGTATCCTTCCGCTGAACGAATATGGTCCGTATGTTCGTTATCTTGTGAAAAAAGTGAAAGAAACTGTCATCCCCATCGATAAACCAAAGCGTGAAAAGCCAAAAACAGTGCGTACACCCGAGAATATTGCTGCTGTGGCAGAAAGTGTGCGTGAAGCGCCATCAACATCAATTCACCGTCGTTCTCAACAATTGAACATTTCGGAGACATCATTGAGACGAATTTTGCATAAAGACCTTGGTATGACGCCATACAAAGTCCAATTGGTTCAGGAGTTCAAAAAAAAAAAAAAGTTATTTGGCGGACCCTTTATAATTAGTGAGTATAAATAATCAAAAGTTCAACAGAAATTAAGAAAGTTGAAAATTTGAGATCAAATTTAAGACCAAATCATTTTTTAACAATTCATTTTTGAATTGTAAAGCGTTGTCTGTTATTTGTAGATTATTGGGTAATGAGTTTTACAGACATATGGTATTTATAAAAAATTGCCAACTAGAGATTAAAGTTCGATATCGAAATTGTATAAGATTATTTCCTCTATTAGATCGTGCAAATTGAAGGTGTTCAAATAAATAAGTTGGTTCTTTGGTAGATATTACTTTGTGAAGTAGAATCAATGATCTTATGCTAAGTAGGTTCACGAGGACCACTCCGTTCAAAGACTTAGAATAATCAGAAGTTCCATCATATCTCTTAATACGGTATACATAACGTAAGTTTGCATTATACGCTACTAATAATCTCCCCTTACTTTCTGAATCACAATAAGCAAAAATTTCACAACCATATAGTAACTTCGGCATAAGGAAAGTTTTCGCGAGGAGCACACGAATGTTTAAAGGTGTAAGATGTCGTGTAGGGTACAATGTTCTGAGCATTCCAAATATTTTTCCAGATGCAGAATTAATATAATTGTTCCAAGTGAGCGATTTATTAAAAATAATCCCAAGATTCTTAGCTGAGTCCACAACTGCAGTATTCTGATTACCTAATGATACTGTAATATCTATATTAATAGTTTGATTTCTTTGAGCTATAACTAAACATTTTGATTTTTTTGGATTTAAGTAAAGTCCATTTGACGAAGCACATACAAATGTTTTATTGAGATCCTCATTAAGCTTTTCTGTACATTCACGAATTAATCATTTCTGGCAGCTAATATAAATTTGGACATCATCTGCATATATATGGATGTTACTGTGTGAAAGTTGACTTGGTAAATCATTAATGTACAAGGTGAACAACAATGGGCCAAGAATAGAACCTTGCGGCACTCCTTTAGATGCATGTAGTGCAGTGGAAATTGAGTTACCCAAAGATACAGATTGGAAACGATTAGTAAGATATGAAGCTAGCAGCGAAGCGGCAGTTGAAGTTAAATTGAATTTATTAGAGAGTTTATTGCAAAGAATTTCATGATTAACAGAATCGAATGCTTTAGAGTGATCTAAAAGCACCAGAAACGTAACGCCACCATTATCAATATTGTGTCTGTGACGCAGCTATAATTTGGCCGAAAGCCAGATTGATGTTTAACGAGGAGATGGTGATTAGTTAAATATTTACTCAATTGCTTATATACCAGACGTTCAAATACTTTGTATAGGTATGGTAGTATTGAGATAGGGCGTATGAGTATGACAAATTACGCAACGTCTTGGATTTCCAGAACGTTTTATAATACAATGAACCTTTTTGCTTAGGTTTGGCAACTTTTGTTTTAAATTTGATGAAGGCTTGTTCGATTGTGGGTGATTCTGTACATGTAAGAAGTTCATTAACAACCGCTGCACGAAATTGTAGCGGCGATATTGGTTTTGATCCTTCAATTGTTGATACCAGGGCATGCAGTTTCCATGCATTAACCACCATATTGCCTGGCAAATTTATAAACAGTGGCTACCACCATATTTTGGATCGTACAGAAATCCGATAATTAGCCAACGCGTTGTCATGTATATCTTTTCCCCCATAGACTTGTTATACTGCGCCAGGAACTTTTACATTAATATGCGTTTTGGTTGCGCGATCATAGCGTTTGGCGCTTGTTTTTTTTTATCTATGGTACCATGATTTGTAAGAACAGTAACAAGTGCATTGTCTCCCCACCGTATTTCCAACACTTCATTCGTCTCATCAAAGAGAGCTACACTATCATCCTTTGCTATTTTTTGAGGCAATTGGGCCTTACCAATTCTCTTGCTTCGAACAGTTCCTGTTAAATACAAGTGCAGTAATTTTATAAAAAAATAACTTGAAATTTTATTAGTTGATAAAAGTTGCAAATTACCTGTAGCAAAAAAAAATTGTTTCTGCTTAGTAAACACAAAAGATGGTACGATGTAAATAAATTATCAAAGTATATGGTATGAGACAATGGAGATTTTACAACTGAGAACAATATCAGCTCCAAATCCAACGGACTTGTCATTGAATCAACCATAGCGAGTAAAAAACAAGTGTTAAGCATATATCGTTAAACAACGCTTACATTGTGCAATAGCAAGCGATTTTTTTAAATCTTGCCTAATTTGCTATATGTTTCGGGCCAATGGTAAGTAAACTAACCACTAGGATATCCGACTGTATTTCCAACTTTTAGTAGTCGTAAATTAAATTAAACTATTTTTATAATAAAATTACTCATAATGAGGTCTTAAAAACAGTGTTTAATCTACATTATTTTTTTTTTTATAATTTTCCCAGTTGCTTTAAAACATGTGCTCTTTTTGGAGCTTGGCGAATATCCTTCCCAATCGCGAAATAATAAAAAAATGAATATCCTTCAAACTGTTTTCTTAAAACATGTTAAGTTAAAGTATTCACCAAAAAAAGATACAAAGGATTTTGCAATTTTTAAACGTTTTGTGTTAATTTGATCATTTGGAGACGGTAATTCGATCGTTGTTACAGCGCTCTAGATGTGTAAACAATAATGTTATACAATTTTTTTTTAATGGTTCAAAAACATTCCAAAGTTTGTTTTCCAACGCTCTGAGAATGATATAAAATACCATGCTCTCACCGTAAAACATGGTTATCATTTGGGTCGTTTTTTAAAACGCTTTGAAATTGTGAATCGGAAGGTTCTGAAAATGCTTTTACGACCTTTTATAGTGCTTTCAAAACGCTTTTATGCTAGTATTTTCCTACCTTGACTATTTTCAAAAACGAAACTTTATTGTAATCTTCTCGAAATGTCCTACAACAAGCATGTTCTTTCATATGCCTTCTCTCTTAAAGTTCATAAGTTATTCATATTTCAAAATTAAAACTCAAAATTTTTAATTTTTTGTATTGCTAATGGCAAAGTCAAATTAAGTTAGATTCTTTTAAAAAGCAAAAAACCAAATAAAGCAAAAAACCAAAAAATCAAAATAGCAGAACAAGTAAAAAAGCAAAATAGCAAAAAATAGAAATAGCAAATAGAAAAAGCAAATCGAAAAAAAAGAATATAAAAATAAACAAAGAAGCTAAAAAGCAAAACACAACATAATAGCAAAAAGGCAATAAATAAAAAAAAGCTAAATAGAAGGAAAAAGGTAAATTGCAAAAAAAAAAAAATTAACGCAATATAAAAAAAATGGAAAAAACAAGCAAAGTAGCAAAGAGTTAATAAGTTAAAAATCAAAATTATCGGTTAGTCCTTATTTTATCTTTTAAAATAATGTAATGTTTATGTAAAATTTTTAACTTCAATTACCAAAGTTTTTTTTGGGTTATTTAATAAAATTCCTAAATTCAAAAATAGCATGTGCTGGCGTAGGCCCCACCGAATACTCCTTCATATAACCTGCTATTTGTTATTTGAAAGTGTAAATATACAGGCGTAAAATTGACTTGTTCATTAACATGAAAAATTCGCAACGATATTCATAAGTTGGTACTTAATAACTTGTACTTTTTTTGTATTTTCTTAAATTTAGCAATAGAACTAATAATTAATGATGAATGTCAAGGACTTAAGTCATATCTGAATCTAATTTGAACAAAAATATGTTTTATTTTAATAACTGTTGAAAATATGCTATATACTAGAGTAACAAAAAAAGCTAAGTGTAAAAAATAAAATCTGCGAAAACCTAGAATTCTATCGAGCAAACCGGCCATGAAGTTTTGATCTAATAAAAGGACTAAAAATTTTTAATTTACAACTTTTTAAGTAATGGTGTTATTGGTGTTATTGGTGTTATTTTGCAAAACAAAACATCAATTATTTTTCTCATAAATCCTTTTGACCTATGTATGAAAAATCAAAGTTATGAAAAAAAAATAAAAAATTTTGAACGGCTCTTATTAATTTTTGTGAGGCGATAAATATGTTTGCCCTTCGTCAGCTAATAGCGTATTAGCTGGAGGTTGTTTTGGTTTGGTTTGTTTAAAATATATTGTATATTCCATGACGAAATAAAAAAACTTATGTTCTGTACTGTACTCTGGCATGCTATATAGATATTTTTATTTACGGTTTTTAAACATGTTTACAAGTCGAGATTTTATTCCCAATTTTGTTTGTTTTTAACCAAACAATTAATAATCAATAATTAAACTTTGAAACCTATATCTCAAAAATAGGTATAGTTGATCTAAATTTTAGGTTAATTTACAAATTTTAAAATGTATAAAAAAAAATTACAAAAACTCGGCTTTATTGAGGTGAAACCTCACCAAACACTCTATAAAAACATTTTCGAATTTTCGGTCAATACGCGGCACATTTTGAAATGTCTATCTTTTACGCTGATGCACCTTCAGCCGCCGATCATCCAATACAATTTTGTGGATTTTATTAGCCGTTTCTGCTGTGGACACCTCAATTTCCAGACCACTACGGTGTTCGTCTTATCAGCTTGCACGGTCTCGTTTAAACTATGCTAAAATTGAATATAGCTCGGCTTTAATATTGGTTATACTGACCCCTTTCAAATGAAAGTATTGAATTAAATGACGGTAACCAATTGTCTCCATGTTTACAAATTCACTATGATCGTTATTTGTTGATACCTCTAAAAAAATGCTAAACAACGTGGCGCCTTAAACTTAAACTTACTTCCCCTGGTTTGTTTACAAACTAAACAAAATATAAAAAGAGGAGAGAAACAAAATAACGTGTATTGAATATCCACCAGAGGTGGATCTTGCACATCAAACAAGTTTTCAATTTATTTTTTGATCAATGGTTATAATCTTTAACTTCAAACTCATATGTATATTAGTTCTCATGTAGTGAGTAAACTAGTTCATATGTATGTTTGATGTTTGGCATGGGATTGTTACCGCTTTCAAAACGTGTTCTGATGATGGGAACCTAGAAAATTCCCGAAATAGATCTATCAACACATTCCTGAAAGGGTCAAATAATAAATTTGAAAACAAAAACTCTATAGATTATTTGTTAGGACAATATCCTAATGAGGAAATATAGAGTATGGCCTCGAACTTGAATAATTTTCATTTTCATTGCACAATTAAAGGTCGAAAAAAACATAATTTTTATTTTTAATAAAAATTATAACAAACTTTTAAAGCATATGTTTTATTATGTTGCCACTTTTCACCAAAGTAATTGTTTCAAATTACTGCCGTCGTCTATACGGCTAATTTTGGGACTACCCTTGTGCATTGTAAAAAAAGATGTCACTAAGAAAGCATCCAATTATGCACATCGATATTCAAAATATGGTTTAAGTATTTATTATTCAAAAAAAAAAAACTTCTGCTAAAAACTGCATTTGCAATGAGAAAAATTAACCTTCAAATAAAAAACTTTTCACTCATGACCATACACAAAAAGAATTTCTGGGACGAGTGTTAACGAAATTTTCACTAAATTAATAAAGGTTTCTTCACTAAGTGAATGACCCGTTTCTTAAATTTTAATGAAACTGTTCCATTAATCGTATGATATTTTTAATAAATAAAATAAAAGTTTTCATTAAATTTAAATAAAAACTGCATTCATTTAATGAAAACTTTCCATGGACGAGTTTTAGTGACATTTTACAGATGTAATGCAAAAATTCATTGATGGCATGTAGAAAATTCTCTTACTGCAGACTATTTACTCGCAACATTACTTTTGTACCAAAATTGATAGGTATCCATAACCATATCGCTTACAAAAAGGGACAACATAATGGGTATCCATTAGTCTCTCAATGACAAAAATACACAGAGTAATAGCTACTTATTACCATGGTGACATTGTAAACAAAAGTAAAGAAACGTAACGTTCTAAGCAAAAGTAATATTGCAAGTAAATAGCCCGTATAGTAATGAGCTAAAGTCCTATTTTTGCTGCATTATTTTTTTTTCTCATTACAAATACAGTTTTTAGCAAAACTTTGTTTTAAATAATAAACATTAACACAATTCTTAAATATCGATGGTCATAAATAGACCTTTTGTTAGTGAGAACTTTTTTTTACAATTTATACCATAAAGTTATATGAAATTCTTATTTGAAGTAGCAACAAATATTTAGGAGTTGAGTGAAAACATGTCAATTCAATCACCATTCGGATCGACCATCTCCGGTTTCAATAAAATTCACCATCAAGTATGACAGTTAATACTTGACAAAAATTCGACGAAACATAAAACAAAGTCCCCTGAAGATTTCCTTGGGCAGGAATGAAATCCGGATAGGGACACGCCTACATCACATTGTTTTTCACAATTTTTTAAATAAGTTTTGGGACTTTAGCACATTTAATTACTATAAATGCAATTAATGTTTATCCCGATGAAAATAAATTTAAAATAACAAATATGCAGGTGCTTGTGAAAATTTAAATGTAACTGACACTAATAGAAAACATATGATTTTCTATTGTTGATTTACTTGAATAAACGTCACTACATTGCTAGGTCTGTCAAAAAAACAGAGTAGTATTTGGAAGATGACAAAACCACTTGTGACAATTTTTTGTTTTTGTTTTTTCTTTGATATTTTAAATTTTGAATCTCGCTCCTAGACGAGGACAAGAAATTCTCATTGAGTTTGTGATTTAACATAACAAATATCTCTAGAAATTATAATAACAAAGTCCCCTGAAGATTTCCTTGGGCAGGAATGAAATCCGGATAGGGACACGCCTACATCAGATTGTTTTTCACAATTTGTTAAATAAGTTTTGGGACTTTAGCACATTTAATTACTATAAATGCAATTAATGTTTATCCCGATGAAAATAAATTTAAAATAAATTTTAAATTTCGGACCCTTTCGGATTCCGAAATATGCCGTAATAAAAATCTTTAAAGTGGTATGCATACTGCTTTTTATGTAAGGGTCAAATGTAATTTTTGAGGGTCTTGAATTCAAATGCCCATATCTCAAAGTGCGCATATTTTTATTTTTAAAAAAAATATATGCTTATAATTGGTCTATTCTCTATATTTAAGTGAAAACTTCAGGGTGGTATCTCGATTGGTCTCTGAGTTGTAGCCAAGCCGTTATGAAAGTATGAAAATCGCCCTAAATTATATGACCTAGTATATAAGCTAAGCCAGACAAATTCTCAAAAAGTTGATTTTGTCTGTTGAATGTCTCGGTTTGAGTTAAGCCAATTATCGTTTTCCATTGCGGATAACTGAAGATTTGTTTAATCCTAATGTAACAATTGTATTTTGCATAATGAAAATTAGCAAACTTTTTTGAAAGCATCAAATAAAATGGAATATGACAATATCATATATGATTTTGGACTTGAGGTATAACAATATTCTAACCAAATATATGATAATATATGAATTTTGTAATATTGATATTAATATGGTATACATTTTTTTTTTGTAGATGGACAGTAGTTATGGAAAGCATCATATGCAGATAAGGGCTTGAAAAGGTTAAGATAAGATCACCAAGCCAATTCTTTATTCTACATAAGTCTGGATGACGTTGACAAAGTATGACCATCAATTTAAAACAAATAAAAAACAAGCATAATACATATATCAACATAAAAAGTAACTTAAATTTATTTATTAGTTATACTTTTTCATATTTTTCCGCTGTTTCCCTTTACATTTTTGATATTGTATTAGGTATAACAAATTGCAAAAGTTAAAGCTCTCAAATGAGATTTTTCATCGATACACTCATAATATTATGTAGTTTACTGTTTGAAGTTTGATATAAAAGTTTTCAGATGAGTTACAAAGTTATTTAGTTAGTTAATTGTTCTTTATTTCCAAATTCATTTTAAATTACAAAATTGTTTAAGAACATAATTAAAATTAGAACATACGACTATGACTTAATGTCGTCAGTCGGAAAAAGAAATTATAAGCTTAGTTTTAGATAGTGTTTCATGTTACATATTTAGTAATTAAATTCAAAAATTAGATCTTTTCTATAACCTATCGCATCTATAATATAACGAGATATTTCATTGAAGTACTGTTTAGCATTGTTTAAAATATTGATTATTTCAGTTTCTGTCAACGTAGTTTTTTTAAAGTGTTTATATCTTAAGTGTCGAAGTATAGGGCATTTCCCTATTAAATGAATAATATTTTCAACTTCGTTTAGATTACATAGGGAGCAGGTACGAGGTCTTTGTTGTGTAAACCTTGTTCCATTTAGTTCGATTAAGTCTGATCTCGATTTAAAAATAAAGCTTATAGCATTAATATTACGATTTATTTCAAAATAAGTCTGTTCCTCTTGAAAATTGAGCTTTGAGTACAAACGATTTGTTGCAGCTGCCTTCGCTAAATTGAGTTCCATTTCATTGCTCTTTAAACCAGTTATAACATCCATTCTAACACGTTTCCAATGTTCTCTAGTTGTGCATTCCGAAATTCTTAGTGAATTGAGATTTCCAGATAATGTTTTCATATAGGTATACCAATAAGATTCATTTTCAATAACAAGTTTTGAAAGCTGATTTGGCAGACGATTAACATTATACTCAAATAACGTTTTAATAATGTAACGAATGTGCAAATCCAGTGTATAAATGTGATTATTTTCAATTCCAGTTTCAAGCATAAGAATATATGTCGGTGTAAAAGAAGGCAGTTTTAAAATCTTTTTTAAAAAATATCTTTGAAGTTTATCTACTTCATCGAATAAATAATACCCCCACATTTGGGCACCGTACGATTGAACAGCACGGCATACAGATTTAAAAAGGTTCCACTGAGCACTTAAACCAACTTCTCTCTTCATTAAAAAATCCTTCCATGTTACGTTTATACTGTTTTTTGCAGATACGTTTCTTTTTTCTATATGTTTTTTAAACGACATTTTTGGTGTTAATGTTACGCCTAGGTAAGTATATTCATTAACGACTTTTATGGGTTCTCTATTAAATTGCCAACTTTCGTTTTTAGAGATTCTTCCTCCATTCCTGAAAATCATCATTTCAGATTTGCTTAAATTTACTTCAAGATTCCACATTTCGCAGTATTTTTCAAGCCTCTGTATCATAGCTTTCATTTGAAGTTATTTTTCAAAACAAATATTTATTTTAACATTTTTATACATTTGTACAAAATAATTTACTACCATTTACCGATTATTTTGGGTTTTAATTATTTCTTTTATATAAAGTTTCGTACAAATTTATGCCCAAAAACTTAATATTGTAGTTTCCGTTATATTTATAATAAATTAGTGCGCCGCGGTAGGTTAGTTGGTAGCGTGCTGGCTTATCAGTGCGGGAGTCGTGGGTTCGATTCCCCCCAGAGGCACTGGTCTGTTTTCGCTACAACGTGCCGAAGGCCATAGTAGCTAGTGCGCGGTTACTGTAATAGTATATAATTTGTAATTATATAATTATTAATAAATAAAATAAAAAAAAATAATATTATAAATTAAAATTAAAAAAAAAATATATATATATATATATATATATATATATATATATATATATAACTAAATCGTGTCTGCTTTTTTATTACAGTAGTTTGTTTATAACCTCTTCCAATTTAGTAAATGAATAATTTTAAAACGCTTCTAATTATAAAAGCTAATAATTTTTTTTTTAATAATTATTTTTATTTATAACACAGTGTAGACTGTAAATTATTAATTCACTTTTTGTAGAGAGCCAATGGACCGCGATCATATATTTGGCATTTGGCTTAAAGACCATAAAAAGACCCCAATTGGACGTGCAAAAGGTATGTAAAGGGTGTTTTTTAATACAAGTATAGAACTTTAAGTAGGAAACACTTTTTTAACTGGCGGCCATTTTGTCAGCTGTCAAGTGATATATGTTTAAATTAAGAAAAACAAAATAATGTTTTATGTTAAGCCACCTTATTTGACTTTGCTAATTATTTATTCAATATTTCAATTTAAAAAATAATGAAAATTATTTCGGATGCATTTCGACTTATGTCATCCTCAGCGAGTACATTTAAACTAAAAACTCAAAACAATATTCGTATAAATTTGTTAAAAATAGTTTGACAAACAAAAAGACAAAAAATGAAAATAATATATAAATTAAAGTTTTTACGATTTATTTTGAAATAGTTCGATTGTTTTGAATAGAGGTGAGCGTATCGGTGCTTCCATAGTGTTCATTGAAATGCTTCTATTCAAATATATGTAAATGCTCTCGTAGGCATCTAGTTTTTTAGGTTTATTTACTTGTTGTTTTAGTTTAACGTTATCGATATTCCATTGTGTGTGGTCATTCTCAAGTGCGTGTAGAGCGACCGCTGATTTTGTTGTTTGTCGTTTTTGTATATTTGTCAAATGTTCCTTATAGCGTATTTCGACATTTCTTTTTGTTTGGCCAATGTATTTTTCTCCACATACACAAGTTATTTCATAAATTCCAGATTTTTTCAAATTATCGGTTTTGTCTTTTAAACGTACAATAAAATTTTCGATTTTATTGTTGCTACTATGGACAATTTCAAATTTGTGTTTTTTAAACACTTTTTTGAGTTTGTTTGTCATCTCTGGAATGTAAGGGATAGTTATTCTTTGTAAAGGTTCTTTATTTGGTAATAACGATGTTGTTTTTTGTTTTGAAAGTTGTTTTGAATGTAATTTAACTAAATTGTCAACCATTTGTTCTGAATAACCATTGAACATAAAAAATTACATGGATGAACTAAAATACATCAAATATGCAGCTATAGTCAATGGTTATTCAGAACAAATGGTTGACAATTTAGTTAAATTACATTCAAAACAACTTTCAAAACAAAAAACAACATCGTTATTACCAAATAAAGAACCTTTACAAAGAATAACTATCCCTTACATTCCAGAGATGACAAACAAACTCAAAAAAGTGTTTAAAAAACACAAATTTGAAATTGTCCATAGTAGCAACAATAAAATCGAAAATTTTATTGTACGTTTAAAAGACAAAACCGATAATTTGAAAAAATCTGGAATTTATGAAATAACTTGTGTATGTGGAGAAAAATACATTGGCCAAACAAAAAGAAATGTCGAAATACGCTATAAGGAACATTTGACAAATATACAAAAACGACAAACAACAAAATCAGCGGTCGCTCTACACGCACTTGAGAATGACCACACACAATGGAATATCGATAACGTTAAACTAAAACAACAAGTAAATAA
Source organism: Delia radicum (assembly GCA_021234595.1). Lineage (NCBI taxonomy): Eukaryota > Metazoa > Arthropoda > Insecta > Diptera > Anthomyiidae > Delia > Delia radicum. Next base: position 34,249,049 of record CM037851.1, on the reverse strand, counting down.
ACCTAAAAAACTAGATGCCTACGAGAGCATTTACATATATTTGAATAGAAGCATTTCAATGAACACTATGGAAGCACCGATACGCTCACCTCTATTCAAAACAATCGAACTATTTCAAAATAAATCGTAAAAACTTTAATTTATATATTATTTTCATTTTTTGTCTTTTTGTTTGTCAAACTATTTTTAACAAATTTATACGAATATTGTTTTGAGTTTTTAGTTTAAATGTACTCGCTGAGGATGACATAAGTCGAAATGCATCCGAAATAATTTTCATTATTTTTTAAATTGAAATATTAAATAAATAATTAGCAAAGTCAAATAAGGTGGCTTAACATAAAACATTATTTTGTTTTTCTTAATTTAAATCTATGGACTTTGCGGTAATCAAATTTTATCGTTTTTTACAAAAAAATAAATAGATATATGTTTAGTTTGGTTTGGCATTTCAACATGAATAGACTGACGCCTGAACAACGCTTTCAAATTGCGCAAATTTACTTTGAAAATCACGGTTCTATTCGAAATACCTATCACGCACTACGTCCATTTTACGGTCAACATAATCGTCTACAGAGCAATTAATTCGATAAGCTATTTAACGTTTTCGCACCACGTTTACTCTAAATGATAATATGCTTCCACAGAGACGTCGTACAGTGCGTACAGATGAAGCCAATGTGTAGAGCGTAGCGTACAGGAAGACTCCAATCAGTCAATGGTGACCGCTATATATTTTCATCATTTGAACAACCATGATGTGCAGGAGCAGTGGTTTCAACAAGACGGCGCAACATGTCACACAGCTCGTGCCACAATTGATTTATTGAAGGAGACGTTTTGTAACGGCATAGTTTCACGTTTCGGACCCGTGAATTGGCCCCTAAATCGTGCGATTTAACCGCTGGACTATTTTCTGTTTGGATATGTGAAGTCGCTAGTCTACGCCGATAAGCCCAAAACGATTGACCACTTAGAGGACCACATTCGCCACGTTATTGCCAATAAACGGCCACAAATGTTTGAATAAAGTCATTGAAAATTGTACCTCCAGATTAGAGTACGTTCGAGCCAGCCGTGGCGGCCATATGCCAGAAGTTATATTAAGTTCATAATGAGGATTATATTTCGAATAAAGTAAATTTCATGTCAATTTAAAAAAATCATCTTTGTTTTATTCCATTTCAAAATTCTATTTGGAAATGGAATAAAACGATCACTGTGCCAATATGAAGAAATAAAAATTGTACTAAATTATTATTAAAAACTTGATAAAAATTAATTTAAACTATTAAGCAAATAAAAAGAGCGCAGATTAAGAGAAACTGAGGTACTGCCAAAAAGAGCTAAAAAGCGGTAGATGGTAAATGTTATCCAAATGTTTACTTTTCAATTAATTTCTGACAATATATAAAAAGCGCTTAAAGAAAATAGTGCGAATTTCGGGTTGTAAAAAAGCGCTAGATCTAACGGTAAAAGCGCTAAATTGACATCTATGTCTGCGTTGGATCTTGGGCGCCTTATATATGTCCTTCTTGCCATCATTGGCCGGAAGGGGCATATCACAACAAAATAACGAACATCGTCTTTCTGGGACAAGTTCTAGTCAAGACAACTTGTTTCATGGAGAAACCTTGCATGTCGTTACTGGCGGCAATACGGAGCATATAACCAAGGATATCGGCTTCATCAAATTGGCTCATACGCTTTTCATAAAACACACGCAATTTGTGTCCATCGAAAACTTCAACAAGTTTTTGACATCCCGTCGCGGGACATATTTGAATGCATATTTAAGATTAACACCAAACTGAAAGGTAAAGAAGCAAAAGAGAATCGAAAAAACGTTGTCAAAATTTGTCAAAATTTAAAAAAATACTGCAAAAACTGCGCATGCTGAAAAAGTAAATTATCGATTTAAACTGGGGACTCAGCGAAAATAAACATACTTTTCGATAGGTACCAAACTAATAATGATCGGTTGTATAGTTTGCCTGCTATTTACTACTAAAGAGGATATTTTTTTTTTACATTTGAGTCTTCTCCAGCAGATTAAGAAATTGTCGAATTTGAGCGGCTCTACAATTCATCATTTTTATCCGATTTCAAAAATATTTTCGGATTCTTAATCTGTGAGAAATTCTCCATCCGAGCCGTTTATTGATTTATCAAATGCTTCTGTAAATTTTTTGATTTTTGTCACGATTTTCACAGTGGGCCTGAAAAAATTATATATTTATGCATTTAGACATTTCATTTTCATTTTTTTGGTTTAACTGAATCTTTATATTTGTTTTCGTTTCAAATTATATTTCTAACTATCAAATGAGCTTAAACTGATTACTTTGCGTGGACAAACATTTTCTTTGTACACCTAATATTTCAAGTCGTTCATTTCTCTGGCTCTTCATTTAATTTATGTCTTCATTTAATGTTTTTGTTTGTTGCCATATTTTATTTTACAAGAATACTTATACATTCTATTCGTCTTAGTAGAAACAATATACAAAATCTTGTTATTCATGAATGTTAAAATAGAAGTACAAATTCATTTATTTTTTTGCACTTCTTCTTGTTTTTTTGGGTTATACTAGTGACAACAATGATGACAGCTGTCATGATGCAAAAGTCTCAATTGTGTAAAGTATCTTGTGATATAATGATAAGTTTTGAATAACAACAACAACAACAACAACAACAACAACATGTAATATATATGTATTTATGTTATATAATTTATTTAGAAAAGTATTTATATAAATTTATTACAAATTATAAAGTTAAGTAAACCTATCACTCGTAAATCGCGAATTTATATTCTTAAGAAAAAACGATATTTCGCAAAGGAGGATTTTTTACACAATGAATTTTGCGTTATGTAAAATTACGAAATTTAAATTTTAATAGCCATATTCAATTAAACTTCATTTTTAATCCATATTTTTATAAATTTTTAACATTTGATATAAAAATATTCCTCTATTTAGTATATTTAAATGCAGAATAAACTTTTATAACTTTAAAAATTCGCCCAAGGTTTAAATTTTATCATTTAGTTGAAACCATTTAATAATTATCATTAATTTTTATGATTTAACTATATCATCGATATTCTTTAATGGGGGTTTCTACACAATTAGTTATTGAAATCGTTAAAAAGTGAAAAAAAAACGTTGTAAGCCTATTAATGGGATGGTCGGTCAGTTAATGGGTTTTTTATATTTACAAAAACAATTTCAAACATAAAAATATACAAACACACACCCATACAAATACAATACATAAACAATTATTTTCCAAATAACCATGTGTTATGTTTAATTATGCGCAACAAATATTATGATTATTACCGTACTACAGCACAATTTCATAAAATTATTGATTTTTCTTTGAGTTTTAATGGAAATATTAAAATTTTATAACAGTTGCATTTGCTTATTATTGTTATTTTGCAAAATAAAACATAATGTTATTGTATTTGTGATAAGTTTCAATAGCAAAAGTTTTTGCTGATAAAAAATTCAAGTGTTATTAAATTGTTTGAAAAGGATAATAGGATATATATGAGTCTTTTCATTAGAACGTTTTAACTAAAAACTTTATTTTTTTGAAATTTGAAACTTTAAACCTTTTAAGGATTATACGAAAGCCTTAATTATTTGATCTCTGACCTTGTAATAGGCATATGAGTCATTTCATGTCAGACCGTACGATTTTTGCTAAAAATTTACTTTGATATCTCCGATGTCTTTCAAAGTTTTAGTAGGTATTCTTCATTAAAAACTATTTTGCACGTGTTTCCAGAAAAAAATTAAACATTTTTTTTTTTAAAGTTATGTGCATTTGAAAATCGTACAAATCGTGAAAAATCTTCCGAAATGACAACTTTTAAACTAATGTTTTTCAAAAATTAGTGAATGGATTTTAAAGTTTAATACCTTATTTTAAAGGTATTTGAACCTTCTTTTCAAAATTCTTTTTATTTTTTCTTAATTTTTTTATTTCATTTTTAAAATTTGGTTTTTTTAATTAATTTCTGTTTTCCAAAATTTTTGAAGAAGTCGAAAAATCTGAAAAAACATATTTTCTTAAAGCTCAATATAACCTTAATATTCACTGTACATTTTAGAATGGAAGTCGAATAGATTCTATTTTTGTCCGATTTTTTTCAGTTCTAGTACCACGAAAAATTATATTTTGTATGTGAACATTATATTTTCACTTGTGTTAACGAAAATGCCTGCATGTATGCAAAAACACAAGTTAACAAAAATTTATATTGTTGTTGAGCATTATTTGTTTTGCTTTTTCTATAAGTCGTTAGAATTTTTTTGAATGTTTTACTCGAAAATGTAATTTTTTGTGGTACTACAATCAAAAAAAAACGGAAAAAATAGAATCCATTCGACTTCCATTCTGAAATTACAGGGAATATTAAGGCTATATTGAGCTTAAAGAAAATATTTTTTTCAGATTTTTCGACTTATTCGAAGATGGTGGAAAACAGAAATTAAGTAAAAAAATTTTAAAAATAAAAAAAAAAAATTAAAAATAAACAATAATTTTTAAAAAGAAGGTCCAAATACCTTAAAATAAGGTATTAAACGTTAAAATCCATTTCCTAGTTTTAGAAAAAATCAGTTTAAAAGTTGTCATGTCGGATGACTTTTCACGATTTTGACGATTTTCAAATGCCCATAACCTTTTCGCAAAACATTTTTAATTTTTTTCTGGAAAGACGGGTAAAATATTTTTAAATGTTTAATATGTCTGGCAAATTTAAAGTAAATCGGAAGAGGTGTTGTAAAAAAGGTGTTCAGTCTGACATGGAATGACTCATATACATATAATTAACTCCCTAATCCCCCTTCCTGCACCTAGTTTTTCACACGTTAAACATAAATACCATTTGACTACCATACAGTCTTGGCTAGAAGAATTTTGTTTTTTATTTTCTTTATTTAAAATTTGCTCCATAAAATCATCATTTCGTTAGAAAAAAAAAATCTTAAATCGATATTATTTTTTAATAACTTTGAGGACAAATACCGGGTAAGCGGGACCAGATATGTATTTATCAACAACTTCTTTTTTATTGTAGTTGTTTGGATTGTAATACAGTTTCTTTATTTTTAATTTAAATGTCAGTCATTTGTAGAACAAATTAAATTTTTTACTAACCTTGTATTTCATTTTTGCACTCATTTTTTTCAGTCGTCTTTTGTTATTTTAAAAAATAAAAAAATAAACGTTTGTTTATTTTGTATTAACATGTGTGGTCCATTTTTACTACAATTGCAGTTCATTTTTGAACATTAAAAAACAACTGACAATATAAGTTGAATTTACTGAAATGTAAGTCGTCCTTTCTTTAAGTGAAATTTCATTAGTTTTTAACTGCATTTGCAGTAGTCTTTATTTACATAGTATTCTAAGTGTGACAATGCTCGGCAAATTAACTTTAAGATACTTAATCTATAATTTATCTGGACATATGTAAGTTTCAAAAACCATTGGGAACACATACTTCTCTGTGGTCCTCACAGTAATTTTAAATTTTACTAATTCTATACACGCATAAAAATAAAACTGTAGAAATAGCAGAAAAAGTTACTAAAAATTACTTAAAAATTAAGTTGCAAAAAAATATGTTAACATTAGCAATTTTTTTTATAAATATTAGTAATATAAGAACAACAAAAATAGAACCGTTACATTAACAGAGATTAAGTTATATTTGAGTTGAAATTTAGACACTTGAAAAGAATTATTTGCTCCGCTTAAATCAGCACAACTTTTGCTTAATATTTGTAGAAAATTTACAGTACAGAATCTTGTGATATCAACAAAATTTTTGCAATATTTACCTTAAATTAAATTGAATGCAAATAACAGAAAGTTTTGCTTAAATCAACAGAAATGTTTGCTAAAAAATTTTTAATTTCTAGTTTTAAAAGGACAGATTTTTATTCGCATAAAAAGAGATATAAAAAAACTTTTGAAAATTAAAAAATTGCTTGCATTTTTTTTACCAATATTTAGCACATTTCGTGCTGATTTTAGCAGATTAATTTGTTAAATTCCAATTAACCATAATTTAGGTCATATACAACTTAATTTTTTTTGGATTCACCAGATTTATTTTTGCTATTGTTTTCTTAGCCAGAACAATTATTTAGAACTGGTTGAATATGAACTTGTTCCAGAACAGCTTCGTTTACCACTGGTTTTATAGAACCGATTATAGAATAGGTTCCTGGAAGTCAAAATGTAAGGCCGATTGACTTTGAACCGGTTCTAGAACCAGATCAAGTTACATCAAATAATCATTTTTGTCAAATGAAAATTTTGTTTCGAGCAATTCAAATGCTGTAGTCATAATTTAAATTAGATTCATGGGTCTTTTTTGTCTCCAGGCTATTAACGGTTAAATATTTTTTAAACAAAAGTGAAGAATTATAGCCAATTTGTGAGGAAAACATTGAAAATTTGTTAACATAATTACAACATAAACAACTTTCGAATTATCTTTTTTCAATTTTTTTTTTTTTTCTTCATTTATAAATTGTATATGAAAAAAATGTCAATTGACACTTCCAAATAAAACATTTTAAAAATATTTAAAACTAAGTGAAATGTGTTTTTGCATTTTTATCAAATTTGTGCGATATTTTCGATTCCAGGATAAAGTGGGCGTTGTGGTGTAATGGTTAGCGCGTTGGACTGTTACACAGATGGTCCCGGGTTCGATTCCCGGTGACGACAACATCAATTTAGAAACATAATATGTAGGAGCTTTCTATCATTAATATGTATCGATGCGCCCACCTTCGGTGTTCCCATAGCACTTCACCCCACCGAAGTAAAATAATGAATCAAGGATATGAAACAAAATGCTTCAATAAATTCGCCATAATATCCCCTTTCCAAAGAAAGCAACACATTAATTAATAGGAAGAATTTCCTGGGTGTTGCAGATAACATACTAGTTATCTAAATTGTGTCCTTGAGTATTTTTAATATTCTTATCCTTTGTCTGAAAGCTTATATTCATTCATCTTTCATTACACATCAATAACTAATTAAAAATATTTAAAGGATTTTGCCAAAAACGAAAAGATTTTTCAACATGAAAACAAAGTTTGTTAAAACCTGTTTGTTATAATCAACACTTAATTTCAACTTTTCCTATACCATAAATCTTTCTTTTTTTTTTCTTAATTTTTATATTTCAATTTAAAAATATAAACACGCATGAGTTGACAAAAGCTTTTGGTAGAAAGTTTTGAATCCCACATACATACATTGTTTGTATGTGGGAGAATGTGTTTGTGTGTCAATCTTGCTTTAATACTATTGCTTACACAAGTACATGCACACGTTGCAGCTGTTCGATAAACTTTTAAGGGTTTTTGGTTGTATAAAGTATAATAAAACCAGTTGTAGTTAGCTTAAGCTTAACATATGAGGCATTGTGTAACAACTATCCAGCTAAAAGAAGATAAATGGTGACAATGTAAAACATTTAGTATTTATTGTTTTAAAAAAATTAAGTTTTGTTTGATCTTATTTTATTTAATTCTTCTTATTTTAAACAAGCTTAAGATAATTTATTTATTAATTAAAATTGTTTATTTCCAATATTTCGTCTCCACATTAGGTGACTTCTTCAGGGAACAATTATTACAATTTGATTGAAAAACTTGTTTTAATAAAACTTATATATATATGAATTTTATAATTATTAAAACAAGTTTTTCAATCAAATTGTAATAATTGTTCCCTGAAGAAGTCACCCAATGTGGAGAAGAAATATTGGAAATAAACAATTATAATTAATAAATGAATGATCTTAAGCTTGTTTAAAGTAAGAAGAATTTATTGTTTTATATAATTGTAATAAAAAACGGAATAGTTTTTAAAATTTTTCTAAAATAAAATTGTATATTAAAAATATTCGTATAAAGAGTTATTCCAAAAACGTTCGATTCGTTATTAGTCACTTTTAGAAAGGATGTGTTTGGATTTCATTGAATATGAAATGAAATAATATAAGTGCTGTGTTAGGTTTTTCGAAATTCTGTGTAGTTCGCGTTCTATACCATCTCGTATACAAAATGTTCAAGAATGCAAAACCATTTCTTTGTATGCAAATATTGCACAAACTACTTCTTCGATTTTTTTTTTAACAATTTGAGTTGATAGATCATAGATCATATAGAAGAACAACATTCAACTAGAATATGTTGTGTTTATATACTAGTATAAATGCCGTATTCCCAATTCGTTCCGAGTAGTGGTAACATTAGCAGTTTGACTGACAACCCTGCCAAATAAATAGAGTAAAGATTTAAAGCTGTTGGCTAAACTTGTAAGAAAAGATGAAAATAACCCATGTTGTTTGGGTAATCAATTAACATCGCCGATTTTCTGTGGTTGGTTGATATATGCAGTGCCGGACAAAAGTATTCACACAGCAGCAAACTTTATTTTAAATCTTTTATATTTTTAAAATGAAAGCTATTAGCCGTATGAGGTATTCAACAAAATTGTTTATTAACTTATTAATAATTTAAATACAACAAAAAACTAACACTATGCATGTTGTATTTAAAAAAAAATTAAAAAATATTGGAGCTGATGTTAATCTTCTATGCCAAGAAGATTAAAAGAAGTCATAGTAAAGAAAGGCTGCTCCACACAGTATTAAATCATGTGAAATTTTATTTTTTGTACAAACATTTGAAGCTGTGTGAATACTTTTGTCCGCCTAAAATAATACTTTGAATTACATATTTAGTTTTTTCTTATAATATAACATACTAAGAATAAGTTTTTTGTTGTATTTTAATAATTTATAAGTTAATAAACAATTTCGTTGAATACCATATCCGGCTAGTGGGTTTCATTTTAAAAATATAAAAGATTAAAAATAAAGTTTGCTGCTGTGTGAAAACTTTTGTCCGCCACTGTATATACCTGATCAAAACATGAGTTTCTTGTGGGTGGTGGATTAGAATGAGGCAGCATATGACCTAGTCGCTTTAGGTCGAAAGTGCGGCACTCCCTGTAGCGCTGATTCAAACAATATTTTTTTTTGTATAGTCTCTTACGTTTATTTTAACAATTAGTGTTGTCTATTTCTAAAATAACATTTCAATTATGATCTCAAACCTGACAATTCGAAATGAAATTCAATTTTAAAATATCAACAATGCAAACGAAATTATCCAAAAGTAAAATTTTGAAATATCTTCTATAACTTATTTAATTCTAATTCTTTATTTTTTATTTTTTATTATTCTTTTATATAATTCTTCTAAATTTTTTAAATATCTATCGCAAGATTCAAAACCCACAGTTCAGAGATTACATGTATAATGGTCTATTACGCTCTGAGTCCGAATCTTAACTTCTCCAATTCATCAAGTTTTTGTGATATTGTAACCTTAAAATTCAAAAAATGTATAATTATCCATCATATTCGGGACTTTACTAAGCCCATAATAAATACAATTTAAAATATATACTCTATGGGTATTGAACCAAATTGAAAATTTGATTTTTTAAGAAAATAATACACACAGAGAAATAAAGTGCCAACCGAAGTGAAAAGTATATATTAATGGTAACAACTTATAAATTCACTTAGTGCAACGATAATTACATTCGCTTTCTGAAAATTTTGGGTGGTGCAACTAAAATTCTGTTGAATTAACCGAACTTTGTTGTGAAAACTAATATAAAGTTGTGCCAACTGTCTGAAATTCGTTATAATCGAATCAGAGTCGTAGTAACCGAATTTTAGTTGCAAATAGCTAAATTTTTTTCTGTGTGTATGAGTATTTCCCAGTAAAAAACGCTACTTACCTGAAAGCAGGTTTGTAAAGGAGTAAAACAAAAAGAATCCCTTATAAACCTGCTTAAATATGGCATGATTCTTTTATAGCGAATTCCCACTTTTACACACAGAAAAAAATGTTGCTATTTGCCAACTGAAATTCGTTTACTATCACTCAAATTCGGTTATTACGAATTTCAGACAGTTGTCACAGCTTTACATTAGTTTTCACTATAAATTTCGGTTAATTCAACAGAATTTTAATTAAAACACCCAAAATATTCAGAAATCTAATATAAATATCGTTGTGCTAACTAAGTTGTTATCATTAATATACACTTTTCAATTCGGTTAGCACTTTATTTCTCTGTGTGTAAGCATTACTTTTTGGCATAATAAGCGAGTGTTTTAGCGCTTTTAAAAGGCTATGATTTCATGGCTTTCAGCAAAATCATATTTCATGTCTACATTATCGCTTTTAAAATTAATAATGTAAATAATTCATAGTTTATTTTCCATAAAATTCTACAGATATTAATTTTAGACATATTAGTACAATAATTTTATTTTTTTTTTTTGCCGCACTACGTGCTAGTCCTTTTTAGTGAAACGACTAATTATTTTCTTAGCATACTCGAAAACACCAAACACAATCGGAAAACACTCGGGAAAACTGATACTGATCGTTTATGATAGAGGATATGAAACATTCTGCATTACAACCTGCATCCTTGTAAAGGATAACAGTAAGCTCAAAACATTTTTTTTGTTTATTTTTATACGAACATTGTTCGTTTCTTTTGCTGATTCTCGCTATAAGATAATAAATAGTAAGCTCTTACTTCGTTATAAATTTTTTCGAATTTTTAAACAAAATAGGGCGCAAATGTTTCGTTTAAATGTATATTCCTTAAAACACAAAGTTTATTGATTATTTTATAAATAAATTACAATCAGTTTCAGTTAAAATATTGTGAGAGTACAGTTTACGTGTAATTTTTCACACAATAATGTGTATTTAAAAATTTTACACATTTTCTGTCTAAATTTGGGCATTTTATACCAAAATTTACATATTTAATAGTAGTGAATCTACAAGCACTTTTAGAGTGTAGAGCCTGCAGAATAGGCAGAGCTTTAACAAAAAACCTATTAGTCATCCTTTGTCACTAATTATATTCATAGATATGAAAAATAGTTTCACAAAAATGTATGTAAAATGTTTCATGTATCTTCATAATTTCATAAAAAAGCTCATAAACCGTGTGAATATATATATTTTTTTTTTTTTTTCTTTCCCACCCGATTAAAATTAAGAATTTCCATTGGAAATTTAGAAATCATTAATATAATTTAATTGATATTTTTTATTTAAAATTCAGAATCTATCATAAGGTCAATTGAAAATCAGAAAATCTAATTTCTTAATGTGTTGAACATTTTGTGAACATATAAAGGGTCCGCCATCTAACTTTTTTTCAACTAGTGCTTATTTCGTGAATGGTAACACTTAGCTCATGTCTGATTTGACAGATAATTAGTTTCATCCTTCCGCTGAACGAATATGGGTGTGTGTACACTTGAACAACGCTGGGAAATATTGCGACATTACTTTGCAAATTATGGTAATGTTGCAGAATGTGTGCCGATACACCCAAAACGAGTCACTGTTTGGTGCGGATTTTGGTCCAGAGGCATAATTGGGCCATTTTTCTTCGAAAATGACCAAGGAGTGGCCGTTACAGTCAATGGCGATCGTTATCGGGCCATGTTGAACGAATTTTTGTTCACAAAAATAGAAGAGGAGGAAATACAGCTGCACACAATCGATAATGTGCTTAAAAATTGGGCCGATCGTGTAGGCTACTGCATGGCCAGCCGAGGCAGCCACTTGAATGAAATTATTTTCCTTTATTAACCGGAAGGATTGTACTTTCAAAGAAAAAAAGAAATTTGAGAAAATATTCAGTAGATTTTTTTATAGCATTTTCAAAAAAAAAGAAATTATTTGGCGGACCCTCTATATAATTTTTATAAATTTTAGTGGAAATTCTTAAACAAGTTAATTTTTTTAGATTCAAAATGAAATTTTTTTCTGAATTTTAATAAAAATTAATATCAATTGATATTTTCTAAATTTCAGTTTAAAATTCTGAGTTTTAATTTGTTTATTCTGAATTACATTTGCAAGAATATTGAGTTTTTAAATAATGTATTAAAAATACATCGTGTAAATTGGCGCACAAATACGATAAATGCTACTATTGTACGGTAACAAAGAAAATTTTTCATTTTATAGAAATTTATGAATTTGCTTCATCACATTAATAAATCGTCATATACCATTTACCAAACATTTCATGAAAAGGTATGAAACTTCTTCATAGTTAGGAAACATTATATAAATATAAAGAAGCCTGTCCTCAATTTGCTCTTTTGTGACGCAACTTCATCATATTTATGAAGTGTTACATTAAACAAAAATCAATGAAGATTTTCTTTATATTTATGAAGTTTTTCATAAATATGACCAAGCTTTTTCCCTGAGTGTAGTTCGTCTACTTTTAGGAACAATTTTAAAAAGAATCTTCATGTTTTATTCACATCATATGGGACTGGGGTTTTCAAATTCCCGACATTATTCAACACCCGAGAATCGGACAATTTTTTTGTATGCCTTCCAAAAAATAAGATTTTTCGAGGTCCATAAAAAAGGCAATAATTTCATCGTTGAAGCTAAATCTCTTTCCACCTAGCCATTTCTTTAGGTTTGGAAATAGGAAATAGTCACTGGGGGCTAAATCCGGAGAATATGGTTGATGAGGTACCAATTCGTAGCCCAATTCATGGAATTTCGCCATTAGACTGCATACGTGTGCACCCGTGCATTATATTGATATAAAGAAATTTTTTCTCGGCCATATGGGATCGTTTCTTTTTTTAGATCCTCGTTAAATCGGTCCAATAAGTTGGCATAATATTCGCCGTTTATTGTTTTTCCCTTTTGAAGGTAATCGATGGGGATTATCCTGCGTGCATCCCAGAAAACTGTTGCTATCACCTTATTGGCCTTACCTTGGCCTTCTTCGGAGCCGGCTCACCCGGAGAAACCCATTGTTTAGACTACTACTTGGTGTCTGGAGTGTTGTAATGGATCCATGTTTCATCCACAGTTACAAAACTCATTCGTATTTCAGTTAAACAACTCCAAACAATCCTTTTAAATTGTCACACGATTACGTTTATGGTCAATTGAGCGCAACCGCGGCACATATCTTGCAGCCAGCTTTCTTAAATCCAACTGATCATTTAAAATCGAAACCACACTGCCATATGAAATGCCTATGGCATCAACAATCTCCCGCAATTTGAGTCTTCGATCGGCCAACACCATATCGTGGATTTTTTCGACATTTTCGGGTGTATTAACCTCAATTGGCCGTCCAGAACGTTCAGCGTCAATTGTACTTGTGCGACCACAACGAAAGTCAGTAAACCACTTTTTTACCATTGAAATCGATGGTGCAGAGTCCCCATAATATTTATCATGGTTTTCCTTGGTTTTATGGACGGTATTTTTCGTATAAAATAATGTTTAATGAGCACTCGAAATTCACTTTTTTTCCCATTTTTAAAAAAATCCACGAGGTTGTATGTTTTGAACAGCTGTTATACACAAAGTAAATGATGGAACTTCCTCAAAATTCGACAGTAGTCTACTAACAGGTGCCACTTGATGGCAGCAGTGTTGAATTTCATATAACTACGAGTAAAGTTCGAAAATTCACGGACTTATATTCCGCCCTCGTATTTAAACATATCATTTCTGAAAACAATTCTTACTATTACTTCTTTAAAAAAATCATTTTTTTATAGGGGAGTAGAGTAAAGTTTAAGAAGATGAGTAAAATCTAGATTGATTAGAGCATTTTAGCCCAATTTTACATAAATAGGTAAACAATTTTAATATTTTAAAGATTTTCTTATTTTTTGCAGATTTTTAGTTTAGCCAACATGGTAGTTTTAGTGTGTTTTAAAATTGCCGGGAATCCCGAAAAATATTCCCGGGAATCGGAAAGTGAAAATTCTGCAAAATTCCCGGGTTAAAAAACATATATGGGACATTTAATCTTGAAGTGGGGCAGTTGATATACTAAACCTCATATATATGTTTGTTCAAAACAGGACTTTCTTTTCATGGTTTTAAGTCCTTTTTCATGTTTAACACATACTTCGATACATATACACAAACATACATAGGATGGAAGCATGTATTCAAAAAGTGCTGAGTTTTAATGAAAAGTTTTAACTTTAAACAAACAAAATATAAAAAGTTTTTTTTTTGTGTGCATGTTTAAGAAGAAAAAACAAAAAATACTTTTAAGTATTTTTGGACAAACATTAAATTGCAAACCTCAGCTGACTAGAAAAACAAAAACTTCATTTTATAAGTACTGACCAATAGAAATAAGTACATGTTCGTATAATAAAATTAAAGCAAAAATGTCATTATAAGAACGGCAGGGAATTTATATATGGTTTGCATGTCTTAAAACTTTGACAAAAATCTGAACTACAAATTTAATTAAAACCTTTAAGTGTGGACATTTTTAAAGTTTTCCATGAAAAATCAAACTACCAGTATTTGTTGTTCTACATAATGCATAAAGGACTACACACAATTTTTCAAAATGTGGGAAAAGTAGGCGATGTTGAAAATTGTAATTATTCGATTATGTTAGTATTATTTAATGTATTATAATTCAACGGAATTTGGTAAATGCTAGAAATTATATAAATATATTTTTTATGGACAAGCTCAAGAAAATAAAAAAAAAAATTAAAAAAATGCAGGATTATATCCGAATTTTTAGTAAAATATATAATTATAATTAAAAATCTGCCAACATTTATTTATTTATAAAAAAAATGCAGATGTTTTTCTATCTATCCAGAAATTTTATTGTGTTATTTTGGAGGAAATATTCGAATTGTACATCATAAATATTTTAATATTTCATTGTTAAAGTCTTAACAAAAAAAATTAAAAATTGGGATAAATAGTAAGATTTTACACGATAAAAAGTATTTTTGGACAAACTTTAAATTGCAAACGTCAGCTGAGTAAAAAAACAAAAACTTTATTTTATACGTAGTGACCAATAGAAATAAGTGCGTGAATCGCAGTTTGCCAGGGGTGCAAAAGTTTAACATTTCTAAAAATTCTCAAAATTATTTTTTTTTTTACCGCATCAACAAAAGTCGTATTTCTGTTCACAAGCGATGGCACAATATCGACAAATTTTTGTCTTTACACATCGGGCCACCCTAATATTTATATCTAATTAGATATAATTTAATGTCCCGGATTTGGACAAGTCTCGGTTAAAATTGTATCAAATTTATCTAAATTGATATAATGTGCCTATATACAGGATCTTATCGAATGAGATATTATTTTATTAGACTCCATATTAGAATTTTTACACGGGAAGGGTGAATCTTACCATTAAGTTTTGGGTAATTATGTTCAATAAATGAAATTTTTGACTAACTTTAGCATCTTATCGTGGAAAGAAGATAATATTTTTTAAAATTCGAGTCTATGAACTTTGGCTACAAATACTTAATGGGAAAATTTTTACAGTTTTGTACTAATTTTATTGGTGATTTAATATTTAGATACATGGTAAAGTCTTTTTTGCAAATGCGGATTTTTATGACGATTTTTTTTTGCAGGTCATGTTCGGAGTAAATTGTTAAAAAAAATTAAAATGTAACCCTTATCGTGGAAGAATGGATAACATTTTTTTTTTTTATTTCTGAAAACACCATGAGAGTGGTCCTCTGCATTAAAATGCATACAAAATTTTCACTGCACAATTACGATAGCGTTTTCCTATATCATTTTATCAAAAGATAATGCTCTAAAAAATTGTATGAATTTCAGAAAAGATGTTGTAACCAATTTTTAAAAAGATCATAAAAATTTGTTAAAATTCTATTACCAAAAAAGGCGAAATTTATTCCAAAAATTGTAAATTTTTTAAAAATTATAACCAAAATTTTAGGGGGAAAAAGTGCAACTAGCATGAAAAAATCGCATTAAAATTTGCGTACAAAAGTGGTTGTTTACAAATCGAATAGTAGATAATTACGGCTTTCATATCCTTTTAAATCTCTGAAATGTATGCATTTATTTTAAAAAATATGGCTTTTAAAAAAAATTTAGATTTTTTAAAAACTGTAAAACTGCCATAAAATAGCGAGTTTACGCAGTTTTAAGAATCTGAAGATGGTAGCGACTAATAGACATCCTAGGGACAAATCATAAAGGAATTAAATGACAACTGGTCATATTTTGGCCGATCTATCATGGAATGGACAACAAAGGTATAGTAATGCGTATTTTCACTGTTTACAGCATGGTTACCTCAACTCAAACAAACCAATTTTATATGTTGATTGCTGAAAGTAAATACTGACTTACAGTTTTTACATTTTATTTCACATTCCAACAAAATTCAATATTTTGATGCACACATTGGAAATTTTATTAAATCCTTTAGTAATGGTAAGGTAAAATAATAAAAAAAAACGATATGCAGTGGACGAAACAAATAAAAGTTCACCCAAGAAATTGTGATTTTTTTCAAAATATTTGCAATATTTTAAAGTTTTTTTTTACCAGATGAAAGTAATAATAAAACCAGTCGATACCAAATCTATCTCGATTTATTTGCTGCAGTTTTTGCTATATTTTTAACAGTTTTCTGTTTTTTGCTAGCGAAATAAATACAGTGATACCCTTTCGTTTAACAGCATTTCATACACTCAGGGAACTTCCGCTTTAAAAATATGTAGTTGTTTGGGTTGTAATACAGTTTCTTTATTTTTAATGTAAATGTAAGTCATTTGTAGAACAAATTAAATTTTTTACTAACCTTGTAGTTCGTTTAAAAAAACAAACCACATCAAATGACTGTTTTATGATTTTACATTCATTTTTTACAGTTGGTTTTTGTTATTAACCCATTAATGCCTGACCCCCGATTCCATTGTTCAATATCGATGAAATTTCACACATTCTTTACTAAAGGTTTTGGAAGTTATTTGATATAATTTTCTTTTCGATTTCCCATACTTGGGACTTATGAATTAACCACTGATAAAAAATAATTCCGCTGTGATTTTTTAATTAAATTAATTTGTTATGCTCTTTCATGTAAAACTCTTCATTTTTACTTGAAAATAATCGATATTTCAAGCAAGGGTACTTCATAAAACTGTAAAATACGTATTTTAATGGTCATGTCATGAAATCATACCTGTAGCCCAAGTGAGTGGTCCTACCCATCTACAAATTTTTTGCACTTTAAAGAATACCTAACACTATTAGCCAACAATAAAGTTTTCCGATGTGTCGCTTCTCCAATTTTTCAGAGGCAATTTCAATTCTTTCTTTTAATTTTTCAGAATATGTAAATTTTCAGCCAATTGAACAGATAATTACCAACCCCCAATTTTCACCAACATTTTCATAAAGTATTCTAATCCTTTCTCCACCTACCTGTATAAATCAATTTGATGCAACTCTTACCTGGATTTAGCTATAATTTTTTTAAGATGGTTCCTTTTTGGGTATTTAAATACCCAATAGGCAGGAATGGGTTAAAAAAATAAAAAAAAAAATGTTTGTTTATTTTTTACTAACATGTGGTTCATTTTTTTTTTTGTGGTTAATTTTTTATCATTAAACAACAAATTACAATTTTAGTTGAATTTACTGAAATGTAAGTCGTCCTTTCTTTAAGTGATATTTAATTTGTTTTTAACTACATTTGCAGTGGTCTTTACCTAAATAGTATTCTAAGTATATTTTTATTATTTATAAATACTTTGTTAGAAAGTTTTTCGAAAATCTATTCCATATAAGTCAAATAATGAAGCGTGCTATGGTAAAAGTGAACACAAAAAATTAAAATATTTGTTGCATTATTAATGTCATTTTGATTATTTTTTCATAAAATAGTTACTTTTCAAGCGTAGCATTCAATTAAACACACCAATTTAAATTAATAAAAATATATATATGCAATTATTTTGTTTCAAAAATTTTGGTATGTTTATTTGCTATTAACTATTTTCTTCCAATTGTGGTAATACATATATTTTATTTTAATAACTATGGGCATTGTGGTGTAATGGTTAGCGCGTTATACTGTTACACAGATGGTCCCGGGTTCGATTCCCGGTGACGACAACATCAATTTAGAAAAATAATATGTATGAGATTTCTATCACTTATATGTATCGCTGCGCCCACCTTCGGTGTTCCCATAGCACTTAACCCCACCGAAGTAAAATAATGAATCAGGGCTTATGAAACAAAAAGCTTCAATAAATTCGCCAACTCTACATCAGGTGGCGAGCAGCAACTGTTCTAAGACTTATCTACACGCGCAATTACAGTGTTGCCATGTTTGAAGCCCTTCATCTTTCACCACCTTTCATCTCTCCACTATCCCCTTTCCAAAAAAGCAACACATTAATTAATAGGAAAAATTTTCTGAGTGTTGCTTCTCTTTAAAAAAAAAAAAAAAAAAAAACGGAAGTAACACAAATTGATTTACTGGCCAATTTTATGGATATTTTCAGTCTAACGTCACATAAAGTTAAATAACATTTAGCATGGAACCATATATAATCTTATCGATCACTACATATATTTGGATTATTATTTGGCTCACGTAGTTATAATATATGGAGTAAAATTTGGAAAAAAATTCTCGCAATAGAAATTATCAGATGTATTTGTATACAAATATGACTTAATCATATTATATACACTCACAATATTACTACGTTAAATAAAATAAACAATATTTAGGTTCAAACCACTGAAATAAATTGATTTAACTTAATAAATTAATAAACCTAAAGCGAATTAATAAAATTTAATTTAAATGAATTTAAAACATTTATAAAAAAAAAAACAACTGCATAAATATTACAAAGAACAACAACAATATGTTTTGAGCGATAGTATACAAAAATATCAAACAAGTTTTGAATTTGAGCAAATATTTAATAGATTCAATTAATATTTAATTGACAGCTTTCAGTAGTTTCAACAAATCGATTTAATTGAAAAAGTAGGGAAATGTTATTTTCGGTGTACTGATCGGTAAAGCCAGCCGTATAAAAATATAAAAATTAGTACTGGGGGTTTGTTACGTAATTTGATTCGAAAAAAAAAATCGATTCGAACAGAATTTTCGCATTGCAAATTATGTAATTAATAGTACTTTTTAATGGGTAAAAATGTTGAAAACGTATAGAAAATGATCTAATAAATGCGAGAAGTAAAAGTTGGACTTTTAATTACAAGAGTTTTAAAATTTCTGAATTCGAATAAAAATTTTCTAATCGACTTACATAATAATCCCCCTGGAAACTAACAATGTGGTAGTATAAATAGATTTTAAACATTAAGTATAAATACTTAAAAAGGTCATAAAAAAATATTAAATTTTTTTTTTTATAAAAAAAAAAAATAAATACAAGAAAAAAAGCTGAAAAAGCATGAACTTGAAAGAAATCTATTGTTCCGGTTAGTACAATTGTGAAAATAAATATGATTTAAATTTTCTGAAAAAAATAGATGTCTTCTTTACTTAGTATCTAAATATACAGTAGTGGTCAAAACATTTGGAACTGAGATCAGATTTGTTGTTTTCATTGATTTATTTTCTTCAAATCACACTTAGTCACCAAAATTTATTTTTTACATATTCTTCATACATTCAACAAATAAAAAAAATGAATTCCGTTAAATTAAAACAACAAAAAAATTAATAATAATAGATCTATTCAAAATGCAGGTGTTCAAAACATTTGCAACTTTCATTATTCTTACTCTTAACGAAACAATTTATACTAACAAATGCTAGGATATAACGGTAATCGCATTCCTTTTTAATATGAGATTCAGGCCGTTACATTTTTTAAACAAATTTATTTTAATTATTGTTCTTTAATAGTTGTAATAAGATGTTGGAAGCATAAACATCGTAAGAATAATTTTTGTAAAAAATGGCAGGAAATAAATACAATTCTGATTTTAAATCAAAAGTTTTAAGTGATTTTCAAAATGAACTTTCACAAAAAGAAATTTCTATAAAGTACTCCGTTCCAAAATCAACGATTCGCCACATTGTTAATACTGGTGACTTCCACACAACTCATAAAGGTGGAAGACCCCGTATTACAACTGTAAGAGAAGATCGGGAAATCAAGAATTTTTCATATGTAAAATCCCAAAGCAGTTCCCAGAAAAGCTAAAACTGAACTTTTAATAAATGCCAGTCTTCCCACCATCAAAAGAAGAGCCCGAGAATATGGTCTTAGAAGTTTTAGATGTACAAAAAAACCGTTTGTGTAGGAAAAAAACAGAAAAGCTCGGCTTGACTTTGCACGCACCCATTTGAACTGGACTCAACAGCAATGGAAAAATGTATTGTGGTCACATGAGTCTAAATTCAACCTCCGGGGATCAGCTGGAAGAGCCAATGTTCGAAGACCACGAAGCAAAAAGTTTAATCCCAGATACACAACCGCAACAGTGAAGCACGGAGGTGGAAACATTATGGTGTGGGGGTGTTTTTCAGGAAATGGGATTGGCCCAATTCACCGCATTACTAGCACAATGACGGCCGCAATCTATAGAGATCTTTTGACTTCAGTTATGCTTCCGTATGCTGAATGGGAAATGCCACTATCATGGACCTTCGAGCACGACAACGACCCAAAACACATGGCGGGGTTGTAAAAGTTTGGCTGCAGGAAATTGAAATTAATATCATGTCGTGGCCGACTCCATCTCCCGATCTCAACCCGATTGAGAACATGTGGGTGATTGTAAAACGGAATATCGGCAATAAAGTATTCCGAAATGGTGATGAACTTTTCGTCGATTTGGAGAAGCAGTGGAATGAAATTTCTGACGATTATATTAAAAATCTCATTGCCTCAATTCCTAAGAGGTGTTCAGAAGTTATAAAAAAAAATGGCTACGCTACAAATTACTGAGCGTTAAAACCATTGTTTGTATTTCCTGTTAATTACTTTAAGAGTTGCAAATGTTTTGAACACAGCACTATCGACTTATTTTGTTAAAATTACTTTTTTTATTTTTGAGAAGCTATGAATAATTTTTTTGTATTTGTAAAATAATATGCTATAACTGAATTTAATAAAAAAAAAAAAAACAAAAACTTATATACGAATCTAAATTCAGAGCTCAAAATATTTGAAGGATTCCATGAATATTTCATTAATACACTTATGAAATAACAGAAAGAAGATTATTGGAGAGAACAATATGAGAAATCTTGCAGTTTGCAAAGATTGTAAGATTTTATAAAGAAGCGCTGAATTTATAACGGTAATTTATCTGTTTTGGTATTTTTTAACCTTATTCATTATATACTACGAGTAATTGTTAATTTTTATATATAAAAAAAAAGGAATATAACAGAATTACATTGGAAACAGTGTTTTATTTAACTCGAAAGTAATAATATAGAAAATTCGGTCCAGATCACTTAATATGATTCAACAGTATGGTAGACATATCTGCAAGTGTCGAAAGCTGTAACCGAATAATGTGGGTAGTACGTGTAACTACCTGAATTCAATTGGCGACAAATTCAGTTCTTACAACGAATTTGTTCTCTGTGAGTGTATTAACCTATACTGATAACTTGTTTCTCACTGCATTTCTCTAAAACATAAAATAATGAATTACGGATCATTACATAATTCATTATTCATATAAAAAATAAAGTAACTAATAGGGCAACCAAAAGAGCTTGTTTTTTATTTGAAAGGATTTAACTATTTAGACTAATTAGAAGTTCTGATCATGAAATTGTGAAAATTTTTAACTATATATGTATGTTAGAAGCCTTTATTAGCTTATTTTTTTTTGAAATTTGCTTACTTTAGCATAGTTTGTATTTATTTATTTATTTTTTTTTTTTTTTTGTTGCAAGTTCTTTTATTTTGTTGAAAACTTAGTTAAAATAAATAAAAAGAAAAAAAGTTGACTTGAGTTGTTTCGTGGAAAATGTATTACAAAAACATGTTTCTTTTAATTATATATAAAAAAAAGGCGAGAAAAAATATTTAAGAGTACAATGCAAAATACAAACGCATTTCTTGGTATGACCAAATGTGTTTTAAACACTACTACTAAGATAATATAAAATTAATTGGATATAAATAAGACACGCTCACTTAAAGGTTAACGTTAAAAAATAATAGTATGTAATAGTAGCAATTAAAGCATATGGCTCATCATTAAGCAGATGTAGCGGCGTTGGCCATAGGAAAAGGCTTATTTGAAGATTTTGCCATCCTTGAATTTACGGCCTTTCTTATCGGTACCAGTCCAGGAGAAGTAGTGTTCAACAATTTTCTTGGTTTCATCGGATTTAGGATCCAATTTCTTCCAGTCATAGACTTCATAATCGATTTGCCAATCGGGTGAGAGGGTAAAAGCGAGATCTTGACCACGCCATACCCAAACACCGGAAATGGAAGAGTTGTTGTCTTCACCGAACAAGCAAACGGAGGCAAAGGCTTGTTTGCGCATCTTATCAAGGCGCTGGAACATGCCACCGATGAGATTGCATGACATGAAAGTCTTGGTCAATTCTTCATTGTATTTGTATTCACCGAACCAAATGGAATAGTTTTCGGCATCGAACTTTTCCCAGAAATATGGTATGGAGACGGATTCTTCTTCGTTGGAGTATACACGTTTGAAGTCATCAAAGTTGAAGGTACCCTTTGGCATGGCATCGAAGGGATCCTTGGATTTGGGTTCCATAGAAAGAGCCAACTCGGCGGCATATAGCTCTTCTTTAGGTTCTTCTTCCTTCTTAGCAGCTTGCTTCTTTTCTTGTTTCTTCTCTTCCTTGGGTTTTTGTTGTTGTGGTTTACCACCAGTCTTGGCTTGGAATTCAGCATACTTCTTGGGATCGAAGACCAAAGCCTTATCGCAGATGGAATAGTTCTTGACAACAGCTTTAACTTGTTTTTGATTGAGCAGGGTTTTGAACCAACGATTGACATTGGGGTAGGGATGACGGAAGAACCAAGAACTTCTTGTTTAACAATTCCAAGACAACTTCGACATCTTGTTTGGCAGTGCTATTCTTTTGTTGGGGCATAATGCCCAACAAGGGGAATACCAAGGCACAGGAAGCAGGGACGATTTCGTTGTCGGCAAAAGACAACCATTGTTGACTTTTCTTTTTTAAATTAAGCTTATTTAAGAATTGTTTTAAAATTTTGGTATTTTTAGCGATCAGTATTTTGAAGTATTTTTTTTTTTTTGTTAATGGAAAGTTGAAAATTTAATGGTACATGTTTTACTTTATGGTTGTGAAACCTGGTTGGTATCCATAGGCACGACCAGAAAACTTCAAGTGTGTTTAAATAAATGTCTTCGTATTATTCATAAAATATTTTGGCCAGCCACTATACGCAACCAAGATCTTTGGCAACTAGCGAACGAAGAAGAAATTGGCAAACAAATAAAAAGAAGAAAATGGAGGTGGATAGGCCACACTCTGAGAAAAGATGCCACATATATAACAAGAATGGCACTAAAATGGAATCCCCAAGGTTCTAGAAAACGTGGCCGTCCAAACAACACATGGAGACGATCAGTGGAAAACGAACTTGAACGATATGGTTTCACGTGGGACGATGCCGCAGTTGAAGCTAGAGACAGATTATGTGGGAGAAATCAACATGTTGAAGCCCTATGCTCCATTGAGGAGTAAAGAAGGACAAAGAGAGGGTTGCTGGTTTATCAAAAAACATTTGTTTTATAAACCAATTTGAACTTTGATTCATAGGAATGCCATTTCTCTTTTACACCTTCATTTGGCTGACGAAGTTCCATAGAACAAATTCTAGTTATTGTAACATTTTCAATAAAAAGTTATGAAATTTTACAATCCAGTTTTTAAATTTACGGGCTTATTTTAATATTTAAAAGGCTTGTTTTCATGTTTCTCGGGCCTTTTTTAAGCGCTTAAAATATTGTTTTTATAGCTGTTTTTTGGTTGAACCAGTAATTACAAATTTTTATGTTACGACTTACATTACGACAACTCATTTATATTTTAAATAATCAGCAGTTTTGAATCCCAGCGTAATATAACATATGAAGTTATATGTATTTCTCTTTCGAATAACGTAATCATCAAAATATTTTTTGTTTTTCTTACGTGTAGTACCGTGTTATATGATGTTTATCATATTCATCACATGCCTTGGTATATGAAATACTTAAAAAAGAAAGTTCAAGTGCAATTTGAAAGTTTTCTTAGTTTATTTGGTAAGATTCTTATAGTACATTACGTGCTACAATGTTGATATACTTGATTATATGCATATTTTCGAGAAAAAAACACACACAAACTAATAAACTGATATAAAAAGCATACTATTTGGAGCATTTGGTCACTTTAATGAGGACACAAAAAACAAACATAATATAAAATAAGGATGTGCATAAATCATTTTGCGTCGACTTATCTATAGCCAACACATATGAAAGCCAGAAATATTTTTATTAATTATGTACTGGAGATGTATGGTCCGTCATAAAATGGCCAATAACTTTATACGAACTTGCCTTTATAACTAAATTTTAACATTTAAGTAAACTGAAAAAAGCATATTTATAAATTTTATTTTTCTTTTAACCAATTCCATTTTATTTTTCTAGTTTTTCTTTCAACAAAATAAAGCAAGTCTAAGTAAAAAAAATGTAAAAAAAATTGTCAATAGAATATACATTTTTACTAGGAAAATTGCAAAAAAAAAAAAAAACTTTAAAATGTTTTCTGTAACCATATTTTAGAAGAAAAATAAAAAAAAAAAAAAAACTTTATTTTAGTGACCAAACAAACTAAATGTAAAAACTCAATATTGCTAAGAACATCATTGAGGTAGTTTTGAGGTCTTAGGTTTATTTTTTTATAGGTTTTATTTTTTAATTTTTTAAACTTTTTTAAGTTCAATGGAAAAATGGTCAGTTTTTTATGTTTGTTAAAGTTTTTTTGTGTAACAAAACTTTGCTTTGATCGCAACAAATATTTATTGTGATTAAATTTTAAACTTAATATAAAAGTTATTTAATGGCTGTTGTTCAATTTTTTAAAATTTTTTATAAGTAAACCAAAACACTCCTTAAAATTGTATTTTAAATTTTAGAACCAATGAAATTGTCAAATAAAAATACGGACATTAGACCGACTCACAAAAAATAGCTAGTTTTGTCCAACTCTCTAAATGTACTTTAGTTTATTTTATGATGATTCTCAAAATATTTCGCGCCTAATATTCAAATCCAATTAGCTGGTATTTTTTTTAGTTTTTCATAAAATGTTGTACTTTAACTTAAGATGACATAAAATACAAAATTATTTAAGACTCGTCTACCGGTATGTAAAACACGTGGAAGAATGTCCAGATATATTAGTTTTGTAGGGATATTCTGTAAAAAAAAAAGAATTTTGCAGTTTTTAAATTATTTTTATTTTTATGTTTTTTTTTTTTTCTTATTTTATACGGCGATTTCAGCATCCGTATATTTATAAAAATAAAGCAAATTAATTACTTTAGCTGGGTTGATACATGCATTTCGATCTGGCAAAAAATCTCATCAGAGCCCCAAGATTTAGAAAATTTTTCGGAAAAATTTGTATGTGTTTGTATATGGGAACTTATCAAATGAGATATAATTATATTTGATTTCATTTATATGGTCATATCAATTTGTATGTGACGATATATACAATCTTATTAAATTTCATCCGCAATATGCGACTATCCAAGTAATAACGTTTACATATAATCATGCAAAATTGTATGTAAATATATATGTTATGTATGTATGTAAAATCATTTTGTATAAAACCATATCTTGACCTATTCATAGTTATATAAGGATATATTGTTTTATAATTGAAAAAAATACAATATTTTGAGCAAAACTACAATATATAATTCCGAATTCTAAGTCTACTAACAGTATTTTTAGACTGACACAAATTTAAAAAATTTATGAATTTGGTCACGTAATATCACTCAAACAAGTCATTATCGAGCTAATTATGTGGTAAATATAAAAAAACGAGTTCGCTACCCGCGTTTTATTTTAAAAAATTTAAAATTTGTTTAACCTCTAGTCGAAACTGTATCGCTATTTAGTGACCTTTAGAAGAAAACTTGTGTTCAACAATTTTTGGTTATTTACACTTTTATTACTTATGCACACATCAAGTATTACTTATGCACGTCACATTTACTGGGCCTTAAGAAGGTGGAAACTCCTCCATTCAAGAATTTTGAAGCCCCCAAAGGTTTCAGCTTTTTTTTAAATAGACTGGGATTTCAAAAATCCGCAATCATAGATCTGAGGAAATTTCCTTTCATTAGTGAGCCCACGCTTGTATGTTACATCCAACAAAATAAGTTAGTAGAAAAGTTAGTGGAATGTCTTGTAAATCAAGTATACTATTTTTCAGAAAATTTTTTAGTAAAATTATGTTTTCAGCTAAAATTTTAGTTATACTAATTCAGCACTTAACAGTTTCGAACTAATGTTTTACTAATATTTTTCTAATGTTTTACTAATTTATTTTGCTGAAAAAATTTAACTGATAAACACATTAGTAGTGTGGACGATAACCAGATTGAAAAATATATGCAGAATGAAGTAGATGTAGTGGCATGTCAAGATGTATTAGAGAAGAGGAAAATTATACTAAAAAGTACAACTCTGGTAAGACTTATAAAAAATCAACCACCGAGGTGAAAATAATAATATATGGTAATATATGAACATGCATGGTTCCATGTGTGAGCATATATTGTTTCATGACTCAGCATGTCTGACGATGTTTGCCATGTATGGAAACATATATGGGTTCATGCAGGCAAAAAAAAATTTATATATGTTAATGTATTATATCATGCATCAAAATATATTCTACATATTGTTCTACATATGAATAAAATTTTATTACGTTAATACTTATATGATTACATATTAACTTATACATGTTCACTAGGGAGGGTCGATTTACAAATCGCTCAACGTACAAGAAAAATCGTGTTCTAGGGATCAAAATAAGAAACTTTGCCGAAGGAACCATACCTCTAAAACGAATTCTGATGTCCCGAATTTTTAAAAATCCCACTTTTACCCATTTAGTGTGCCCCAATCGAATCCAACCCAATCGAATATAATTTATACTTTCATCTGCTAGAGCGTCTTCCGGAGAAGAAATAGAGACCCTAGTCTTGGAAAGACTCCTCCTACTTTCTGAAATATCACTATTCCAAAATTTTGTACATTTTGCTATAAAAACACGGCTAAAAAGGTCCTCTTTTAACTTAAATGTTAACCCCTTAACGGTCACCTAGAATGATGATTTATGTATTAATCTGCTAGCGCGTCTCCCGAAGAAGAAGACGCTTCTATAATCTTGGAGAGATTCCTCCTACTTTCTGAAATATCAAAGTAGGCTTTTTCAAAAGTCGGGACATCAGAATTCGTTTCAGAGGTATGGTTCCTTCAGCAAAGTTTCTTATTTTGATCCCTAGAATACGATTTTCCTTGTACGTTGAGCGATTTTTTTGCGTCCCTACAAATCGACCAGCCCTAATGTTCATATGCCATTGACTTAGAAAAAATGCAATTTTTGCTGTAATATATGTTCATGTTTGATAGACTTAGAATAATAATTATTGTTTTTTTAATGTCAGATTTCTATTTTGCAAAATTTAAAACGGATTTTATTTTTAAAAAGACTTATGACCGTTATAGCCAATAAAAATATTTAATTTTTTTTTTCAAATTATGATTCGCGAAAATTGACTCGATATGCCTTAATATCAGATTATTTTTGTCAAAAATGCTGTTGATTGGTATCAAATTAATAGGTTTTTTAACCTCAATTTAAAAAATTTAAAAAGTCCATATCTAAGATCCTTTATGATTTCACACACATATAATTTTACCTATTTTTGAGTACGTGGTTATATAAAGCACTAAATTTTAGTGGTGTATTTAAAAATCTCAATAAAAAACTTTGCATTTTGAGCTTTTCAATGGTCTTGCATATTTTTTACCTTTTTTTTCAAAACAAATAGGCGTACATAAGCTGGTACACAATTTTCTTCAAAATGAGTGGATTTTAAACGTAATATAGAAAATATTCAAAATATCATAAAATTAACATATATGACCTAAAATATATGGTCACGCATGACCCATATACGGCCATATACCCTCGGGTGCAAATATACAGGAAGGTTTTTGTATATGTTTTCATACATAAATCAAATTTTGGATTAAAATAACTTAAATGTTGTGTTGTCACCGGCTTGTGAAAGTATTTGACTATCAGTTAATTAAATTAAAGACAATATAAAGTATTTAAATTTAATAAATATTATATGAGTATTTGTAAACTTAATGTTTTTAATGATTATTAATGTAGTGTGTTCAAATTCGCTATTTGAAATTTCAAACAAATATACGTTCTGATAGACAGACTAAGGCGAAAGACAAGGACATACATCTTAAATAATTTTTTATAATTCCTTTTTCTCAATGCAAAAAAGTTTTGTATATGTCATATTTTGTTAATTTTACGTTTCAAGAATTATCTAAACATTTGTCTTCTTTTAAAATGTGCCATCATTTAGACAACCATTGATGTAAGTTGTTGAAATATAATTTTGTTTATTTTATATATAATTATTTCTATATATTTTCAGACTGTACATTAATTCATGTCGTCAATGTTTGAGTATGAAAGTTTTTAATCACCAAAAATTGTTTAGGATTTTCATTTAGTGCAAATCACAATTTTTTTTTAGATTTTGTTAAAGAAACTATTTTCAAATTTGAGATTTACTATATGGCAGGTAAAAAATAAATTCTTTATCTCAAAATTCATAAGTTCATGGAATAAAAAAAAAATAATAATGTTGCCACAAAAATCCGTATAAAATGTGCGCTTTAAGAGTTTTTTTATCGTCTGGATTAATATTCTAAAACAAACCAATTTTGTTAAAACTAAAACCCTGTTTTATATTTCACAATATAAGCTTAGTTTTAATTTTCAATAAATTTTTGACACTTTGTGCTTTATCCGATTTAACCAACCCAGTTTCATGGTTTATCAATAATCCAATTGTGATTTTTTGGAACTCCCTAATGTGCATCGCTTAATTTTTTCATGCAAGTTCATTGCTTAACTCTCGTATTGTCACAAACTGATATTAGCTTTGTTTTATGTAAAGTTTTATTTTTTTTTAGTTTTATTAATATCAAACAAACTAAAAATAGTAAATAGTTTTTAAAACTTTTTAGAAAAAATTGGTTTTAAATTGGTTAACCATGATAGTTTTCCTATTCTGTTTCCTGCTGCTAATGACAGTTTAGAACTTTATTTGGTTTTTTATGAGCATTAAAGGATTTAGATGTACTAAAATATTTAGTACCGCAGAACTCATGATACAATCACAACTACTAAATAATTAAAAATAAATAATATCCTTGTAAATGAAAATGTACTAAAACATATGCTCTACACTCAAATAAAAAAGTTATTAAAGTCAGCAAAAAATTTTGCTGAGTCAGCAAATTTTTAGTCAGGAGTGTGCTTGCAAAAAAATTGCTAATGTCACCAAAATCTTTTGCTGAAAATCAGCGAGCTAACTTTTAGCAACAAAATTAGTTGATTCAACAAAAGTTTTGCTAAAACTTAATGGATTAGAAATTAAAAAACCCTTGTTAAACATTAATAAAATTTTTGCTGAATATTAGTAGATTGAAAAAAATTTGTAGAAAATTTTTCTTTGTTAATTTATTTTGCTGAAAATCATAAAACATATTTTTGTGATTCTTTTTAAAATAATTTACAATACGTTACAAAATATAAAAATTTTCATACTCCCACATTGACGACATGAATTAATGTAATATCTGCAAATATATAGAAATAATTAAATATAACATAAACAAAATTATCTTTCAACTACTTATATCAATGGTTGTCTCAATGATGCTATCTTTTAAAGGAACGCTAATGCCGCAGAGTATATAGAAACCAAACGAAAAAATAACAAAATGTAACTTATACAACCCGTTTTTTTGCAATAAGAAAAAGGAAACATAAAAATTTACCTAAGATTTATGTCTGTAATCAACTTGACCACTCAATTTGACTACGAATACACATTTAATCTTTTTTAAATTTAAATATTTGATTTTGAATTTTATTTAATTAATAGACAATTACTTTCACAAGCCGGTGAAAACGCAAAATTTAAGTTGTTTCAATCCACAGTTTTGTTTTATGTATGAAAAACAGATACAAAAATCTTCCATTGTTGATTTTTTTACTTTTTTTTTTGTCTTACTAGAGTTGTACTTTTTAGTATAATTTTTCTCGTCACTACTGCATCTTGACATCTCATTCATTCTGCGTATAACTTTTAATCTGGTTTTCGTTCACACTATTGATGGGCTAATCAGCACAATTTTTTTAGCAAAATAAATTAGTAAAACATTAGTAGAATATTAGTAAAACATTATTTCAAAACAGTTAAGTGCTGACTAAGTATAACTAAAATTTTAATATAAAACATAACTTTAGCAAAACATTTGCTGAAAAATAGTATACCTGATTTACAAGATGTCTTACTAACTTTTCTACTAACTTATTTTTTTTGAGTGTAGAATAAATTTCACAACTGGTCCAGTGAAACAGGTTCTAGGGCTAGTTTCTTAGTGTTAATATGGAAAGTTGAAGTCCCAGAACTAGTTGTTTAAAGAAAAGTCGAGTGTACAAAACTAACAATATAATTAAATAAATGAACATTTACAACGACTAATTTTTCTATGACATTTTGTGTTAGCAAGTCATTTATGTTTTTATTTATCAAGTATAAATGTTGAGATAGCTCAGATGGTAGAGCGCATGACTGACAACCTGCAGTACCAGGTTCGAATTCCTTGTGGGCACATTTATTAAAAATTTTAATATTTATTAATTTAGTTTGTTTTGCAAATTTATTTTTCGACACAATATTTTTGTCCATACTAGTAAGCATGTTGGTAACCACATATTTTTCTCTATTTTGTAAGGTGTTTAGTAATTATATGTCATTATATTGCGCGACATCTCCAAATTAATGACATTTGTAATGATAATTCTAAATACTTGCCATTATCAAATATGCACACACAGAGAAAAATTTAGCTATTTGCCAACTGAAATACGATTACTACTACTAAAATTCGGTTATTACGAATTTCAGATGGTTGGCACAACTTTACACTAGTTTTCACAACAAAGTGAATTTTAGTTGCAACACCTAAAATATTCAGAAATCTAATGCAAATACCGTTGTACTTATTGAATCTATAAATTGTTACAATTAATATACACTTTTCGATTCGGTTGGCACTTTATTTCTCTGTGTTCACTTATATAACCACCCAGCAAAATAAAGTGGAAGTAGTGCTTTAAGAACCTCTTTAACTTGACTTCAAAAGCATTAGCATACGCATATTTTTCACATTAATAGAAGTTATTGTTAACAACTGCCAAACATGGTAAATTAAAGTTATTTTAAACAGCATTTGCATTACCATATAAATTAATTGCTATCTAAATTAATAACATCCTAAGAAGTACTTTTTTATAAGTTCATATATATTTTTTTTTTATATGGAGGTTGAGGTGGTAAGTGGTTGGATTTGCAATCAGAAGGTTGCGAGTTCAATTCCGGGCCGGGGAGATAATTTTTTTTTTTATTTTTTTTTTTAATTCTAATTAATTTTTTTAGTATTTTTTTTTTTAATTTGGTTTTTCTGAGTATTTTAAGAGAATTATGTAATTTAAAAACGACCAAATAATTAACATCTTGACTTTAATCATAAAGAATTAAATTAGAAAATTGTTATTCAGAGTGGACAAATAATTATTTGATAAAAATCTATTTTTTGGTCTTTGCGATGGAACTTTTTGTAAAACTTATTTAAAAATATAAAAAAACCTAAGGTTTAATATTTTTTATTGTTATGTTGATAAGAAAATGCAAAGATGTATTTCACTGCTAAAAATTAGTTTATCGAATTTTTCATATTTGTTTCAAGATATACTTTTCAGGTGTGCCTCAATTGAAACGTGTGCAATATTCAAAAAAAAATTAGGTAAAAAAATTTAATTTTGGCTTCAAAAATCTAGTTGAGTTTTTAATTATATTGTTTCGTATCGCAAAAAATTAGCAAAACCAAAAAATATCGAAGCCAAATTTTGAAAGCTAGTTTATTAATAATAATAATTAATTAATAAATTAATTAATTAAAACCTTTTACTTAATTTAAATATATCACTTTAATTTACCTATAGAGTTTCTACCGACCTCTTTCTTCAAATCTTTAGAAAAAAAATACGGGAAACATTAAAAGATCTTACGTTCCAAGGCACAATCGTTTCATTGCAGGCCACTTTTTCCGATCTGTAGTTAAACTACTTCTCCAATATTTTTTTTCTCATTGTCATTATCTTATTAAAGACACTTCTCGTCAAATTAATTATTAAAAAAATATTTTAAAATTTGCAATGAATTCAAAAATGTTAAATGAGCATTTTTATTATTTCTTAATATTTTTTTTAACCTCATCAAAACTTAAAAATATTTTAAAAATAATTTATATCTCAGTGATACAAAATCAAATAATAAAAATATTTTAAAAATCATTATTTTATTTTTTTTATTATATATTTGTGTAGCATATTTTTCTTGTTTTCATAAAAATATATCAATATTTTCAACTTAAGTTCATTTTAAGTTTGTTGTACTGCATAAGTAACTTTGGTGCAAATGGTAGATCGGTATACTTTAATACAGCAGATCGTAACTCAGATTCGTGTGTTCAATACTCGCTGGCACCAAAAGATTTTATTTTTTTTAATATTTAAAGTTACGCCCCTAAAGTATGCTGCACATTTTTATTAAATAAAAATGTTAATATATATTTGAAAAAGACCTTCCATGAACTATTGAAAAATAGCATCCATGCACTGTTTAAAATGCTATTAAAGAAGTTATATATTCACTCCATCCGCCCAATGACACGACAATGTTAAAATCATTAATGATTCACCTAAATTTGCACCACATCCGACTCAGTAGATGTGGTGTTTTTACTACTTCTTCCTCAGCTCTTATTTTGCTGGGCATTATATGGTTTTGCTTTTCCACACTGGGTGTTAAAATTTGCTGAGATATTACATATATTTTTAGATAACTCAAAAACTAGTTAAGACTATACTCTGAAATGTTAAGGTGGTTTAGAACACGTGGTTAGCTACTTGTATAAAATTTAATGGCGGTTTTTTTTTAAATAACTGAATTTTTTTTATAAAAAAAAAATATTTTAAATTTTTTTAAATCTTTCCTTATGAAACTTCTGATCGACAACATTTTCACTATTCCTATGCGACAACAATTTTTTCAATATCTTTCACATAACAAAAGGTATGGTCTTTTGCATGATGTCCCAACCCTCAAATTTTGCAATATTTCAAAGATCCAGGGTTGCAATCCTCCAATAACTTTCATTAATACGTAAGTGGTTATATAATGGAAACAAATATCTCAACACATTATAATTTGGAGTCAGCACTAGTTATTTTTGTGTGACGAAGTCGATTTGGGTACAGTCAAGCGTTTTTTCGAGAAGCAAATATGTAAAACTACCTAAGAGCTCGTCGACCAAAAACAAATGGTTTTGAATCCGAATTATATGCAGCTGGATAAAATTTCTACTGCTTATTATTTTGATACTGCTAATGAGAGCCCATGATAAATACTCATGGGTAGTGTTTTATGTGCATAAAATATGTATTTCAAATCGTGAAATATGCAGTTAAAAATAAAAAATGTACATTTATTATTGATTTTTTCAACGTTGTCAATATTACTTTCACAATTTTAGTAATTTTTGTTTTAAAAAAGTGGTTAACAAATTAATAATTTCAAATAATCATCGTTAGTATTTTTCTGTTCGTGCTAAAAAAAAATTATATAAAGTTATAAATTTGAAAATTATTTTTTATGCATTTATGGCTAAATATGCAAAAATATGCATTAACAAATCGATGCAATTTTATTGTAATCTTGATGATTCGGAAAAATATTTGTTTAAAATTATTCTCCAGCTAACGTCAACAAACATGTATTTATATAAAATGTCCAAGAGTTATATTGTTATCGAATTCGCAGACTGTTGAAAAATTTGACGTTGAAATAAAATGGAAAAGCTCAAATCGAAATGGATATTATATGGTTAATATGGCAACAATTTTTTGACGGGGATACATAGTACATACATACCATACTTTAAATATGAGACTTCCCATACTGCCTGACCAGCTAAAAAATCAATGCATCGTCAAACTGTCAAACTTACACTAATAAAAAAATATTATCAAAAAAAAAAAACACTAAAAATTAAAACTACTAAAAATTAGTTAAAAATGGCGTTACAGAAAAAACTGCAGAAATTATTGACTGTTTTTCTTAATATTAGTCCGATCTGTTGAATCTGCAAATATTTTGTAGAAGTTTTTCTTAAAAAATTTCTGTAAAATTGCATAAAATTTCTGAAAGCTGCATATTTGCACACATTTGTATGGAAGTGGTCGAGTTTTCTAGAGTTTTTTTCGAGTAGTTGTTCGCCAAGGACACAATGTTCGGCAGATTCCTTTGAATTTTTGAAAAGGGAATGTGTAAATGTAGGCGGCTCCAAAAAAATGAAATAATAAAATCTCTCCGATATGTGGTTGAGCTTGTTAGCGAGACTCGGTCTGATATTTTGAGAGGAGTCTTCACTAGATATGGGCTTCCTGTTTTAGTTTAGCTCGGTTGCGGGATTCGTATGAATCGACACCAGAACTTGGAAATAATTTTCTCTTCTTCTGTCCTTTGATTTTGTTTTTCCGATATTGATGATTGATTTTTTTTTTTGGGGGGGTTTTTAAGACTTCACAGGTTAGTTTTTTCATAATTTTAAGCGGTTTCGTTCCATTTATGGATAGTTTTAACTTAGCTCTTGGATTCAGTTAGGGTTAAAATTTTTAGGACTAGTTTGTTTAGCTCACATTTTTCGTTCAGTTCAATTATAGAATTAATTCACTTAAACTTTTATTTATTTATTTTAGATTTGGATTAATTTTTTAGGGCTTTGATAAGGATAATTTTTGTGGGTTTAAATAATATACTTGAT